>CAMZMU010000078.1:25073152-25530328 GCA_947311845.1 Poa pratensis | reverse complement strand
TTATTGTCCACAAATACTATATGCTCTTTAGGTCTATATCAAGAGGTAAATTTATTATTTCACTTTCATATCTGGACTCTCACTTGCATGCTTCATCCCAAGATCATTATGGTATGACCTGATGCTAACTACCAAAATTTACCATTCAAAATTTACTCCCATTTTTTTCTGATTTCTCAGGAAGGCCGCGGCACACGCCGCGCCAAATTCACCTAGTAACTACTCAAAAGTAGGACCAGATATGAACCATTGGCAATGGCTGATTTCGTGGTCATCGAATGAGAGCAAGCTGAATGGCCTGATGTCCTGGACCGTCTGGCAAACTGTCACACCATGCAGGTCTATGCCCTGCTTTGACATTTGGACAGCTTGAAGACATTCAGAATTTCGCATGGTTTAAGTCTTTCAGAAGTTGCCAAATGAGAAAGGTAATGAACGGTGCAGAAAGAATTGACAGCAACAATACCACGCAGTAATACCCAAATGCATAGCATAACTTACTCAACCAGATACCCGAAATACTCATGACATAGCACAAAAGGTGACAAGGTTCAACAGGTCAAATAGGCATTAAGTAAAGCAAACTCTTCCCAAAAAAGACGAACTGTTTCGACACTGATTCAAGTCCTACATAGCTCTGTCAATGCCATCATGGTTCATAGCAATGCTCCACTCACTTGAAGCACTTGGCGTCCAGCAATGCCTCGCCCTCGAATGGCTCAAGGTCCTCATCATGGCTTCGACGCGCGCCTTCTGGGCCGGGTCAGAGATGTCAGCCTTAGTCCACTCGTAGAGCTCCATGTCGTAGACCTCATCCATGACGAACTTGGGGATTTCCTGGCCACGGAAGAGCCACAGTCCCTTGAGCTTGAAGGGCGGCTCAGAACCAATCACAAGCATCTTACCGAAAGCATACTTGCGGCACATATCCATCCGCTGGAGGAAACCGCCAACCTTGTTCATGGTCACGTATGACACAGTGTTCTCTTCCTGGTACTTGTACTCACAAAACCACAGAGAGTAACCCTCTGGGTCATACATCTCCCAGAAACCTGAAACATAGACAACACGAGTTTTGGTTCATGTGAGGGAAATATTACAAAAAATGAACAAAATGATTTTGTAATTATTTCTTCGATCTCAAGAGAAGGATGCAAATAGAATGACATGATTGTATTCTGGTAATGTAAGATGGCATTATGACATTTTCTAATTATTCCACTTCAAATTTAAGAAGGATGCAAATAGAATGACATGATAGTATTCTGGTAATGTAAACTTTACATTATGACATGATGTACATCACCTACAGATGGGTCCTTCACTCCTTCTAGTCTCCTTTCATAACAAGGGACATAATATACCGCACAAACATTTGGAAAAAATCGTTGTCCCAAGTGCATGACTTTTAAATAGACAGAAATATAAAAGAATAGACATGGAGTTCCTCTTAGCCTTTACATCAGTTAGTGTTTGACTGAACGAATTTGTAGCTAACAGTTGTTGATTGTATTGGCTAGATTACAAAATCCACATATCAGGCATACCTCACAAACATTTGGAAAAAATCGTTGTCCCAAGTGCATGACTCTTAAATAGACAGAAATATGAAAGAATAGACATGGAGTTCCTCTTAGCCTTTACATCAGTTAGTGTTTGACTGAACGAGTTTGTAGCTAACAGCTGTTGATTGTATTGGCTAGATTATAAAATCCACATATCAGGCATCTAAACCATTAAGAAACATCAGAGATAAAAGTTGCAAGAGATCAATAACAAGTAGAATACAAGATTCCCGTTAGATTGAAGTAATACCTTTAACAGCAACCTCATGGAAGTTGCTCTTCGTGTTTGAGTATAGCCTCTTCCAGTCATCAAGAACCATCTTGCTCGGTGGCAGTAGATCAAGAGGATTTTTGGGCTTGGGCTTTGGTGCCTCTTCCTCTGGTGCCGCAACCACTGGCTTTGGGGCCTCCTTGGGAGCCTCTTTCTTGACCTCCTGTGGTTGAGCAGGAGCAGGAGCAGCAGCCTTCTTCTGAACAGCAGGAACAGCCTCTGCCTGCTTGACCTCACCAATGACCTTCTTGAAGTTAGGCTGGTTAACCATTGTCCAGAAGTACCTCTCGACATGAGGGAACTCAGATGTGAAAGTCTTGGTCAAGATGCGTGCAAAACCATGGTAGAGGTTGCATGTCAAGACGATATCCGCCAGAGTGACAGAATGCCCAACAAGGAAAGTGTTTGAGGCCAGGTGTGTGTTCAAAGCACCAAGCGACCTCTTCAATCCAGCAATGCCAATTTCCTCAGACTGTAATGGTAGAACATTAGAACCTTGCAGCATACCAATGCTCATATAGCTGACATACCAATGCAAAAACTTACCGCAGGAATGTAAGGCATATACCCAAGCCTCGGGTACAACCACCTTGCGATATTGGTATCAACCTCTGTGGCAGCGAAGTCCATCCATTGCTCAACACGTGCCTGCAAGTACAATTAACATGTCATTACTAAAACTTGCTCAGCTATGATGTAGAAGTACTTGATAAATCACTTACATATTCAATGAGAGAACCGCCATAAAGAAGGTTGTCACCCTTTGAGCGAGCAACTGATGGAAGAAAGGAAAACATAGGTTAATTTATGCGGTGAGGAGTTGTAAGGTTAAATCAAAAGATGTAACAGTATATACCATAGCGGGCAATAGCATTGCTCTCAAAAACAGCACCATCAGGCGTCTCCAGAACAGGAACCTATAAAGAATTATTAGTTCCTGAGTCACCCTTGAGAGCATTGTATTAAACTAATTTGAAAGTTTAGTTAGTGTACCTTTCCAAGGGGATTCATCTTGATAAACTCAGGGGTTTTGTTAGAGACACCCATCTGAAAGTTCTTGACCAGCTCAACCTTGACCCCACAGTACTCGGCAGCAATAAGTGCCTTGAAAGCATTCTTGTTGCCGCTGCCGAATGCAATACCTAGCGAGGAAAGCACAAGACATACACTAAGAACAACAGAAAATCATCGGTGTCTGCATATGGAGTAACTAGAACAAACAGGAAGCAGAACAAATCATGTACACCAAACAGGCTAAGTAAAGTAGATGCACTAATATCTCTTGGCACACACAAAATACAGTTCCCTACATCCAATCCAATGTGGTAATATAAGCTAAAGCAACTCGATAAATACCCAGGGAGTGCAATACCTAGCGAGCAAGACATGGCATACTAAGAACAACAGGAAATCATCGGTATCTGCATATGAAGTAACTAGAACAAACATGTAAGCAGAAAAATTTATGTACACCAACAGGATAAGCGAAGTAGATGCACTAATCTCCGTAGGCACACACAAAAAAAGCTCCCTATATCCAATCTAATGTGGTAATGTAAGCTACAGCCACTCGATAAATAGAGAAATAAAAGTTTATGGATAACTGACACGTCCTAGAGATCTAAGCTTGCACATGATCATACACAATCTGCATGACAGAGTTTCAAATCGAAGTGAGAAAACGGGCCATCGGTATAGCACGACCTATCTCATAAAAGTTTGGAGCAAAACCACATAAATCCCACATCCAGGACGCGCGATCTGCATCCAGCAGATACGCTACAGAGACATAGACCTACGCCCGGCGTCAAGCATCGGAACAAACTAACCACACATCATACCCCACGAAATCGAAGAGGCTCAAAAGCGTTCGACCACATAAACATCTACTCGCAGGAGATCCGAACTACGCAAACCGTACATAAGCAACAACGAAACCTAGGAAGCGAGATGGAACTCACCAGCGCCATGTCGGCAGGAGCTGCTGGCTTTCGCCCGACTCAAATCTCAGATCTGCACAAAAGCAAAACGAAACAGTGAGCTTCGACTGGAATTACCAACGAACAGAGAGCGGGGGAAGGGAGAATTCTAGGGGGCGGACGAGCTCGGGATCTTACAGCGCGTGTGGATCGAGGCGAGATCGCGGAAGCGGCGGCGAAAACCCCACAGGAGCCGAGGGTGGGAGAGGCAGAGAGGGTTTACAATGGTTTGGGGGATGTGCGGATTTATTATGGCGGCGCTGAGGAATGGGGAGGGGATAGGAGCCCGCGGCTATCTAGGGTTGCGGCACGGACGGTCACGATGGCGAGGTGGGGGAGACTGGACGGCGCAGATTAGTCTGAGAATGAGGCGGGTGGCTTTTCTCGGTCGGGCTCCTTGGGTTTACTTGGAATCGACATAGGGTCCCTGCAGGGTCGAGCCTGTAATTCAGAAAAAAAATGACTTGCTGTAATTCAGAATTACATGCACGATCAGTGCATGCCACGGGAAATAAAAGGTTGAGTAAGGGTAATCTCAAAAAAAAAGTTGAGTAAGGGTCAAGTCATCTAAAAAATCAGGTTAAAAGAAATCATCTCCAAAAAACGCATTGTGGAACGGACACTGTAGTATTAAAGATGTGTTTGGTTGAGGGGATAAAATTTAGGAGATGACGGCATCCCTAACCAGTGGTTAGGGATAGCTAACTTTTCTGTTTGGTTTGATGGGTTGAGAGATGATCATTTTTGTGCTTGGTTTAAAGGATAAAGAGTAGATGGGTTAGTGTGGTGACTCTTGCACTGAGGTGCTGAGATTACCCCTATAAAAGGAAATAAATCAATTGAAATATTATCACATTTATCATTTTAACTTGATACCGCATTACCGCATAAATCCTAATCAACAGATCTCTTTCTCTCATCCTTGTAGTGAGAAAAAAGAAAATCACTAGCTAATCTAAATTTGTATGTGTGTGCAAAAACAAGTACAATTGTAGAACAAAGAAAAAACAAATACTTGTGAGGTTTTCAGATTAGGTAGTGATTCTGAGTATACAAAGTTGCTCCTTCCTCATGTCACCGCCCGTCCATAGTGTTGCGATCTCCCCGTTCGAGCCGCGAGAGAAAAAATGTCGAGAGGAAAAGAGAGAGCACACATGAGATTAGATGGGGGAAGGGATTATCTTGGTCTGGTCGCCTCTGTTCGTCGTGGTCACGCTAGTTCTGGCCACCGTTGAGCCCCCCAATCCAAGGTCGTCGTGGCGGAATAGAGAGAGGAGACATGGGAAGGTGAGCGAGCAAGTTAGCCAAGAAAACGATCTAGGAGTGAGGCTAGCAGTGCCATCGAGAAGTGGTTGCCCTCATCGGCATATTTCGGCTGAGGAGCTCACCCATTTTTTTGTGAGAATATACCCAGAATCTGGTTGCCCTCATCCATCTCCTCCTCTGAACCAAATGTATGGCAACCACTATAAAAATGTCTATCCCTAACCAAGCAAGGGATAAGCACTCAACCAATCACACCTAAGAATGTAGGTGAACCTCGTGAATAAAATGTACGTGAACATAACCCAATCTCCAGGAAATAGCACGAGTATTATTTAATTTTTTCAAATATCAAACACAACCCATTTTTCAACCATAGCTTGACATCACATTACCTCAGAAGTAAAACAAGGATAATCACAAAAACATATGAGAAGAAAACTACACTCATTAGGCTTCATTTTTAATAACAAGGATATGGTAGCACACAACCCATCCCACACAATGTTCCTTTCTCCAAAAATTATGTAAGGGGATTAACTATTAGTCTCACAACCAAATGGGGTAAATTTATAGAAAAATCTTAGCGAGTATTTATACCACATATAAAATTTTAAGCAATGAAGGGATTTACCTTTCGAAGATTAGTCCAGAACCAACTCTAACACCAACTCATTTAGTATTAAAAGTGTCTATGCAAACATGAATGCAAACTAAACTCAAGGACAAAGCTAAAAAATATCTACAAACTTATGGGTTACCGCTCGATAATTAAGCGGTTTCTCTAGACCCATAGAGCTCGTCTAAGACAACACTCTTCACTGGGATCCTAATGAGTTGCGATCCAGGGCCACAAACGGATAATTAGAGTAGCTACCTTTAGTGAGGAATGTTGGTCATAGTTTTCTTTGAGTGGATCCAAGTTGGATCTAATGGGAATCCATATCTTGAGCATCATCGAGTAAACTGATGAACCATCGTCTGATATCCTGAATTACTTCCATGTCGGTAACTCGCACTCTTATGTGGAATACCGATTTCATCACACCTGCAAGTAATAATTTGTTGTATAATATCATTTGAGGCGTTTGTAAGAGCTATTGTCATTGGTTCACGGAACTGCAGTGCTATCTTATTTTGTGAACTTGAATTGTTGATGGAAAAGTGCAGCATATTTGCTTAGAGGTGTAACTTTTTCTACACATCCCTTCTTTGTGAAATGTGAGAGGTTGGACATATATATGTGTTACGTTTAATTTGTAGAAATATTCCACATCTTGACATTACCATATTTTTTATAAGTTAATGTGTGTTATGTCATAGAAGTGTGTGGATTATGCCGGACGCATCTATTAGAACTTTCCGTTTTAATTATGTTTATTCATTCTCTTGTATAATAGAGATCTTACTAGAAGGGTAAGGCGTGCGTTGCCGCGCCCAATTGATATTTGAGTATAAAATGTCTTTAGTACTCAATACTCGCTCCGTTCTATATTAGATGACTTCTTAGATGACTTCCATTTGTCCACATGTTGATGTATCTAGACATGTTATAAGTATAGATACATCCATATTTGGACAAATAGAAGTCATCTAATTTAGAACAGAGGGAGTACGTGTGAATAACTTCATTATCTATAAGCGTATTTGTTTTTACTTTACCATCTTTATTGTCTAGCAATGTATTTTTTTGCTATCACAAACCAAATTCATTTCACACAAAAACATTAGAGGTAAATAAAATAATTAGAATATAGAGAGATATGTCTTGATACTTTTGAGATAACAAAGTCACGACGCCACAAGAGTATCATTCGTCACTAGTATTAAAAATTGTGCGCACACGCACACAGATGCAACTATGTTATACATGAAAATGCCCCTTAATACAAGTGAAAAACCTGTTTTGTACCAAAAAAAGATTCAGAAAACAACTATTACTATGAGAAATTCTAATGTCATTCTCAAGTTGATGGACCAAAAAAGAAGATGATATTATCAGACTATAAAGATAATTGTCTTGATGGACCACTACCAAGTTGTGAAACAAAATAAAGAACTGCATGGTCTTTCCTTGAGAACGCTCTTTAAGAAAACCATAATAGATTGAGAATTAGCAAAACCATTAACAAATAGTGGACATGTGTCCGAAAATAATAAATTGAGATTTGAGAATGAGCAAAACCTTGTAGAAGACATCGTTGCTGTGATGCTTGTTTTCTCGCCCACGTTGTTACGGGGAAAACCCTAGATCTAGTTCTCCCATATCAGACGATGGTGGTACGCGGCGCTAGGAGAGAGAACTGTGTCAAGATGCACGTCGATAACAGCGAGTATCGACAGCGTGGCGCAGTGGGGTCTCGGCGGCGGACCTATGCTAATTGACGCGCGCAGGACGGTAGCGCCATCTCACTCATGGCCGCGTCGACAGTGGGCCTGGCAAGACCAATGTGTTGATCTCTCATGAAAATAGGTAGGCGGAAGAGGAGGTGGCGACTTATAGAGCGTACGCACATTGTGCATGCTGAGAGGTTATTGGCCGCCTCGCTGTTGGTCGGTTTCGTGAGACCTCCGGTTTAGATGGCGTGCGGTGGTGTGAGGTTAGGGTACTTGGAAGCGATCAGGACCATCCTATTATCATTTTTAGGTGTTGCGACAGATACCGCCGAGAAGATGGCTTTGTTCGTCTCATGTATTTGTTTTGTCACACTTTGTTGACTAATATACTAAAAAAATTGTATGCTCATTTTTATGCCCTGCAAATTCATGTCATGAACATAACGTAAATCTAATATTCTCAGCGCGAAAGGATGGTAACATCAGGATGGTGTACAGTTGAGTCCTTGCTAAAAAAAACTCTCTGTGCAACCAGCCAAATAGTTGTCAAAGCCCGAGACCAGATACCTGACAGAAAAGAATTTTTTCACAACCTGAAATGTGGGGCACAAGCACGGGAGTTTCTATTTCTACGAAATTTTTTCAACAACCTAAAAAGTGGGGGAATATTTTTTTTGCCCCTTTTCCTCCGGTCTTTGATTATTTGCCCTCTTTTACATCAATTTTTTTTGCCCCACTTTTTTTGGGACTTTGATAATTTGCCCTTCTAAATTTTCTTTAATTTTTTAATATCATGTCATTACGTGAGGCAACATCTCGAGACGATAATGCCCCGATGAGCTGCTCGTCCTACCACCGCTTTGTTGCTCCCTCTCTGATACCTATGTTATTCTCCAGGTCCGGCGAGATCCTCCTTACTCTCCCACTCAACCTCGGCTGTCTCTCTGAACGTCACCGCTTCGACCTGTCCACCCGAACCCCTTCCAGAAGCCTCGAACTCTGGACGCTTCTGGTAGCCTCCAACTCCAACTACGCCGTCCTCTCCCTGGCAGTCTCTCGCTCCCTCCCTTGGCATTTCTGCTGTAGGCGGCGGGTGCTGTCGGGGTGCAGCCACGCAAGAGACCTGCTCGAGGGCGGTGTCGGAGCCGCCAAGCATGAGGCCTAGATGTGTTTTGTCGGCGGCTCAAGCGACGGTCGGACACACAACACCGAGGCGTTCGCGGTTGTTGTCGTGAGAATCATGCATTGAATAGAGGACAGGGTCAGTGGGGCGAGAGCATCGTGGGGGAACAGCGTGGCTGCCGCAAGCTCTCCGTATATGTCGGGAGAGACGAGCGCTACTGGTTCGGCTCGATCCAGGAAAACAACCAAAAGGGTAATTTTCGTCATTGACAGCCTGCAAGGGGCAAATTATCAAATTCTAAAAAAGTGGGGCAAAACATAAATTACAATGTAAAAGAGGGCAAATAATCAAAGTCTAAAGTAAATATGGGAAACAATAAAATTTCCCAAAAGGTGGGGCCACAGTGAAGGAGAGCTCTCTTATTCTAGGGAGCTTAGTATTTGGAGGGATTTGATGACACCGTAAAAAAATAAGAGAATAAAGGTGTGTGATATCGTGCACTTTTCTATTATGCTCTTTAAATACACCTCACAGTCATGGTAAGTCCACTAGTTATTTGAACTTGAATTTATTTAAATTAGTTTTTATTTGTTTACATTCTCATGTTGATGAAAAATTTGTGTACATTTACTTGCATGGTCTTCTCGTAGAGCCATGTATGCCGTGAAAACAATGTGGTCTATAAGAATGAGGAGGCGCACCTGTTACAATGATGGTCACTGCATTCTATTGTCTTCTCTTGTCACCACCGTATTTGTTAGTAAGTGATTACTTAAAATAGACTAGACGAAAATGGTAGTTTAGACATAAGATCAGGGGACGGTCTGGAGCCAACGGCAGTCGCAGCCGGACCTGTGTGAAATGGAGATATGTTGCGTCTGTTGGCCTCAGTCGGCCTGTTGTCAGCTGTATTTGTGTTGATTAGTATATGGGGAGGAGCGACCGTTAAGAACGCCCCGTGGATGTAGGCCTTGATCGCTGAACCACGTTAACAAATCTCAGTGTCATTACTGTGATTGCTTGTCCTCGGTATAGCGAGATACGCCTCTGACGATTACAACGAGGAACCTCCATGAGGGTGAAGATGAGAAGGAACTACACTTTGAATCTTGGCTTCTCTTTCATTGTTGGAGAGACAAATTGAAAACGGAGGAACAATCATGGGCATTGAGGTGAGGATAAATTGAGATACAGTGGTCGAACCATCTTCATTGCATACACGTCGCATGGATGCCTTTAAATTTGAGGCAATCTTATGTGTGTTACGCGGTTTCTGCGCTTCCCAATATCAAAGACATATTGTAAAGAAGGTGTGTTGGAAAGCAAAGACTGACTGTCTGATTATAAAAAAGATTTGGATATGAATAAAAGGTTCAAATATTCTAGCCTAGAGAGATTTATTTTGTGAGCTTAACTGGTACTGGGCCATTGCTTTCGTGCTTCCTCATCTGTATTCCTTTCCATCTAATGTAAGGGTTTCTTTGATTCAAAGGAATAGCATAGCATTTGTGGAGGATTGGATCCTATACGATCTTGGTCATTTGATTTGCAGGATTGTATCCTATAGGATTTTTTCCTAAGAATCATTTGTACTACTTCCCATAGGAAATCTAACATCCACTCTAACCTCTTCTTACAATCCTTTGATGAAATCAAATAAATTTTGATGCATCCAAAATCCTATAGGAATGGAATGTGGATGACATCGGAATCCTATAATCTTCCTATTCCTACGTTTTTTCCATCCTACAAATCAAAGAGGCCTAATTGGTTTCACATAGTCTCTTTTCTGCCATTGTTTAAATGTATTAGCCATGCTAGTATAATTTATTGTTAGTATTTTCTCTTATTATTGATATATACCCTCCCATATGTTACTTTACCGCTGATTGTATACATGTCCTAGAGTAAAAGCTAATCTATTAATATCATCAAGGTTTCAACTTTGCGTGGTAACCATTTGAGTTAAATAACAGATACACCTACAATGTCAAATATTTATGCTCTGTTTAATCTATGATCACTACTCTATCTAAGCACCAAAGTTATAAATTTTGCGGTGGAACTTTATTATATTATGTCAGTACCATTATATATTTTATAATAAACCTTAAATATTGGGAGCGTCAATCATGCAAAACATGACTCGCTGTAGAACATCTAGCACTTGACTAACCACATTATGCGTTGTTCTCAAATACATCTCTTCTATTGAGTAGCAAAAGATCATAAGTGCCCTAACCCAAGTTGTTTTATGCTTATACTGCTTTAATTGTTTCTTTGCATGGACTCAATAGTCAACCGTTGTATTTTCTCAAGCTTAGCATTCAAATTATACTTTAATGGTGTACTGCAGAATATCTAAAAACATCAAAACTATGTACAATAGTGTTTTCCCTGTGTTACTTTTGTTTGTCAGCGCAACACCGAGCGTTGATAACAATATTAAGACAGATGTATATAGATGATGTATCACATTCCCTCTTTTCCAACCTGGTGTGCAAATTCTTGACACACAAATGGTGCATGATTTAGACCGGTCTTTGGCCCCACAAAACAGCGCGTCAAGCATATACTCGTATCTTTGTAGCAGTATCTGGTGATCCAGTCCTTTGGGATCTATGTTATACAGAATGGGGGCAATGGAATTGAACCTTACTAGATGGAGTAGGTCAGAAGAAAGTCGAGGTACCCGTATAGATGAGAGGATGAGAGAAAGAAGAAAAGTCTTCTAGGTGACGGGTAGAGAAAAAATAGCACGATGAAACCTATGTAGACCTCTTCCACGTGCTAGCTCTTTAATCATTTCTTAATATGTTTTTTCTTCTATAGCAATGTACGGGTATTTAGTTATTGATAACGATAGTGAGCTAGCACAAACTTAACGTATGATGCTAAACCAAGACCCAAGCTGCTAATGGAAAAGGAAAAACATGCGAGAACAATCATAGTAGAAAACATCGGCGTGACAAGGCACGCCTATGTTTTCCGCCTTTTAGTATAAGCTAAACTAAAATGGTTTAATGCATAAATGACACAATATGCGACATCGATGCAAAGTCTGAACTAGATATCCGGTGTGTGATAGCATCTCGACACTTTGACATTGAGCATGTCATCTTGCGCAAAAAGCCTTGGCCTTCGAAAAAAGTAATCCGATGAAGAGGAGAGAGGTGTTCTGGCTCCCGAGATCCAATGCTCTCGGTATTTTAAAAGTTTCGAAAAGGATAATTTGAAGTTTTAAAAAATTCTAAAGAAAATTTATACATACATCTACATATTTGAATTTTTTGCTAGATAATACATTCTATTATAGGCTACAGAAATATCACAAAATCATGGCTTTAAAAAGCCAAAAAATAACTATTTTTTCTCCCCACATTTGACTTTTTTATGCATGCAACATGTGAAAAACTATTTCGATGCAAATTTGGTCGTAGACACTTATATATACTTCTTTGATTTTATTTCAAAAAAGTTGGAGACCTAAGAACCTTTCGAATTTTTTAAAGAACGGAATCACTCAAGCTCGGGAGTTACAGATGATTTCGGATAAAGAAAACCTGACTAATTTTTTTTAGGGCATTGTACCTGATTTTTTTTTTTTTTGGGGTGGAACCTGTTAAACAAGAACCTGTTAGTTGGACTCGCAGCCTAGACCGCAGCCACACTGGCCCGGAAGCAGATGAATTTGGGTTGTTGGGTGTCACGACACTGCACCTACCCCTGGCGATCAAGGCGACAAGGCGGGCCGAGCATCGGAGAGCCCAGCGCTTGGCCCAACTGGCTCCAAGGCTCACGGGCCAAACGGACAAGACCACGTCTCCTACATAGCTCAGCGTGAAGCTGAGGCTGGGGATCCAATCATTGATCATCATCTGAACCCGATACTGAAGTGTCTCTCTCTTCCTCCTTCTCCGAGCCTGCGTGCTCGTGATTCCGCTCTTGCGTGACGCAGAGCATGTATCAACACCAAATTGGTTGAATCCTAGACACTATCGATCGATCTAGTAGTGATTCCCTGGACAATTCCTTCGAGTATACTTACATCTGGCATCAGAGCCTCCGATCTGAAGCTTCCACCAATTTTTTTCTCCAATTCATTTCGATCTCGAGTCGGCGGCGAATTCGGGTTGATTGGGGGCGCAGAGGTTGGGATCTCCCGTGAAATCCCTCTGGTCTGCCTCCTCCCCGCGGCGACGGTGGCGGAGCTGCCTATCTCGGGCGGAACCACGGCGGCGAAGGCGGCGGTAGACTGCTTGGGGTGAAATCTGGTGGGGATCGAGCGGTTGGGGCAGAATTCTTCTGTCCTGGTAAAATTCCGGCTCGACAGCTAGGTTCATTCACCATTGGGGGCGCATCTCGCAGGCGGCGGCAGGCGTTGGCATCATGAGACGCGGTCTGGGGGAAGTGCAACGACGTGGTCATGGACAAGGTACATGTTGATCTGGTGGAGCTGCGCAAGCAGGGTGCAGAGACTGCTACATCGATCCAAAGCATCTGCGACACGCTGAAAGGCCTAAACCTGTGGATCCCCCAAGTGGACACCACGGTGAAGGAACTACAGAAAACCATGGAGTCGGTGGGCGCAAGGGTAACGGCGCTGGAGGCAGCACCTACTCTGCCGCCTGTGAACACCACTCGGCCTGAATGGCACGGCAACGACACGATGAACCAGGGTACCGTGACTGCTGCCTCACGGGCACAGACACCTGCCCTGGACAAGGGTACGCAAACTGTTCCCCATACCCCAATCCATTTCGAATTAGGAGAGCCACCTGATACTTATTGTGACACTCCTCGCTTTGGATCACGGCATACTCATGGTAGATCGTCTAGGCCACCTAAAACTGAGTTTCCACGCTTCGATGGTGAAAATCCGAAGTGGTGGAAACAGGTATGTAAGAAGTATTTTGCTCTGTATGAGGTGGATCATGACACCTGGGCAAGTTTTGCTACCATGCATTTTACTGGGAATGCAGCTCTTTGGCTGCAAACCTATGAGGCTGAGCATGAGGTTGAGAGTTGGGAGGAGTTATGTGTAGCCATTCATTCCAAATTTGGTAAAGATAAACATCATAGGCATTTAGAAGCTTTAGAGAGCTGTCGACAAACTGATACAGTAGAGAGATACCACCACAAATTTGAAGGGATAAGGCATAAAATTTTGGTTTACAACAAACACTATGATGAGGCTTTCTTTGTAACTAAATTTGTTGGAGGTCTTAGGAAGGATATTCAAAGAGCCATACGTTTACATGATCCTCAAACTGTTGATGCTGTGTTAGTTCTTGCTGAAAAACAGGAGGAAATACTGGAAGAAATGAAGCCATATTCAAACAACCGATACAAGCCAGAATACAAGTCTGCATATACCAAGACTGGATTTCCTGGCAGAGGAATTTTGTCAAGCTCGGCAGAAATAAGCAAAGGGAGTGATGATAAAGCAAAAATGAAAAATCCTTGGGATGATCGGCTGAAAACTCTTAGAGATCAAAGAAGGGCAAAGGGTGAATGTTTTACTTGCGGGGACAAGTATCAGCCTGGCCACAAATGCAACAAGAACATACCTCTGAATGTGATGGAAGAGCTGCTTGAGATGCTTCAGTTGGATACTTCTGAAGTAGAGGATGATCAAGAAAATTCAAGTGAAGAAGAACCACTAACACATATTTCAGTCTGTGCAGTCGCAGGGATACAAGCAAAGAAGAGCATCAGATTGCAAGGGGAGTGCAATGGGAAACAAATCTTGTTGCTAATCGACTCGGGCAGTGCAGGCAGTTTTGTGAGTGCTGAGGCTGTGGAACAATTGGGTTTGCAAACTGAAACAATTCCAACAGTAAAAGTAGCAGTGGCGGATGGCAGAAAAACAGAGATTACATTGGTGGTTCCTGATGTTCAGTGGTCATGTCAAGGACACCAATACTCAAACTCATTCAGAGTGTTTAGTGTGCCTGGCTATGACATGGTATTGGGGATGGACTGGCTTGAAAGTTTACCACCTATGTGGGTAGACTGGACAAGGAAAACCTTGCGTTACAAGATGGCTGGCAAAAGAGTGGAGCTGAAAGGAGTGAAGTCCAATGTTCGAAAATGTGAACCCATCTCTTTGGCAGAAATACAGAAGCTAGCAAAGGACAGAGCACTAGAGCACATAGTGCAACTCGATAGCATAGATGCTGATAATGTCGAGGCAACACCAGTGGAGATTGAAGAAGTGTTGCAGGAGTACAGTAGGTGCTTCCAAACTCCTTCTGGATTACCACCTCATAGAGATTACGATCATCACATCACTCTACTTCCTGGGTGCAACCAGTAAATGTGAAGCCTTACCGCTACTCTCCACAACAAAAAAAAGAGATAGAGAGACAGATAAAGGATATGTTACATCAAGGCATAATCAGGGCAAGCGACAGTCCTTTTGCATCACCTGTGTTACTGGTAAAGAAGAAAGATGGGACATGGAGGTTTTGTGTGGACTACAGACATCTGAATGCAGTAGCAGTTAAGGACAGGTATCCAATGCCAGTAGTGGATGAGTTACTCGATGAGTTGTCAGGTGCACAGTTCTTCACCAAGCTGGACTTGCGCTCTGGATATCATCAAATCAGACTAATGGAAGCTGATGAGTGCAAAACAGCCTTTCGTACTCACAGTGGGCATTATGAGTTCTTGGTAATGCCGTTTGGGTTGACATCAGCTCCAGCTACCTTTCAGGCGGCAATGAATACTGTGTTTGCTTCGCTGATACGCAAATTTGTTCTGGTGTTTGTTGATGACATTTTGATATACAACAAACCACTGGAAGAACATAGGCACCACCTTCGTGAGGTGTTTCAGTTGCTTGAGAAGAACCAGCTATATGTGAAGAAGTCGAAGTGTTCATTTGCACAGAAGTCGTTGGAGTACCTGGGACACATCATCAGTGCCCAGGGAGTTTCCACTGACCCAAGTAAAATAGCAGCAGTGGCAAATTGGCCACAGCCAATGAACCTGAAAGAGTTGAGGGATTCCTAGGTCTGGCAGGGTACTACAGGAAGTTTATTGCACTGTTCGGTTTGCTCTGTCGACCACTAACAAACTTACTCAAGAAACATGTCCAGTTCCTGTGGGCATCTGAGGTGAATGCAACATTCCTAGTGGTTAAACAAGCACTCATTGAAGCGCCAGTACTGGCATTGCCAGATTTCACAAAAGAGTTTGTTCTGGAGACAGATACCTGTGAGAAAGGTGTGGGTGCCGTGTTAATGCAGAACAAACATCCAATAGCATTCCTTAGCAGGGCCCTTGGCATAAAAAATCAAACTCTATCCATTTACGACAAGTAATGCTTGGCCATATTAATGGCAATCGACAAGTGGAAGCCATATCTGCAACATAAGTCCTTTGTCATTTACACAGATCATCGCAGCCTGATACATTTGGGGGATCACAAATTCAACACCAAGATACAACAAAAGGCATTTTTCCGACTGATGGGATTAAATTACCGCATTGTGTATAAGAAAGGTACATCAAATGCAGCTGCCGATGCACTGTCAAGAAGGCCACATCAGTTTGCGGTGAATGCAATTTCAGTTGCAAGACCCAAATGGATAGAAACTATCATTGAAGGTTACCAACAAGATGCCAAAGCCAAAGAGTTGCTTGTCGAGCCGAGTGTGACAGGCCATAATGATCAAGGTTTTCTTTGCAAGATGGAATTATCAGACAGAAAGGTCGTGTGTGGCTGGGAAACAATGGTGAAGCACACAAGGCGGTGCTGATTGCATTGCACAGCAGTGGCTTAGGAGGGCACTCAGGGGTCCTAGCAACATACCAGAAAGTGAAGCAATTATTTACATGGCCAGGATTAAAGCAAACTGTGCTCCATTATGTGGCTAACTGTAGGGTGTGCCATCAGGCAAAATCTGAACGCCAACGGTTGCCAGGCAAGCTTCATCCACACAAAGTGCCTCCATCTGCATGGCACACAGTAAGCTTGACTTCATTGAAGGGTTGCCATCTTCTAACAAGTACAATGCCATCCTGGTAGTGATTGATAAATACACTAAGTTTGGGCACTTCATACCAGTTAAACATCCCTTCACAGCTACTACAATCTCTCAGCTGTTCATGGACCATGTATACAAAAACCATGGTATGCCCCAGGTCATAATCTCGGACAGGGACAAAATTTTCATTTGCAGTTTCTGGCAGAATCTGTTTCGGCTGGCGGACACAACCTTGAATTTGAGTTCTTCTTATCATCCGCAAATGGACGGGCAGACGGAGAGATTGAACCAATGTCTGGAGACGTATTTGAGATGTCTGGTGCATTCAAAACCGGAGCAGTGGGCAAAATGGTTGCCCCAAGCTGAGTACTGGTACAACTCCTCATTCCACTCAGCGCTGAGACGCTCCACTTTTGAAGTGTTGTACGGCAGGAAGCCAAGATACTTTGCTGTCGAGAATGCATCACTGCCAGGTCATACAGACTTGGGATGTGGCTCAAGGAGCGAGCTGCAATGGCGCCAATCATCAGACAACATCTCGAACGTGCCCAACAACGTATGAAACACCAAGCTGACAAAAACAGAAGTGAACGCCAGTTTGAGGTGGGCGATTATGTGTATCTGAGGCTACAACCCTATGTCCAGTCTTCAATTGAGCGCATATCTTCTCAAAAATTGGGATTCAATTTCTTTGGACCCTACCTCGTGCTCCAGCTTGTGGGACAGATGGCATACAAGTTACAATTGCCGCCATCATCCCGCATTCATCCAGTCGTTCATGTATCGCAACTCAAAAAAGGTTTGAAACCTGACGAAAGAGGCAAGCACAACACTGCCTATCTCTCTGTTGCAGGTTGTTGTCCATCCTGAAACAGTGCTGGGGGAACGAATGGTTCGCCGTGGAAGCCCCAGGTGAAGGTGCGCTGGAGTGGGCTGCCAACATCATGTGCAACCTGGGAGCACGTCTACGCCATTGTGGAGTCCTTCCCCACTACATCGGCTTGGGGTCAAGCCGTAGCTGAAGGGGAGGGTAATGTCACGACACTGCACCTACCCCTGGCGATCAAGGCGACGAGGCGGGCCGAGCATCGGAGAGCCCAGCGCTTGGCCCAACTGGCTCCAAGGCTCACGGGCCAAACGGACAAGACCATGTCTCCTACATAGCTCAGCGTGAAGCTGAGGCTGGGATCCAATCATTGATCATCATCTGAACCCGATACTGAAGTGTCTCTCTCTTCCTCCTTCTCCGAGCCTGCGTGCTCGTGATTCCGCTCTTGCGTGACGCAGAGCATGTATCAGCACCAAATTGGTTGAATCCTAGACACTATCGATCATCTAGTAGTGATTCCCTGGACAATTCCTTCGAGTATACTTACATTGGGCCTAATGCTGGACCAGCTTTTACAGGACCAGTTACTACGCCATATACATTTCGGCTCTTTCTTGGATGGCTCTCTCTCGAAAAGGAAAAAAATTAGTTCGGCCCTTCGCTCGCGGAGCCGTTCGCGCTCTCCGCGAAGTCCTCCATTCCCCAACCATGGCGAACGGCGAACTCCGATGGCGGCCGCGGGCTGTGGCCGTGGCAGCCCCTTCGCCGCATCCCATCCTCATATGTCTCCAGCCGCCACAGCCTGGAGGTGACTCGCTCACCCCCTCCCCTCTCTTACCACGATCGCAGAGCATGATCCAATCGGGTGTGGGTTCCGTGCTGTGCGTGCCGTGTTCGACAAAATGCACCTGAAACTTTTGGGCCTCCTCACGGCGCGCTAAGTCTCGCGAGGTAGGTATTTACCGGCTCTTGCTTCTACTCAGTGTAGACTGCGGATGTAGCATCGGCGGTTGGAGGGTTACTAGGTCGAAATGCTGTAGCACGAAAAAAAAAGGCATCGTAGTTGTTTTCACTGGTTAGTGCAGGCTACAAGAGTTACGTAAATTGCAAATATCCACTAATTTTCGATATATGTTTTACATGACATGAGTAGCAGCAACAGAGAGGCTTATCAAGTACAGCACACTAGCTATTTTCGTGTAGATTGGGGGATCAACTGATCAAGACTGCCTAGGAATTCTGAGTTTCTGACTATTAGTTCATTACTTTAAGGGGAAACTTAGACACCACTTCTGATAGACAAAGACACGTTAAAACAATCTGATACTTAACTTAAAACTACTGGATTGAGTGTATTGTGTTACTTGGCCAGACCGGATAATGTATCAGGTTATTTTTTCCTCGGAAGTATTTAAATGGAATAAAAACCAATCTGTCATATCACAAGTTCATTCATAGAGCAAATTGTACGATGTGATGGTTTAAACCTTCAAAACACTTCCCTTAATCAGATCAGCCGTCCAACTAGTGGAGTTACTGTTGTTGTAAATTTATTATTTCTCTTATGTGTTGAACAGAACATGGCCCTGCCGGGCACTTTCGGGTTGGAATATAACAAGCGGTGGACCATTATTGTTTTCACAGAAGAAGAAACATTCTAATCTTTTGTAACTTAGCTGAACAGGACTTCACTAGAATGGCTGTACGATATCTGCTCATCTTTTTTTGAATAAATATATGCTGGATGAATTTCCAACAAGCGCTATGTTGGTATTACGTAGGCCCCGAAACAGATTGGTGTTACATAGTTTCTTAACAGAATCATGCTTGCCTAAGATTAAAAGTCGATTAACATGTGCCTTTTTCATTTTCATCACCTCCATTTGGCAAATAAACAATATGGGCAGCACAGCCAGCCCGAACAAACACACCCTTATTATTCCTAATTGGAAGTCAGAAAATATAGGTAGTTCAACTCAATCAAATTTACTTGCACTCCATATGTTTAAGAGGCTGAATGTGTGTGTGTGTTAAATGAGCATGTGATAATTCTTTTGCTTACATCAGCATGTGGATGCCATGTGAGCAAAACTCAAGATGAGTTCCAGATTTCTTGAATTAGTGGTGTGTATGATATATTCTCAGTCCTATTATTATTATTAGAAATTTCGTTCCCCCCTAGTTTCCAACTTGCCAGTAAGCCTGCTTCTTTTATTTGAATCAAGATTGGCGTCCACTCCGCAAAATATTCAAATAGGTGCCTGCTTCCTTTGTTTGAAGGATACCAGGTATGATCACCCCTTTGTATACCTCAAGTCCTCAACTCCTTAATTATATGTTATCAAATTATTCACATGTTTTATTAGCAGTAACCATATACATTATCTAGTAGCATGCTCTTCTAACTGCGATTGACCAAGACCTTGGCAAACATCTGGAACCGGGCTTTTGGAGGCTAACCAGTGGGTGTTTATTAGAAAATGCTGCATTCATCATTAACTTCATGATGGTTCAATACTCAACAGACAGCTCGGTACCTTCATAGGCTAAAAGAGCCTAGTGCCATGCTCAAGTGTCCTTCCACTCTGCCCCTACCGCGGCGTTTAAGGGTACCTCTTCGATGGTCATGCTTACAGCTAGGTGTATCTGGAAACGGCGCAAGGCGGTCGACGTGCAACCTGACATCGCTAGTATTCTCGACACAATCAAGGCGAAAACCTGGTTGTGGGCGACGGCACAAGTATCGTGCGTTGCGGCACATCCGGCGGAACCTAGCTCTAGCTTTTAGGGGTGTGGCGTTGTAGTGGCCCTTCTGTGCTTGTACTTAACTTTCCTTTCTATCAATGAATTGAAACGGAAAACTTTTGCGTTTGCTCGAGAAAAAAAACTGCATTCTTGTAAGTTGGAATAGAGTTTTACACTTAATGTGTTTGAGAACGACAGTTGATAAAAAAATATCGGGGCAAAGGACGAAGGGTAGGAAACTGGGAAGGGACATAAGAGTTGAGGGAGGAGGTAGAAATACATATTGTGAACAAACAAGATTACAGTAAACAAAAGCAGTTACAGATCTCCATATATTTGTAGTCAGAATTTGTCAACTAACAAGATACAATAACGTAAACCAACCTAAGTACGTTTTCACCTATAAACACAAGTAGCTTGTTTACATCTGCAATACTTCTTGAAATTAAATAAAGGAGAATTTGGTGATACATTAACATGCAAAAAAGGCCGGAGGATCTGAACTCTTGACATTCTGTGGGATCCACATCTGCTTTCGAAAATAAACCCGAGAAAAAAAGGAAAACGAAGAAAGCAAGAAAACAAAAGGTAACGATGAACATATTTTCTCTCTTTGTCAGAAAAAAAAGAGATTGCATGATAGCTCATTCTGTAAACAAAGATACTCGCTGCCAATTGCAATGCCGGAAACCATAACTTATTGATATGTTGCTATCAAATCTACTAGTTTGGTCCTTTATCTTCGTCCGAAAAAGACTAATTTATTTTCAGTAAATAGTTGGAGCATCAGAAGTAGAATAAATACCAGGTCAGTCTTTACATTCAACACCTTACTATCCTAATACTGCTTGTAAATCTTAGGCAGATGCAAAGCTCTTTATGTCATTGACAACTGCATGAAATGCTGGATTTGGGGGGGGGCTTCCGGTTTCTACTAATAGAAATCTATTGCAAAAATTCATTGCATCATCCTACAAAATATTAATGAACAGAACAGGCTCAGATTATTCGAAGGCCACCCCAAACATGTAAACCTGAACCCTCAACGACTTGCATGACTGACATAGTCTCACATCCGTAAGGTTTCATACAAGCAAGCTGTAGCCGAAAGATTGTTGTCAAGACACAAAAGAAAATGCTAGATATAGTTCATATATGTTAGTGCTTTGTTATACATTCATATCAGATAAGATATACTCATACAAACCATATTTGGTACAGTTCAAGTGCAGATACGATTTCTGAAGAAGATTATATATTTACCTGTTATGTAGCCAGAGGCATCAAACATACAGTTCTCTTGCTTACAAAAGTGAGACTTATGTGCACATCAACTTTTTTGTTCCATGAGCTACCTTTATGAACGTTAAACGCAAGGCGTCATTTTATACTTTGTTTAACTTTAATGCTTGTGAAGGTCATGTCAGCAGGCCAGCATTAGTAAATGATGTATATTAATTCATAACAATAGTGTGGAAATCTCTTGTATATACTATATAAAGCATCAGAGTAGTTTCGCTTAAAAAATAGGACTGAAAGAGATTGAAAACTACGTAATGTCTTCATAGAAAAATGGAAGTGCACTGGCTTTCATGCTTGATTCGCAAATCTGGTTCAGCAGTCTATTTATCTTTAGTGTATTTAGCACCAATCGTACTATGATCCATCTTCCTTCCCAAGCGTAATCTCATGGTGCTACAGGTTTTAGTCCCAAAGTATGTGGCTGTGGTTCATCTCTTCATCCCACCCATAGGTTACCCTTATCCCTAATTATTCTGTCTTTGCCTCTTCCGGTTTTGTTGTCTCTGGTAGCTACCGGTTGTTGTGGCGTGTGCCCCTCACAACCACTAACTGGTTCGCTATGTGAACACATCCCCATCATCTTTGTAGTCAAATGAGATTTTTAAATTGAAACTCATAGATGATTTGGCATGATTGCTGCTCATGTTCCTTGCATTTGCTACTAACTGCAGAAACTGCCAGTTCTGTGTGTGAGATTGTTACAGCCAGTAATGTGCACGACTTCTCTACACTGATTATGAACTGGATATGACCTAATCTGTCAATGCTGTTTGATTTGTTTCATGCGAATTGAGAGTTCATGAGCACCTTGTCAAATATCCTAGCCATCGTTTTCTTCGCTACTTGAACTGGGGAAAGAGTGTATAAAAGAACATATATCAGTATATTAAAACCTTGCTGCTGATTCTTACTAATTCGTGATGATCACTAGTTTTCCGGTCTATTTCTGCATATGTCTTATTGTAGTTTCTTTGTCCTCTCTGGGTACCAACAACCCGACTCTGACTCATTACGCACCACTCTGAAAAATCTGCTACTGTTAGTGCTGATTACTAAGCATAATGATATGCTCGTAGGTACGACACTCATCCTTAACTGAATAGTATACATGGTGATCTACTGTAACTGTCTTGTGTTCAATCACCAACCATTCATTTGCTATTACCCCACAGAGGGGGGTCCCTGTAGACATGGTGCACAGTGTCCTTTTGCTCCAAGCCATGTCCCCTTTGGATTTGCAGAGCGTTCTGAAAGCTACGTATTTGTTCAGGCCCAAGTCTATCATTGAGAGCCTTGCCTTACCACCTTACAACTGGTGACAGCGAGTGAATTACTCGCTCTCTCCAGGATCCAGGAGTGATTCAAAGACCGTATACGTATGCATCCTAACCATCATACAAACCAGCCGCTGCCTCTCTGTATAGAAACATTATCCAGCCGCAGGAATGACACGACAGGAAGTTTGACAGTGCTGTATCGATCTTTCGTACACAAGTGTGTGAACCATACTATGACCTATCTCAAGTGTCTTATCAGGAAAAAGAAAAAAACTACTTAAATTTATGCACTGACCAAGGCAAGAACATCTCTTCGTAGTTAAATTTGGATGTGATGGATTGGATACTCTTGTCTTTGCTTTTACTGTTCGTTAATCTTGTGGATGGTTTCTCTTGTTGTACATCAGGGCTGCCATAGGCGAATACCTGGTCTACTCATTGCTTGATATTTCAATCACTCACTCTGATCATGCACTTGATCCCCAACTGTTTTTCAGTGACTACTCTTCCGTGGCATGCTGTTGTGCAGTGCACAGGGCCCTCTTCGATGTACAACCAAGGGTTTTAGACAGAAAATACAGTTCTGCTATTCTGATAACTGTGCCTATTCCCTGGAGTCAAGGGTCAGTGATCACTACTTGACTCGAAGACTCTTCAATCGACCAGATCCTGAGCTGGAACAGTTTCTCTTTAGACTTTGCATCGTTCCATAGTTGTGATCTTTTGACAATCAAATCGTTGTCATGGTTCCGTGTCTGTTTTGGGTCGGTGTTGGTAATCCTCGCAACTAATAAGTTGGGAATCCTCGCAAGTAATAAGTTGAAAACCTTGAACAGTTTTTTTTTCTTTTCTTCAGAGTTTAAGGAAGCGACCTGCCATATTATTATTGCATCATCAACTCATATGGGTTTTCAGGCCACAGATCGGCTTCATCAGACTGATCTGATACTGGTGCCGACTGCCGAGTGCCGGCGGACGGCCGAGAAGAAAGAATGTGAGTCCAATACTTACCCTATTTGTTGATGACCTGCAGGTTTGCAGAAAACGCTCAGAGATATTTCATCTCGGATCTGGACGCAACGGGCAGGGCGGGAAACATCCATTCTTGAAGATCTCTCTCCACGTAAGTGGGTCAACCCCAATGATCCTCCAATTGCTTCTTCCCTTTGCGAATTCCATCCACATGCACGCCCATGACGTGCCCCGATCCGTCCACGGCAGCTCGCCGTCGGGCGGCCGTAAAAAGACGGGAACGGGAGGGATGGCATCATGGCGGACGCAGCGCTGTGCTGTGCGGTGGGCGCGGCCCCCTCAATTGGTCGCTTGTTTGGGCGTGCGAGCCTCGCTGCTGCTGCTTGCTGCATCTGTCCCCATTAGATCAGGGGGCCAGATCACGAGAGGGGGCGAGGAACAAGTCGCCCAGATTTTGGCCGCACGCAGCTGGGGCTGTATGGGCTCGCATGTGGGATCCTCCATCTCTCCAGCCTCGGCGCATCGCTCTCAGCGTTTCCCACCGTGTCTGTCTGCTCTCGTTTCCTGCTTTGTCTTGGCAGCGAGAGAGGATTTTGGTAGCGATAAGATCAGGCTGAGAGAATAGAAAGAACTTGTACTACTACTGCGGGCTCAAGGGATGTGGACGATCTAGCGAGCGAGAGCCGACTTCGCTCTTCTGCACTTGCCTATTCTGGGAATCGGCGTGGATGGAGGATTCTGGTGTTTCCATATTCGTGCTGGTATATAGGAGTAGGTGCATGCATGCATGCATGCGTGTCATGATGAACGTTTGGTACTATACTAGTACGTCTGTAAATGTGGGGAACTTACAAGATGGGGCAAGTTTTTACTTTGATAGTATGCAATTTGGTATGCACAACTGAAATACTCCGGATCTCATGTTAGCTAGATGCAAAAATGCATTTGTAAGTGAGCTATGGAAGTCATTTTATCAGATGCAAAAAAGTTGCACACCAAAGCTCCATGTAATGACAAAAATAATTATTTACCAAGATTTTCGACTTTACACGGTGAACAAGTGAAGTCCGGATCTCATCCAGGAACCACATACTTACGCTCTTTACGTTTTGCAAGGCTTTTAAGAGGACTTTATCTCCCATCAGGGTGTTTGGAGTAAAAAACGTGAATCACATATGAATAGCGGTACAAGCAGAGTTGCTCACGACGTCGCTTGTAGTTGGGCACAAAAAACAGCTCAATGCCCCCCTCCCTCCCAAATTTGTCTCATAATTTGGTGTCATTTGTTTCTGCAGTATGCCTGGTAGTTAATAAAGATGTTAGGGTTTATGGTTTAGAATTTAGGGGTGCACGACTCGTTCCTTATATATTCATCTTAAAGATGACACAACCCTAGTTAGTAATGGAAGAACACACACCATTGGAGGATGCATCCTAATCTACATTGCCACAATTGCCAACAACTCGATGATTCAACCTCGAAGGGAGGGCCAAAGAGGAAGACAAGGAGGGAAACCACCGTTCACACCACGCACGTCTCTAGGGCCGACACCTCCATCATTGTTGTGATGCCACTTCACTATTGCCATCTCAGCGCCATGCCGTAACTCCATCCCAACTCCCTTCCTCGTGTGTGTGATGGGTTGAAATAACTCCTCCCATTTGAAATGCAAGCTTTTATCTTTAGTACCAGGTTATGGTGATCTAGTATGAAAAGTTAGATTATGTTGTTTATTTTATTATATGTGTCTCTTCGTGTTTCCCATGTATTCACAAGTTATACGTATTTTACTTAACATCATCAATGATATGTTTCATCAAATATATGATTCCGTTGTGAAACTATATATTGTATGATGCTTGCTCTAATGGTCCCTAGTCGATAAGGTTATGGGGACACATACCCTTGACTAGTATATGCCTCAGGCTGATGATTATGTTTCACAACTCATGGCCATGGTGATACCAATATGATAGTACTGATTTGGATGGAGGATTTAATCAATTCGGACGAACCCAATACAAGGCACAATGAGATATTGCCATTTGTTAGTCTAGAGTACAAGGTATATGCCATGTATGTTGACATATGTTCGCGGAACTAGCCATAGGGCTAGTAGTTGACGTGATTTTTTGGGAGTAACGTGGCACTGAGAATCTAGGAATGAGGCTGGCACAAGTGTTACCCAGGTTCGCCCCTTGCCACGGAGCTAAAGACTTACGTTGGGAAACGTATTGTGCCATGAATGGATAATTTAGTTATCTTTGCTATGGGATATTGGAAGGCCACCTTGCAAACTGGTAGAATGACAGGTTCAGATGCCAAATTAGTACTAGTGAGATGCCTAAGCCTAAACTCCACCATCGCTCTCTTAGTTCTTGTGATAAGCCCTTTTAGCTTTTACCTTTTGCTTGTTAATTGTTTAGTTTTTATCTTTCTTTTTGTCTTACAACTTTTAGAGTAAGCTATTTCCAAATCACGGTTTGGGTGTGGTGGGAGCTTCATACGTGACAACCGTAGTTTCGGGGGGGGGGGGGGGGGGGGGGGGGGGGTTGCTAAATGCCTTCCTTGCTCGTGTGGTTCATTATTCTCGGGGAAATATTTCCCTTGAAAGGTACTAACCGTGATACATGTGCTTGCGCTCATCATGAGACGCTCTAGAAGGATATAGAGGATACATGTTGTCTCGGTTGAAGGTGTCTTGTTGCTCGTCTTCTTCAGGGAGCTCAATTAGGTAAATTTACAATGTATTATATTAATGAGGACAGAAGGGAAGGGGACTAAGGTTTCCTACAATTGAAAGCCCGCCTGGAGGCGAGCTGAAGTCTTCTATATGTTCCGATCTCAAGGCATTGCAAGAGCAATTGTTGTCAAGGCGGAGGTGAAGGAGGTTGGTTGACGGTTGATAGGACATAAGAGTGGGATGGAGCTGGAGCATAAGGTGTGATCATGCCATGCTAGGGACGGGATCGATGAACTTGTCATAAGAGAAGAAATGCATGATTGTGAAGGACAACGAGATGTTAGCGAGGTAGGGCCTACCTAGATACTTCGAGGGGTAATTTTATTTGATAGCTCAAAAGTGTAATATATTTCTTGTGTGAAGAGATGCTTGTCAAATGTTTATCTTACGCGGTTTGCATATTAAATTCGACCATCTAGTCCCTCCAAATAGATGTTGGTAAAAGCTGAAGAAGGTGAAACCGAAGGAGTAAAGAATAATGATCACCGAAAGAGGCGAATCACAATTAACAATTCTTCTTTCGGTGAATAGTAGTGCTTATTTCTGTTTTTCAAACAAATCAAATCTTGATGACAATATCTCTTCTTTAAACTTAATGGAAGAAGGGGGAGAATAGTTAATGTCAATCCCGTTCAAAAAAATGAAGACTTCACTGATACAAAATAAAACTGCTACCGTCAATAACAGTAAAAAAATGAACGAATTACTATGTTGTCACATATTCATGCAATGATTTGTTTGCAATATACTGTACAGATTTGGTGCGTTGGAGTAGACATGAACTACAAACCATGCCTGCAGTGGGCCAGGGGGACAGGTAGTGTCTCTTTGCCTGGTGAACTTTAATGTTCTTTGTCTACACCGGAAAAGGGGCAACGAGTGGATAGAGGCAGAGATACCGTCTTCATGCAAATCTATATCTACGAATATTTTTGTGGAAAAAACAAACTATGAATATGAAGTGTACACAGTGGCTCTTGAGACTCCTCAATTAAAGAGCTCTTAACTTTTATTGAACTTGTTGTCATGTGCGCTACGTGTATATATTCACCTTTATGCTGGGGGTAAGAGGACTGATAAGTTGGCAATATACTCCGTCCGTTTCAGTTTACTAACCCCGAGCGCGTATGCCGGTGTCTGCATGTATAGGTTGCACAGCTGGGCAAACTTAGGGCTAATACTGTGATCGCGTAAATCATGATGGCTGATGCCAATTGCTTTAGAACTAGCTTAATACATGTGTGTTGCTACATGACGATAAATAGATTGTGTACTTAGGGCTAATACTGTGATCGCGTAAATCATGATGGCTGATGCCAATTAATTGCTTTAGAACTAGCTTAATACATTATACATGTGTGTTGCTACATGACGATAAATAGATTGTGTAGGAAGGCACTGTTTAACTCGGTTTTCTATTTTATGGATGTTTATGTCGAGGAGATGTGCTTGTGTGACGTTTGACCACATGACAACAAAACCACTTGTGTTTCTTTCTATTCCCTCTATAGTGGTAGAAATCAGTAGAAAATAAACATGCAATATTGGAACATAAAATCATTTGTTAGGAGAAATTTACAATATTTGATTCGACTCCCAATAGTTGTGGAGTTTCACATAGAATGTCACTAATGGATCTTTTCCTACTTATGGTGAATACAATATTGGGCATCAAGCCTATGTATAGTAATAAATAAAGATTTCATCATTTCATAGCACAAAAAAATAAAAATACAAAAATGAAATTGTGTTCTCTTAGATGTACCGAAAGAAAATGCAAGAAAAAACCAGGATAAATATGTTACCTCTGCTGATTATTACCATGATTTTTCACCATGAAAACATTGAGTGGGTTAAAAAATATCATTATTTTGCACAATTCGATTAGCTGTGATTTTCTCTCCGCCGACTCAACTAAAACATTCACAAGCTTCCAAGGAAAAACCAACACTTGTGTACTTGTTAAGCCTTATACCGTGACATGAAAAGTTCAAGAGAAACAATAATATAAACTAAAACTAACATTTATTAGCAGGCATGCATAAGGCACCCTTGCTTTGTTGTATAAGTGGGCTGAGAAAGTAAACAATAATGTGAAAACAAAAATAAGACAAAAATAAGAAACTAAACTGACATTAATTACTATGCATGTAACTTTGCTTTGTACATGTGAAATTGCAAAATCATAGCAATTCTAAGGCATGTACATTTCATTTTGAAAATCATGTTTCACTTGACTTAGACGTTGAGAACGTCTGATTTGTAAGAAGGGTCAGCGAGGAGATACTAGAAATTTAGACATGCCCAAAGCTTGGTCAATTGCACCGATAATCGTCCAAAATATTTTGACGACCATAACCAGAAACTAATAAACCAATAAGAAGAAATATTGACTCCACCCATTAGATATAGGTTCCTAGATTCTCGCATCTACGCTAATACGATCGATGACATCTTCTTTGTGGGGGTTACCATGCTTGTGCTCCGTGAGGTAACGGTAGTTATTAACGCGGTAATTCCACAACTAGCTGGGGGTCCTGACTCCTGATGTATCGGGCGCTCATCTTGCATGCAACGGTAGAGAAAAAATGCACTTACAACCCCAAGTTTGACCTATTTAGCAATCTTCCCATGACATTTCAAAAATTGCATGATATTGCACTTGAGTATATAGCACTATGAGAGAGAGTGAGGACCGTCTGGTATACTGAAACTTGTCTTACCTGGGTAGTCTGTTTGCATATAATGTAAAATACTACATGTAGATAAAAGGCTCAAACGAAAGGATCTGTTTTGCAAAAGAAAACACGAATCTAGATGCAACAAACGGATGTGATAGTTCATGGATGTCCAGCTAGTTGTGGTTTGCATTTTCTCGCTATTCATTCCTAGCCTTTGCGATTTGTGCTACTAGAAGAACCACGGGATCGAGTAGATCTAAGCCGATATAATTAGGTACTGAAGTGGAAGTTTAATTGAGGAGCTTGATCAGCGTGCAATTTGATTCTCTCGGGTCGAGCACAAAGCAAAGATTTAGCTAGGCCAAACTACAGGCGTTTTGTGCTACAGAAAAATATCCTTTGCCCTAATCCGAGGGCACGCTACAGTAGAAACACGCACCACGACATCCCTAGAAAGAGACCCCTGTTCCTGGTCGCCCCCAAGGAATTCTAACGTGTGTTTGCACAGCGCCGGACGTGTTTTACTGTTCCCCTCCGATCTAGCTCATCCCTTTCCCGTGCTGCCTCTCTAGTCCCTCTGTGAAAGTGATAACACAAGGCCTAGACCCCTCTCTCTTGGTTCCTTTATAAAAGGGACCTGCCTCCCCCTCCTGTCCATGATCTCTCTCGGCCGGCTCCTGCAAATTGCCTTCCCAAGCGACACATCATAGTGCTCTACCCCCTCTCAGTCTCATCTGATCTCCGGCCATTTATCTGCTCTACTGCTACCTTGTAGCCTAGCTGGTTGATTAGATCTCAAGCTTCCTCTAGATCTCATGTCTACCATCTACATGAGCCAGCTCTCTACTGCTTTCCCTCTGATGGAGGAAGATCATCACCAGGATCATCATCAGGGACACTTCCAAGCCTTCACCCTGCCTAGGGATCCCCCGATCTTGTTCCCTTTTGTGATCAACAACAGCAGCCCCAGTGACAACAGTAGCCTCAGCTATGGAGGATCAGACCATCAGTTGAGGCAGCACACAGCTATGCTGGAGCCCCAACATGTAAGTACCTGAGTGGATCAATGAATTCCTCTACAGTATTTGATTTGCTTGCACACTCCATTTAGTCGCTTAATTTACATGATCTTTGACTGTTATGTCATCAGATGATTGGTGGATCATCGAGTGTATTTTCAACGCCGTACCCGACTGTCGAGAGCATCCGCGACGACATGATCGAGCGATCCTCCTCGTACGATCCATACGATATGGAGAAGCTGCAGGCCGCGGCCAGCTGCGGATCGCTCAAGGCCGGCAAGTGGACGACGGCTCCTTCCCCTGCAGCCAAGATGAGGATCACGAGGAAGACGAGCGATCCGGTGTGAAGAAGCCGAGGAGGAGGGCGCAGGCATACGAGGATCACGGGCACATGAGCGGCATGAACCAGGCTCTGGGTATTATTAGGACATGCTCCGACTGCAACACCACGAAGACCCCCTTGTGGAGGAGTGGTCCTTTGGCCCCAAGGTACGATTTGTTTGTTAATTCTGTGGTCACTTGTAGTAGAAGTTGGTTATTGGTGTAACGGTAAGTAACTTGATGCGGTTTGCATGGTGCAGTCGCTTTGCAACGCGTGCGGCATCAGGCAGCGGAAGGCGCGGCGAGCGATGATGGCCTCCGCGGCGGCGCCCGCACAGACGTCGGTGCCAAGGCGGCCGGGTCCGGTGACGCCGCCGCCGTGACAGCGCACCCTAAGGTGAAGAAGGAGAAGAGAGCAGCGGACGTCGACCGGTCCCTCCCGTTCAAGAAACGGTGCAAGGTGGTCCTCCAGGATCACGCTGCCATGAACACTGCCGTCACCGGCGTCGCCGCTGCCATGGAGTTTCCCGCCTTGCCCCTGTCCCTTCACTGCTGCTGCTGCGCCGGCTGGCCGATCTCGTCGACACCATCGGTGTCAACTGGACTAAGAGCCCAACCACGGCAGCTGCCAGCTGCTTCCGGCCGTCACCTGCGCCCTTCGCGGCGCAGGTGCAGGACGAGATCGCGGACGCCGCCATGCTGCTCATGACGCTGTCCAGCGAGCTTGTCCGGAGCTGATCGATCGATCCATGATCGAGCATTCGAGAGGCAACACTGCGGTACCCCCACCCAGGCTTTTTTGCCTCTAGTTCGTTAGACAGTGCGTACGTCCGTGCTGCCGCGTTTTTGGCTTCTTTTTCCTGTTGCTAGTGTAACCTGCGCTACTGTTAAAAGTCTTGTGATTCGTTTGTGTGTAAGATTAAGAGAGTGAGAAAGAGGGTAGAAACAAGGAGAGATAATGAAGATAAGAATGTGAGCTAGCTAGCTAGGATCGGAAACACCGAGATCGAGTGTGAGTTCAGTTGGAGTAGCTTTTTGTTTCTGCGGCTAATTAAGCCAGTGGCTACTATAGCATGTATGTTTGTTCTTTGCTACTGTGGCTCGTAATAATACGGCCGGAGAGACCGGACCACGAAATGTTGCTGTTTATCGGGACTCGTTCTTCACTTTTGCTTCTGATGATTGTATGTCAGTGATGATCTGCTTTATTTTTGGTCAGTTGTGTGTCCTTTCCAACCTTTTTCCCACTGATTTTGAGGCAAACATGCTCTTTATCATATGCGATCTCAGAAGCTTAACTAATTCGATCCCATTCTGATTGCAGATCATGGTACTAGCTTCTAGCTTGAAGGAGAGCAGAAAGTTGGATTAATGTATCTTAATTTGGTCTTCACATCATTCCAAAAGTTAAATATTTCAAACTTTAGTTGTGGTAATAGTAACACATGGGTCAACCTCGAGGGAGCCTGGTTTACAAAAAAAAATAAAAAATATATTTTTATAACTCTTCAAAAAGAAGAAGATAAGTACCTATACATGTCTGTTATGTGAGTAAAAATTTCACCGACATACTTAATTGTGATACGCGCGAAAAAATAAATGTGGAGAGCAAGCTCAAGTTTTTTTTTCCGTTTTAGAGCCACATTTATTTCTTCCCCTAAACTAATCTACAACTAATCCTCACCACTGTCATCGCCGAAGTCGAAGCACTCGTCATCGGAGGAGGAGAGCGGTAGACATCACCGGAGGAGGAGGCGTCCAACGGGTAGTTGCGGCGCAGCGGCACGGCTGCCACTGATGCAGCCGTTCGTTCCCCGAAAGGCGCATGGCAAGCGTCCAGCCAGAACAGTCCGGTGGGTCTTTGGGATGTCGCGGCGGTTGATGATGGCGTGATTATACCACCACCCGCTGGGAACCCGAAGAGGAAGGTGATGTAGTGCAGTTGATGCAAGTTTTTCCCTCAGTTATGAAATCAAGAGTTATCGAACCAGTAGGACTTGAAAGGCTTCAACACGGTGTCGATCCAACCCCGGCGCTAGCAGATTGGCGTGGACCTACACACAACGCATACACTCAACTTTGCCCCAACGATTCAGAAAGGTTTTCAATCTTTCTGTTTGAAAACAAAGAATTAAACATATGGTGTGGAAAACAATGATCAAAATAAAACAAAGAGCAAGTAATGATTAAAGCAAAGGAAACGAGGTGTAAACAATGTAAAGAATGGACCGGGGCCATAGTTTCACTAGTGGTGTCTCTCCATAAAACAATAAACATGCTGGGTGAACAAATTACAGTTAGGCAATTGACAAATTGTGAGGGCATGACAATGCTATTATGACAAGATAAAGTTCATTGTAATAATCAGTTTGGCATTACGTATAACATACATAGACCGCTATCAAGCTGCATCTATGACTAATTATCCACCTTGGGTGCACTTCTATGCTTGCCACCCGCTGGTATTAAGTTGCAATCAACAGATAATTGCATTAAGCTTCGTACATAATGCAAATAATGTTCATAAACATAAAGAAATAAACACCGCTGTTTTACCCCTATTAGCAACAGCACATCCTCGGTCTTAGACATTTCTGTCACTCGAGCCCAAACACACAGGAGGTATGAACCTACTATCTAGCACCAAATTCTCTCTTGGAGATACATACAATCACTTGGCCAAAATAACCACATGGATCGGAGAGCATGCAAGATCTTAAACAAAAAATGGATATGATAATAGTAACAAAATCATATAAAAAGATGAACAATCTGATCATAATTTCACAATTCATCGGATCCCAGCAAACACAACAAGTAGCATTACATAATAGTGATCTTGATCATGTTAGGCAGCTCACAAATCTAAACATGGTAGCACAAGGAGAAGAGACAACCATCTAGCTACTGCTATGGACCCGTAGTCCAAGGATGAACTACTCATGCATCACTCCGGAGGCAGGCATGGCGATGAAGAAGACTCCGGTGACGATCTCCGCTCCAGGAGGGTGCCGGAACAGGACTGCAGGAACCCCGTTCTAGAGTTTTTGAGGTGGCAGCGCCTTGGTATCAACTTTGTGGAAAATATTGGCCGCCCTCGGGTTTTAGGTCGAGGGTGAATATATAGGCGAAAAGGCGGCGCGAGGGGGTTCCCTAGGTGCCAGCGGCTTCTAGGCGAGGGTCCAGGTGGGGTAGCACCCTAGGTCGCCTCCTCCACCTGGTGCCCCTCTCCGGCTCTCTTTGGACCCGTCTTCGTTACGTGATAAAAATGATGCCGTGAATTTTCATGTCTTTTCGTGAATATTTCCTTGACAACTTTTCTGAAACAAAAAGACAACAGAAAACAGAAACTGGCACTAGGCATCTTATTAATAGTTAGTCCAGGAAAATGACCTAAAATGATATGAAACTATAGTAAAAACGTGTAGCAATGATATAAAACAAGCATGGAACAATCAACATTATATACGTTTGAGATGTATCAGCTAGCGGTGCCAGCGGCGTAGCCACCTATGCAAGCATGCCTGCATGAGACTAGGTATGTTTGGTGAGTCGCGTCGTACCGGTATAGCGAGGGACACGTAAATCTAACAGTACCACCTCCTCCTCCAACTTTGGCTTCGGCCTGCAGAAGACTATCCCGCCGCCCCGCGGTGAGGAGTGTGTCTCCGGGTTAGGCGTGCGGAAGGCAATCCCGCCACCCGCGTGCGTGAGCGCTGCATCATAGTGTGCGTGTGTCCTTCCTAAGTGGCACTCTCTACCGTGTGGCTGGACTCTGTGTTTATGACATGTTGGACCCACCTTCGGACGGCCTGTCCGGCAGCCCCCCCCCCCCCCCCCCCCCCCCCCCCCCCCCCCCCCCCCCCCCAAAATTTTGCGGCAGGCAAGGGGATGCTAGATAGGTTTTTGGGCCATCCAGACTAATGGGGGAATGATAGGTATGTATAGCGTGCAACTCTTGCTGGGATGTCATACACTGATTATTCTCTATTCCAAACGGGTGGTTGATTCACTTATTATTTTTCATCTAGGAGATCGCCTATGGAGCGCGACATAGAACATGGAGTACACGAGGGGAGGAACACCGTTGCCGAGAGCACGAGTTTTTTATTAGTATGGATAGTGGCGGAAATTGATAGAGTTGAGAGGACCAAACTAAAGCCTACAATTTAGTGTCATGCATTTTTAAGGCATTTTCTTAGGGGGGGGGGGGGGGGGGGGGGTGGGCATGGCCCCCTTTTCCCATGGGAAGCTTTGCATTGGATGCCTCTGTTTTAATACACACTTGTACGCAATCTTGAATTATTTTTGGATACATGAAGGCAGCACGGCATTTTCTTTGGGGGGGGGGGGGGGGGGGGGCAGGGGGGGCATGGCCCCCTTTGACCATGGGAAGCTTTGCATTGTATGTCTTTGTTTTATTATTCCTAACTATTGTTTGGCAACAAAAGCAGCAGAGTGACGACCACTACCACTTCCGGCAGGAGACAGTTGTGGTTCAAGATTTTCGGGCGTCCTATAGCCGATAGGGAAGCGTGTGCACTAACGTCTCTCATTGGTACGTCTAACTTTTTTAGTATGCAAATCCACCGTGATTTCTTTGGGAACTTTTATCTTACATTTCATTTTTCAACTTGAACTATGAACATCATGTGTTTCATGTCCCTATCATGTTCGATCGCTTTTAGATATTATAACGAGATTTCATAATATTTTTTATATATTTACTAAATGGTTATTGGTAAATTTTCTCTTCATGATGTTAAAGTAATTTAAGTACTAAACAAACGTATATATGTTGTATTAATTTACTACTTCAATACTTCTTTCAGAAGTTCAGAGTAGTGTATGATGTATGAACCCATTTGTAGTTCTAGGTTAGCAAGCACTATAGTTGAAGGATAAGAATTTATTTATTTGAGCTAATGACAAGCATGTTCTAGCCTTGGTTCCTTCAAGTCATCGTAATTTCCATGTTGTACTTAATTATTATTTGGAAGCATCTTTACAGTTTTATAATAGTATATCATTAAAAGGATATGTAATTATTTATGTTACAGAATGTAAGACATATTGATACTTCCTACCCTTTGTCGAATGAACTTTATCCAAACATCGTAATTTGAGATGTACGTAGAAAAATGTAGATTGAAATCATGTTTTTCATATATAAGATGATACAATCTACATACCATTAGCCAGATTTTCAATGTTGTTTCCGAAGCAGTGGGCTTTGGATTGCTGATTTCCTTCTTGGAGTTGACGTTGGCCCCAACGTCAGTTATGTACATGCCTTTGAATTCAAGTTGTGGCGCCACCACCAACAATGTTGCAAGAATGTACGAGCCAGTAAGTGTGGGATTCTACATCGCCATTACATGGTTCATCACATCGCTTCTCGGCTAGAATGTTGTGAGAGGGGGTGACCGCCCCCTCCCCCTCCCCAATCCTCCACTGAATCTATCCCTGGTGTTGGTGATGTGTAGGGTGTGCATCTTCATCGCACCAATATCACTGGAATGCTTGGTTATCTATGTCATGTGGAGCCTGCTTCTTTCCGTGTCACCATGGATGGGGAAGATGAGTTGGTGGAAACAACTTACGAGTGGGGTGATGCTGACCGTTCGGCATGTCCTAAGCCCTCATGTGTGTTCTATATGGGCTTGTGATGCATGTTTGCAAGATCGTATTATATGCTCAAGGTTCATTCCATTTAGACACCAGCGTGCGGAGGGGGGCAGAGCACCGGGAAGGTGTCAAGACTAACATATGAGCACTCCAGGTCCGCCTATTCGGACGACGAAGTTGTCAATCAGATGGATAGTGACTTTGCGTCCGTCGGACGCAAAGTCTGACCAACGGGAGGGAGCGGCGCCCATCTACGACTGGTCAAGGACAAACCCATCCAGGGAAATCCTCGGGCGAGGTCTAGGGAGAGCTACTCACATTCTCTGACGTCATTTCGGCGTGAACTCCTCGTTGTCCGAACTCTCGTCGGTCAACGCCCTGAAGAGCAAGCCCAGACCTCCGCGCCCACTGGAACGGCAAGGTCGGGGAAGATAGCTGGCTACCGAAGCGCACGTCGCCTTGTGGTTGCCTCATGCGCCGTGTCGTGAGAACAGGGAAGGGGTGAACGGTTCCATCACGATGTTACCATGCAAACTCCTCGTTGTTGTGCACTGAACTATTGGTTTCATTGATAAACTTTTTTTTTGGTGTGTGTCTGTGTGCTGTGTGTAGAGATGAGCTAGACTGCCACCTAAATGAGTTGTTGGCTCGCAAACTTGAATGTTTGCAGCTGCTCCGTACATGCTAGACACCCTAAGCATGGCCACATCCATATATCAGTTTAGTATGCAAAATGAATGTACAATGGTCTCACTTGACAAAAAGGCATACACGCATCGAGAATTGAATCCTCGGCGGTACTCCCATAATCTGAATGCCGGAAAGAGGAAAGAAACGAGTCAAGCAATTTTCTTGTCAGTTTGCACAGGCCACGATTGCAAAGCATGCAGGCGCGAAAGAGAGTAGTCAAACATGCAATACACTGTCAGTGGATCAGTAAGACAGTACCAGGGCAATGTCACGGGCCAGGATCACCGCCCCTCACGCTAGATAGCACTGTACTAGCGGCCAAAAATGAGGCAAAATCATGCATTTCGGTAGACTCCGTCAGAAACCTGTGCTGATTATGCTAGGTTGCACTAGATGTATGATGCTTTATTTAGCTCTGGAGCATATTTATGGGTATAAATTTAAGCCCTTGATAGTTTGTTGCATTTGTTCTGATATATTTACCTCAGGTACACCTAGAAGACAAACTAAGCTCACGAGAAAAGGCGGCAATATATTTCAACGCTCACCGTATCACTGTAACTAAGCCGTTGCTATGTGTTGTCTTATACCTCAGCATAGTCAGCAAGTTACAGTGCATTCTTATTGCAAGACTTTTTGCTGCTATCTGCTTCATTGGCTAACAATTACAACCACCTATAACTGTTACTCGAAGTAATTTTTCATATACCTGGGCAAACTTTACAAAGTTTGACCCCCGATTAAAAATTTACATGCAATGTACTACTCCCTCCGTTCGGAAAAGGATGTCACAAAATGAACTATAGATAGACCATTTTTGTGACATCCTTTTCTGAACGGAAGGAGTAAGAAACAGTGAATTCAGACAAATAAAAGTCGAGATTGTAGAATCTTGGAAATATCTGCCAAAATGCCTGAACACATTTGCCTGACAAGACAAATTCGAGGGCTAGCTAGCAACACAAACAACTCACACACATCTCTGCTGAAACCTAGAAGCCTTTCAAGAGGCTAGCTATAGCTGAAACTTTTAGTGATCCCCAAAAGGCGTGCGACAAATTGTTGCGCTGGATTCTGCGGCTCCCAGTTGCCCATTTAGATGCGTCGAGACTCTAGACATGATCGTGAGCTCTCTTGCCCCGCCGGCTAGCCACCCCCTGCATTCCTTGAACGGCCTGTGCTGTTGCTTTCCTGTCCCGATTAATTCATTCTTCCTGGCCGTATAGCTCCAGTTTTCGCCGGGGTTTTTATGTGGATTCGGTTGCGTTTGGTTCCTCGGCCACTGGCCGGCGACCTAGAGGCTGCGACGCCGCGTGTTGGAACCAGTCATCTGGTACGTCGTCGCCTCGATCTAACCGTCGTCGTCGTGGGAAATCCTCGACGACGATGGTTCATGCTTCCGGTCCGGACAAATAAAGTTACTGATTCAGTTGTGCCATTTTCGTAACCAATGGCTTCGTTGATTGGACGGCCTGAGCGATGAACTGACGGTGCTGCTGCTGCGTGCTAAGATAAACTGATTAGCAGCGACGCCTTATCCGCTCATCCGGATTCGTAGCTGTACACGCGTGCTTGCGTGATAACGGATGACAGGACAGTTGATAAACCCCATGGATTTGAACGTTTCTTTTGAGTTTTGATTTTACGGAATAGCTAAACCACCACTTTTGTGAGCTTTGTTTAATCTTGTTCTTGCAAGGTCAGTTTTTTTTTCAACTGGTGGTCTACCTGCTGGATTTTTGCGTTTCCGCAGCTTGTCACCCTACTCCATTATGAAGGGGGGAAAGGGGGGTCGCTCAAATATCTTGCTGGGTGATTTAAGGTGTTTTTTTTCTAGAAACAACTTTTCGCGTCTTATATATACTACTCCCTCCGTTCACAAAAGGATGTCTCAACCAACTACAAATTTGGGTACATCCAAATTTGTAGTTGGTTGAGACATCCTTTTGTGAACAGAGGGAGTAGTAATCATGTACGTGCAATGCACGTTTCAACTAATATACACTTACAAAACCAATTATACTAACACTCACAAGCATACCTTCCTATTCATGAATGTTTTCATATAACCATGTGTTGGCCTTGCAGACACATGATTTTGTAAGCAATATGTATATTGTTCAATTTAAAATTTCCGCTAAATTAGAAAACATTCTCCATAAATTGTGGTCCCATTGTTTCTCTTGCAGCTGACGATGGATGCCTCCTCCAGCCAACCTCTACCCTGAGCTCCATCAGTACGTGACAAATCTGGTCCCATTGTGAAATGAAGCAAACATTAGGCATAAGCTGTTAAACATTACAATTTCACTATGCACATGGTTAAATATCGGGATATCGTTTCATGGAATCCATGCCCATAGTAAAAAGTTTAATAGTTTGTGCAAGATCATATCATCGTACACGTTCTGGATGTCAAATAATGAAATGGGATTGTAGTTTGCCTTTCCATGAAGTAAAGGATGATCTAGAAGAACTTAACTCGTTTGTTCACTGGAAGCGTGAAGTGAAACAACGGTTCACTTTAGAGGAAGAAGCTAACTCTAGTGCAGCTCTGCATATATTATTGTCACTTCTCTTTTAGGTCTGTTCCTTGGGCTTCGAGGTTATGAATTATGATCGACCCTGCTCAAGTGTCCAACCAGCCTTACTGTGATCTCGCGCGAAGTTAGCATTTTCAAGGCTGTTGGCAAGACGAATGTCCAAATCTGTGAACCTGAAGAACAAATTCGGAAAAGGCAGAATTGCTTCCAGGATCGCTAAACCTCAAAACATAGGATTGATAGATTTACCAAGAATGTTACTCCTAGAAAGTGATGAACTGATGATCTATGAATACAATAAATGACAAGATATCCAAGCACACCAGTTAAGATAATCAAAGTAGGCACTCCAATAAAAAGTTTTCCAACATAATATGTTTATATATTTCTCTGCAATGACAAGCATAGCAAACCGGTAACTGAGTAATATACCAAGTCCACAATGTGCAGAAATCAAAGAAATGATGAATCTTTATTGAGAAATGAGCACGCCTACCATGAAGGGAGTAAAGCTGGCAGATCACAACCTACCATTGCCGTTTCATTTCCAGGATAAAGCAACCTATGTGCTCCATGAGAGCTGCTACACGTACGATAGTTTATGTCCGATCGTGTATGACGCTGTACATCCAACCATTCATGGTGGTGCGGACGACGGTGCCAGATCCGTGCGCGGCCGAAGGAGACGATGGCCCGCGTATTGCGGGTGACCTGCTCTGCGCGAGGCAGCATCCGGGCGCGGGCAGTCAAGTCTGCAGCTTTCGGATCAGGGGAAAACAGGAAGTTTATAAGCAGCAGCGAGGCTGACGAATCGTACCAGATCGTGAGCGGCGTAGGCCTTCTCCTGTACCTCCCTCCAGACCTGCTCCACACACTCCTCTATCTCCTCTTCCTGCTGCTGCTAGTTGTACAGGCCGCGACGGGGTCGATCTTCCCGGTGCGATGCGTCCCGATGCGTGGGGAGGATGGATTGCGTCCGTGATTACTACGAGGCAAACTGCACTTAGGAATCTGGCGTGATTTTAGGAATTGGATCGTGGCCTTGGGGCATCGTGGATTGTGCCATTTTTCTTTCGCGTGCGGACGTGGATGTCAGAGTTTTCGTCCGCCTCCTCAAATTGCTAAACACACACATGGTTCGGGTTAGTTGTTATATATATTGATGGTTAGATCCTAATTACTGGGCCTGGTCGTGGGGCTCTAATTGGTCGTTTTGTTGTGTGTACGCTAGACGGGGTGTACTTAGGGATGAATATGTTTGCTCTTTTAATAGTATAATAATACGTATTAAACATTACTATATTAATATGAGTACAGCAAATCGGGAAGGAAGAGACGAATTCGCGGCATCAACCGTCTCATCAACGCGATTCCGGTGGGAATTGATCCTCAAAATCAGGGCGTGCACACGAAGCTTCGGAGGGATGCGTATTTGCGTGATTTGAGGAGGAGGAGAACAGATGATTCTCGGTCGTTAGATGAATGCCTATGTACAGTTCAGATTCAATTTTCCTGCCAAGTTTGCTCGTTTATAAATAGTGGAGATAATAATACGTATTAAACATTACTATATTAATATGTATAGTTGCTGAAAAGTATGCCAGGTTAGCACAAGCCAATGATAGGGAAAATCCAAAGAACATGTATGCCACAGGATTGCCGTGCAAACCAGTTATCAGAATGTTAAATTTCAGAAGCGGACTGTCGAAGAATGTGAGCCCCAACCTGTAAGCAATCTTGCAACCAATATTCAAAATTAAGACCAGCCGTCCTCTATTCTACAGTGAAAGAAGTTGGGATGCCATTTTATTTCCTGGAATTAATTAATGATGATGAATACTCGTTAGTAGATCGTGATCGCAATTCGCAAGATGTTGGGATGCCTTTTTATTTCCAAATTACCGTCTTTGGTGTTGGTGGTGCAAGGTACAAGAAGCTGCAGGTGGCATGGAAGAAGGCCAGGCTGACCCTGACGACGCGTGAAGACGCCGCGCAGCTCGTTGTGCTCACGCTGAAGAACCATCGGAAAGCAGACGTCAAGGTATAATGTGTGCTTCTATCGAAATTCACACTCTGCACCATCCGGCATCATTGCTCATCGATCCATGCCTGTTCGTTCAGGGCTTCCGGATCCAGGGCTTCCTCGCCTTCTACGGCCTCCCACACCCGGACGCGGCGACAGCATCAGCACCAGATCAGCACCAGAACCAGCACAGTCTTCTGCTCCGGCGGCTCACCCCACTGCCCCCACGCACAAGCTATAGTCAAGGCCGAGCTGCACACGCTCCCGGTGTACGCCAAGTCGGTGGCCGACGGGCAACACGGTGACGGTGTACGTGGACGTGTCCGTCCGCGTCGAGTCCAGCAGCGTGTCCGCCGACATCAAGATGGCCGTGGCGGAGCGGACCAAATTGCGGGCCGCCAGGGACTACCCCAAGGCCTACGCAATCCAGAAGACCCTCGAGGAGGAGAAGGTGGTCATGTACTTGGCTCGTAGAGGTAGATGGAAGAGCTCGGGAGGAGGCCCGTGGAGGTCATGGCGGAGAGCGTGGCCGGGCGGCGCGTGCTTGGAGGGATCGTGGCTGTGAGCTTGTCCGACCGTGGAGACGGCGCGCAGCGGACCACCGGCCCCGTTAGGAAGTTCTGTTTTTTAATTTCTTTTAGCGGTGGCAAATCTCGTAATTATCACGAAACGAAATAAAACGAACCGGTACGATGACATTAGCAGTATTATGTGATTTGGTGGGAGGGTAAAACAGGCAAAACTGGATTTGTGTTGAGTTGTCAAACATTGGAGCGATCTGGATCGTTGGCCAAATATTGAAGGGCTCAGATTCAATGTATCAACACAAGTTTGTTCTTTTCTTTAGTATATAATATGGCTAGAGGTGGTGATGGTATGGTACGCTTTTTAAAATTCCAATTTTACCCTTAGATCGCTAGGCTAAGTCAGAAAATATTATGCTATTCTATCCCGTGACTCGGGGGCGGCGCAGGACAGAAGGCGCAGGAGGCAGGAGGAGAGGGGCGGCGCACGGAGGCGATGGAGGCGCAGCCGCGCAGGAGGTCGACGGCCGGCGGCGGTAAGCGCCGCGTTAACCGCCTCCTTGTGCTCCTTGAAGGTCGACGCAAGAGGAGGGCGCAAGAGGAGGGGGCGGCGGCGCAAGAGGAAGGAACACGCAGAGGGTCCGCGGCTAACGGCGGCGCACGCAGAGGGGCGACGGTTGCGTGATGGTCGGATGGAGATGGACTCATCGGGGAGGGAGAGGATAAGGTGTGGGTGTGTCTGAGAGGATAAGGTGCGGTGCGTGCGTGCGTGGACTCATCGGGGAGGGAGAGGATAAGGTGTGGGTGTGTCTGAGAGGCAGATATGTTGCTACCGACGGCGGCGACTGGAGCAGTAGCTGCGTGTGGAGGGCGGCGGCGCCCGCGGGTCTCTTGGCGGCCGGTGAGGGCTCGGTTGAGAGGAACATAAGGTGAAGCTCGCCGCCGGTGTGCTCTGCCGCAAACAGGCAGACCGCCACGAATCCCCCACCATAATCGATCTGATTCCGCCCCCGGTGGGCCCGCTCGTCGCTCGCGTGCCCAGACGGCCAGACCCGTGCATCCGTGCTGGTGTCCCCATCCATGGCTGCCCCAAGGGCAGCAGTTCAAGCACACGGGAGGAGGGGCCTGATGCAGACGAGGAGGACCATGCGCATCAGCGCTGCTACTCTGCTATCCAAGACAAGGTAAAACCGTGCTGAATCGCTGCTACTCTGCTATCCGAGACAAGGTAAACCGTGCTGAACCGCTGCTACTCTGCTATCCGAGACAAGGTAAACCGTGCTGAATCACTATAAGGTTAATTAAGTGATTTCGTAAGTCCCATCAAGCTGAATCAAGGATATTCAATACTGAAATTTGGACTGCAATTACGAGACATTCAGGTGAATTTCATATTAGTATGTAAAGTGTTTACTTAAATAGGGCAGGGTTGATTGCTGGAATGAGTAGTGAGTGCTAGCATCATGCTCATCTGATAAGAAATGGAACAATTTACATTGCGAATCATGCTCATCTGATAAGAAAAGCAATTACCAGACATTCATATTAGTATGTCAATTGTCAAGTGTTTAATTACATAGGGCAGGGTTGATTGCTGGAATGAGTCGTGAGTGCTAGCATCATGCTCATCTGATAAGAAAATGGAACAATTTCCATTGCGTGCAATAGAGATTTTAATTCTTCTAATTACGAGCAAATGCCTTTTTAGTCTAGATGATACATGTCTTGTGAGATGCTGAAATAACAACGGATTTGCTAATGGCAACTTTAATCATGAGCTGATAAATTGAATGAAAATTATGACAAGTGTACATGCTAAATCTCATTACTCTTGCAGAGGATGATTTGGCCTTACGCTTCATAAGCTAAATGATTTCAAGATACTCACTATGAATTGACCAGAATGTTAAATCTTACATATTTCAGATTTGCAGAGTGAACACCAGATATGTGCCATAGAGGATACTCGTTCCAGATTCCACTTGATCAAGGGCAATGGCATTGGCTTCAACCTTCAACGTGTCCCCTTTGAGCATGATCCACACGCACAAAGGGACGAGCCCAAGGACACCGGACTTTGTCATGTAGCAGTAACTTACAATATGTACTCGACATCCACCTTGGCGACAGTACAATAAGTAGCTTAGGACGAGTTTGGAACAAGCATCTATACATAGTCAGCTACATGTTGTTAATTCAGGGTTATTCTAGCGATGGATGTGACTGAACTGGTGTGACAGTGGTTGTATGCTGTAATTGGCGCAGGACACTGATAGAGATTAGGGACAATATTGTACTGTAACATCGTAAACCTGTAATCTGATTATATTGCATGAACTGTAATTGCGTTGAAGGAGTATAATGAATTTCATGCTATTTTTTTTGCTGTAATTTGTTTTCCTCATTGAAGACAGTGCACCACTATCTCCCTTGAATCACTTGTTGCTGAGTTTTAGTTTCTATTATAGCTGATTTGATGTACAACACAACACGGGAACTAAATTCGAAGCAAAAGGTGAAATATTTCAAATTGTATAGACAAAAGATCAAAGTAAAATTTAATATGTTTTGAGTGATATAAATTATTTCATATTTTCTTATACCTCTTTGTAAAAGAGACTGAATTATTTCAAAGCCGTTGCAACGCACGGGCTCCATTTGATTTTTCTTTGACAAGGATTTCAGAGCCGTTGCAGAAGAGGTTATGAAAGTTGATTGTTCCGTCGGCAGGCGTCTCAAAGTGTGTTTCTATAAAGTGAGTCTTAGTATTTTGTAACAACATTTGTTTTCTAAAATACCTGCCATTTGGTATATTTGTTTTTATGCAAATAATTAGATTTACTCTTATGTTCAATCTTTGAGAACTGTAACAAAGACACTAGGAAAAAAATTATGCATAAGTTTCTTTTTTCAAGAATATACAGTTCCATTTTATTTGGACCAAGTGACTCAATAATAAAACTTACCAGAAATTGCAATGAAAATATTTTAACATAAGTTGATATCTCAAATAAAAAATCATAAGCCCGTTGCAACGCACGGGCATTTTACTAGTAATAGTAGTATAGATAATAATAGTAGTAGAGATTAGGCAGGCTACAGTGCTTAGTTTTTGGTAAAAGCAGCGTGGGAGGTTTTTCCCGGCCCCGCGTCGCTCCGCTCTGGGGCGACTCGGGCGGCGACTGAAACCCTAGCCGCCGAGCCCTTCCCCCACCCCCTCCCTTCCTCGCCGCCGCCAGAGGCACTCGCCGGAAAGCCGTCGCGGTTGCCAAGGACAGTGGCAGCGGGGATCTCGCTGCTTTGGGTGGAGAGCTTCGGCATCTGGGGCGGCGGCCTCGGGCGGAGAGGGCAGCGTCTGCCCGGCGGCGGGGGTGCTTGTCGATGATGTGGACCGTCTCTCATCCCCGTGCGGGCGGCGATGGAGCGGTGGTGCAGGGTCACGGCGCGGGGCCGTCCCGCAGGTTCCTGGCGCCAGATCTGGAGGTGGTGGTCGCGTGCTGTGTAGAAGGCGGGCTGGGTCAGGGGGCCCTAGGAGAAATCCTTGGTCAGCGGGTTGGCCACGCCATCAGCGACGTCCTGAACGCCGTTCCCCTTCCCGGAGGCGACACCGAGGTACACCCCCTTGCCCTCCTTCCCCTGTGCCTGGGTGAAAACCCTTGATCTTCTGGATTGGGCGGCGGCGGCGCTTCGACGTTGCGTTCTTCTTGGAGACGCCGTCTTGGGCTGCGGGAAGGTGGTCCTTTTGCTTCTGGTTCGTGACGTGCTCATGGCGGCGCTTTCTTGAGGCGGCGTGTGGCGTTGCTTGGTCATGTTTTTCCCTCTGCCTGCTCTGCTCGCCCCGTACGTAGGTGGTTCTGTTTGCCGGCGGGTCGGCGCCCTCGGCCTGGGCGAGCCCCTCTCCGGCGACAGCGTCCTCAGAGGTTGAGCCAGCGGCTTGGGTGAGCCTTGACTCTCCAAGTTTGCATGCCTGCCATCTTCTTGCCGCATCTCCAGTGTGTGTCTCCGGTCCTAAAGCTTGCATCTTGTCGGGTCGTCGGTGCTGGCGGCGACACTAGTGGGCAGCTCGCGTGCAGTGCTCCGTGCTGGCTGTTTGCTCCCTCTGCATTTCCTCCGGTGTGTGCTTTCGTGCTCTAGGGTGAGCTTCTCTGCCTCTGATGGTGCGGTGCCGACGAACCAAGGGCGAGAAGACAGGGGTCTTCTTCGGAGATGGAGGCGAAAGACATGTCGTCGACGACGAGCAGAAGGTAGACAAAGGCGGGATCCCCTGGTGGCTTGTCTTGCTTCATTGCGTCCTCCTCGGCGCGGGCCTTGCAGATGATGGTTCCGAAGATCAAGCTATGCTTATTGTTTTATTTTCTTTCTTGTTTTCTGTTGCCTGTAAGCTGATCTTTCAGCATCATGTAAACTGCCGTTGTGGCTTTATTAATTTAAAGCTGGGCACTTTGTGCCTTTGTTCTAAACAATGCTTAGTTTTTGTGTTCGGGTCATTTCTACTAGTTACTTCTAGTAAAATTTCATGCGTTTTCCCTATATATTAATAAAGTTCCTTATTTCATTTCCAAACTTTCCATAGTAATGTTGTAGAACATCCTTTTCTCTTATCTTTTCATTATCGTGTCAGCATATTTTCTTATTTTTCTTCGTCTAGTCTATATATCCTCGCTTGCTACAAGTTTAGTAATGGAGTAGTGTGCCATACGTGTGAAAGCCAGTATGCCTCATCCAAAAGCCAATTTTCAAAATATAATCTATGGGGTAAAAAATAATCTACTTTAAGGGTTTATGGTTAATTAAGTTTTCGTGTTTTGGACAAGGACCATGTAACCTAATTGGAGCAGTACCAAAACATATTAATATTTTAGTTTCTATATTTGCATACTTGAGAAGTACATTGAGTGTATGAACTTGACCAATATTCAAAAATATCATGTCACTAGAGCGTGGAAATGGAGAAATCTTCCAAAATTTCAGTGCATAACGAAAGGACACATACTTCGAAATGCGATATTTTTGGAAGAACCCGTCGAAAATGAAGACAATATTTTTGTTTGAAAACAAAAGTGATATTTCTAGCAGAAACTAAAATGGGATAGGATTTATTATTATTAGAATGACTATCCGTAAAACAACACTATCCATCAGCCCATATGAATAGGGAGAAAAGTGTGAAAACATGTGCGATTTATTTCTTTGTTAGAAGAGTTGTTAATGAGCCAGTTGTAATTTAATAAAAATGTCAAATAAGCTCAATAAGTTCAGAGAAATTTAAATATACATATTTATATTGGATATTAAATCACTGGGTTAAATATTCCATACCAGAAAAGTATTTAGTAAGCTCTCATAAATTCTAGAAAATCACGACTTTCTCAAAATATTCTTATAAATATGCCACAAATCGATAGCTTACAAATTGTTTTACATATTGTTCGTGTGTGGATAACTATTTGATTGTAGTTTGGCGCACTATGTATTCATTTTACATTCATATTCAACACTATGAATACTTTGTTTTATACTTCATTTTCTTCTCCTCTTTTGCAAAATAATGGGAGAAGGTATTTTCCAGTGAATCTACCAGAACCTACGGCGTCCTCTCACTTGGCGTTGTGCCGTCTCTAACATGATATTTTTCTCTACATGACACATAATTATACGAAGAAATGATGAATCCTATCTACAGTTACATAGGTCATTAAATATCATATTTGTCATCCAATTAGATTCATTAATCTAAATAATTAGGTTGTATACTATGATGAATATTTAGTCCACATAAAATAAAATACAGTGCATTGAGATATTGTATCTAAACACCTAAACATGTAATAATAGCTGGTTTTACAAAACAATGCATCATGAGTGGTCTTACTGAATCAACCTCTCTATGAGATTGTCGCACTAAATGATTTCAAAGTACTTCCTATATGCCAAAATCTAGTGCAATTTAGTTTGGTCTAAATCAAACTTTATAAATTTGACCAAAATAAATACAAACATCTAGTACAAAATGTAACAAATATTATTATGATTGTCATGAGATATAATTTCAAATAGTATGTATTTGATATTGTATATGTAGATATTGTTTTTTAAATAGTTTTAGTCTAATCTAGAGTATCTCTACTATGTAAAAAGGACACAGTACTCCGTTTCTTAGTACTTTTATTGAAGAACACAAGTCTCCGTTCTTAGAAAAAAAAAACATGTTGCAGAGAAGTCCCACTACACCTAATTGGTTCGTACTCCACTGCAATAGAGAATCGGTTTCAGAAAAATAAAATAAACTGCAGAACAGCAGTATCGGAATAGATCATATGCCATAGATGTTAATACAGGTACATACATCTGAGAGTAATTTAAACAGAGTCAGAATAACCAGAATGGTTCTTTGAAACCTTCTATCCGGTTACATGATTGCACGTCTCGATCCATCGATCAGTAGTTGCACTCACGCACTCCGAAACGAGAAAACTGAGTACTTTTTAAACTAAACAGAGTCACTTTGATCAGTAGTTGTAAACTCGTGCCCAATCCTACATGCTCGACGGTTCTACATGCACGGCTGATGGTTTTCCGAAGAACGAATAAGTCCAATCGCCGTTTCACCGAGCGAGAAACTAACCCTTCAACGTGAACAGATTATAATTTTAGGACGCGGCAATCGTAGCTGCCGGTGCTGGGCCGGTCGCCGCGGCCGCGGGGGACGGGAAAACCCCCTGCCCGGGTGACAGAATCGCCCGCGGGTCGTACGTGGCCTTGAGCTCGGCGACCTTGCCCCACTTCGCCCCGAAGTGCCGCCGCCACCCCTCCTGCGACGCGTGGTGCGGCAGATACTGCTTGCACCCGATGCCGGCCCGGTCGCAGAAATCGAGCACCGCCTCGTTCTCCCTCTTCAGCCGCTCCAGGTCGCCCGCGGCCACCGCCGACCGGAGCAGCCCGACGGCGTAGAACACGTCGTCGTCGCCGTCCGGCGTCACAGTCGTCATCCGGTCGTCCCACATGTTCCTGTTCATGGGGTACATGAGGATGAGCCCCACCGGCTTGGTGTCCCTCAGGATGCCGTGGAACACGCCGGCGGTGAAGTCGTGGATGCGTGACCTCGGGACGAAGAGGTTGAGCCAAGGGTGCGGCACGTCCCACACGCCGGCCGAACGGAGCTTCTGCTCCTCCTGGCCGACCCGGTCGAGGAACTGCTCGTGCGACACGTCCCTGGCGAACACGAATCCCGGAACGAAGCTCAGCTCCTCCAGTAGTGCCTCAAGCTTCTGCAACCAGAACAAGTTTGTGCCAAACAAAACATAACTACAACAGCTTGTCTTTAAGCTCGACAGATAGACTAACGTACCTGATCTACGTTGGCAGTAGAGTGCTCATCATAGTACATTCCGCCTTCCATGTAGTAGATCGCGGCTGATCCGGTATCGAGTGCGAGCTCAGTGAGACGAGCAAGCTCTGAAACCGAGAAGAAGGAGGACGACCTCCGGCCCTCCGTCAGGGTCCGGTTCAGCTGTACCTGCCCCTCAACATAATCGAACGCGGATCGTTTCGATATGAGGAACTCTTGGTCAGCAGTAAACGACTGTACATCCGTGTAGGCGAGTCGCACCCACTTCACCCGTTTTGGAGCCCGTTCAAGCCCAATCCGGGCCCGGGTTATCACCCCGAACTGGCCCAGCCCGCCCAATGCCCCATAGAACAGGTCTGAGCTCTTAGTCGGGGAGCAGGTGATCATGTCTCCCGTGCCTGCAACGAACAATAATTTGATTTGTTTTTAGTTTACGATGCTTGGTGCACTCGTGTGCACCAGTTGACTAATTAGGCACTAAATAAAAAGCGACGTGGACAGTAGTCATCACTCATCAGTATTCAGACTGCGTAGTACACGACCAGGAAGAAACCGGTAGTACCTGTGACCACGTCAAGCTCGTGTACGTTGGAGATCTGCGGGCCGTGCCGGAACACCTGACCGCCAATGCCGGCGTTGGAGAGCGTGCCGCCGACGGTGATCCGGAGGTAGTCCGTCCACACTCGTGGCGTGAGACCGTGGTCCAATGTGGCATGGAGGACGTCGATCCACAGCTGCTCGCCACCGACGTCCACGTACATTCCTTCGCCGGACACATTTACACGGTGACCATGATCACCGCGTCCAAGCGAGGCCATGTTGACAACAATGCCGCCGGGGGCGAGGGCCTGTCCACGTGAGGAGTGCCCTTTCCCACGTGGCGCCACCGTGAAGGGTGTTCTCCGGTGGAGTGAGAAGCGGATTAGCGTAGCTATGTCGGCGGGCGAGACCGGCTGGAAAACCCCCCTTGGGGCGGCCTCCACCATGTGGCCGAAGTCTGAAGAGGCCGTGGCTGTCGAGCTCGAGTCAGTATGGATCTTCGACACGATGTCGAGGGTGAAGAGATCATCATCGGGAGCGCCGGACACGGGCACTCCCAGATAGCCGACGCTGGAGAGAAAGCTGGTGACCATGAGAAATGTAGCTAATCTAGCTATCGGCATGTTGCTATAACAGACGTCTGGGATATGAGTAGTGTAGCTTGAGTTTGCTATTTGCATGAGTTGGGAGAGATCTTGATCGATGTGTGCTCTGTCATGTCAAGAACTACTACATATTTATAGGTGTGATCTTTGATGTTGCTAGAGCTGACAAAAAGGAGGGCAGGAGTGGAGTGTTTTCAATTGTTTTTGTTTTGAAAATTGCGAAGATTCTATTGACTTCTGCCAAAAAACAAACATGCTCCCCTCCGCCCTCCCTGGTCTGACTCTAGAGAAGATCTCAGATTTGATTTTGCAGGCCCAACTAACGATATTCAAATTTACAAGTCGGTCAATGAGTATATGAAACATGAAATTCATCTACAATAATTTGCGTATGGAAAGATTTAAGGTATTGCTTGGAAGTAGGAAGCATTTTTTTTTTTGAAGAAACACAAACAGTAGCAAGGTTCGTGAGATCCGATCGACTAGTCAATAATTTCATGGATTCTGACGATCAAGTGAACCTACTCATTAATTTAGTAAACATGGAAATTGGGAAATGTCAAACATTGCATAAAATATCTCAAGGAGAAATTCCGCGCCCTCTTAGGTACTTAACCCAAGAAATGTGATTAGCGTCTAGGGTTAATCTTACTAGAGAGGGCTTTGTAAGCACATTCACAAAATGTATGATGTGTGTTGATTATTCGACCTAGACAAGTACACACTTCCGGGGAAGTTGGACAAATGCGAAGTCTATAGCATTGACAATCAATTCTTATGTAAAAGGTCTATTATCTCATTGTTACATGTCCTCCAAGATAGATAACTTCCATTTTATAATCATTCACTAAATAAAATCTACTCCCACGTTCTGCTGCTGATTCTTGTACTAAATCAGTGACAACTAATATGGAACGGAGGGAGTACATAATTGTAAGCACGAACGGCTGTATTTTTGTTAACCGGACAAGAAAAAACAATTCAGAGCGCCTGTATTTGTTCCCTATAATCTAGTACCCACAAATTGACCTTTTAGCTATATTTTTGTTTTTGTTCCTAGAGAGGGGACGACTATCAGTTATAGTACAGAATTGTACTACTTTTGTTATCCTGGATATTCACAAAGATACCGTATCTTTGTTGACCTGCATAGCAGCCAATGGATGGGCTGAAATGGGCAGTGCAGCGTAGAATTTGAGTTCATGCGGACGGCTTAGGCACAATACAAATGGTGTTTAGGGCGGCAGTGTTAAATAACCAAACAGATATTACTATTAGATTGGGAGCATGGATGTTTAGGCCTTCGTGTACTCGAGGAAATCCCAGATCAAGATATGTCAACCTCTTGAATATGTAACCTCCAAGGATTAATTAGTTCTGGTCATCTAGCTTGACAATTCCGTGAAAGCCCAAGCTGAACATTGGCACTGCCCCCATTCATGCACCAAAGGAAAACTAATGCGTGAAAAAACTATCCAAGTCAACTGTAGTACCGCGCTCATAATTTTGAAAAGACAACAAAAGTAACTATACATGAAAGGATAAATTACCCATATTCTGTATTTGCTTATGGGAGGTTCATTTTGAGTTTTATTTGTAAGAAGGATGTCCCTCGCTCTCTGCATTGATTGAGGCAAATAGACATCTAGAATATATTTGCGCATGGATGGATTAGGGTATTGCTTGGAATAGGAAGTAGACTATTTTGTAAGAAACACACAGTAGCTAGCAAGGTTGGTGAGATCTGACTAATCAATAATTTCATGGGGGGGCTTTCATTCCTATCCTCTCCCTCTCCCTCTCGTTTTACTGTAGCTGAGAGCGCCCCCTCGTTTCTCTGGCCAAACCGAGGCCTCCTTCGCCGGCGTCGCCGGTGGGGGATGGCTGAGGGGAGGTCCTGTACTTAGTAGATGTAGGGTTTTCGGCTGGATGCTGGTGTGGGCCTGGATGGCCGTAGTTTGGAGCGTGTCCCCGGATCTCTGCAGCCAGATCTGGAGTCTAGGGTTTCTCCTTTGCGTTTGCTTGCTCTGTTGGTTGGTGCTTCGGGCGCTGGGGATGGCCACCGCTCTCTGTAATAAGGTTGCTGCCCGTGGCTGTTGCTTGATGCGGCGGATCCGTTCTGCTTCGAAGCTCTCTCTGGCCGGCCGTGGTGGCGAGGAGGGAGAGGGGAGAAGTGCATCGGCTTCGGCGTCTTTCAGGTACGCTGACGGGTTGGATGTTGCTGTGGGCGGGGGTGCCCTACTCTGGCCGGCCTCGGTGGCGAGGGGAGGCGGGTTCCTTGCGTTCTTCTGCAACCATCTGCTGTTGTGCTCGCCCGAGTTGTTCTGCTGCTGCTCTTTTCCGTTCTTCGCCGTCGTGGTGACGGAGATGGCGGGCGAGGTTCAGCTGCCAGACCTTCTTGTGAGAGCGCTTGGACGGACCGAGTGGTGCGCGTGCTGTCACGCGCTGCTGGAGCTTCTTCGACTTCTTGCGGAGTTCCCAAGCGTTTGCTTGCTCAAGCCAACACTATCTATGGCGATTGGAGCCACTCCGTGCTCTGGAGTGCTAGCCAGAGCTGCTTCTTCCTCCTTCGTTGGAGGATCTTCGATCTCGGCACGGGAATCTTCGCCGGCGACACCCCAAGTGGCTTGTTCCCCGGTGGTGTCGTTCATGCCCTTGCTTCGAGGTCTCTGGTGTTCGGCGGCGGTTATGAAGGACCTGATTGCGTTTCCTTTTTATGTTTTAAGGTCCTGTCTGTAAAGTCTGAGGGCTTCTTTGTAACTTTCTTGTTCTTCGACGCCCTTGTTGTAAGTTGGTTCATGCCGCGTTATGAATGAAGCTCCCAGGCCCCTTGGGGCCTTATCTGTTCAAAAAAAAAAAATCATGGACTCTGATCAAGTGAACCTACTAATTAATTTGTAAACATGGAAATAAGGAAGTGTCAAACATATGGTATAAAATGTCTCAAGGAGAAAAGCCACACCTTAACTATAAGGTGCTTAGCCCAAAAAATGTCATTAGCGACTAGGGTTAACCTATATCATTACTAGAGAGGCTTTCAAAGCGTATTCACAGAAGGGATGATGTGAGTTGATTTTTCGACCTGGCACCACATCGAGTTATACCATTAGAAAATATAATATTTCTATTTTTTAAATATACATTTATTATGTTGCTTAAATTGACGATCTATACGCACATGACCTATAAATCTAAGAGAGAGGATTTGGTCTCCACGAGGCGTGTTGCCCATCAACATCTGACGGTTAGTCACTCACGTTGCGATTCGGACCAAGATCTCCATCAGGTATCCAATGGTGAATTACCAGGGATCTGACGCAAGCGTAATTAGCATCTGGAGACATGTACCGGCTGGTACTCTACTTTGTACCTTCCGCAGTACTCCATTGGAGTAGAAGGGAAGCTTTCTCGCGTTGCGTGCCCAACCTGTAATGGGGTTCTGTTTACTGAGTCAATCAATTCACTCTGAAGTCTGAAAGCAAATACTCCATTGGAGTATGTACGGTAGCATGCAAAAAATACTGGCAGTGTGCCACCCATGGCAGTAAAAGTTATTGCTTGGGTCGTGTGACCAAGAAATTGGAGTTGTAAGTTCCACAATATAAGATGTTTTAGTCTTTTTCCACGTGCACATGCACACACATGTATCTAGATACGTTTAAGTGCATGTGTCCATTCTTTTTAGTATGAATCTAGACATGTATGTGTAACACCTAAAATATCTTACATTGTGGAACGGAAGGAGTATTTGTTCGTACAAGATGTAATAATTGTTTGTACGACCATGTATACACCAACATTTAATAAAGTGTGTGATCTGGTTGGCAGCACAACGTACCGGATAAGAGCATCTCTAATGGCTGATGTAAAATCGGTCGGGCTCTATAAAACCTAACTTTTAAGTCACCAAACGGCAAAAAACGTCCTCCAACGGCTACCCTATTATGCTCCGTGCCCTAAATTTTTTGACATCAGAGGGGGTTGGTGATGTAAATATAGATCACCAAACGCCCTGCCCTATATCCCGCCAGCCGAGCGCGCGAAGCCCAACTGCAGCACGGAAACTTCCCGCCCCCCGCCTTTCACGCAATCCGCCGCGCCCTCCCGCCGGCGGCCGCCGGACATCCCTGGATGAGTCCTCCGGAGCACGGGCTTCCAACTCCGCGTCGTCCGATGGCGGATCGATGGCTCCCCGTGCGTCCACCGCCGCCGCCGCAAACGCCATGGCACCACCCGCTCCTCGTCGTCCAACCTTCGTCCCACCCCGGCCGACCGTCGGTGCTGTGGATTCGAGCCAGACGGCCGCCGCGAAGCCGCAGCCGAAGTCCAAGAAGGGCACCACGGCCGCGGGCGTAGCCGCGAAGCGTTCGACGACCACCGCCAACGCCGCCGCGAAGAAGAAGAAGGTCGCGGCCTCGCGTGGCAAGGCACCGCCCGCTCCCTCCGTCGACGTCGAGGAGCTTGTTGTGGACCCGCCACCGCCGCCAGCGGGAGAAGAGATGCCGCCGCCGTTCGTCGAGCAGACCAAGCATGAGGTGTTCGACGATATGTCGCATAGGTGGGAATCTTGGTGTTTGCAATTTTCCAATTGTTGTTTCTACGCAATGTACTTGTGTGTTAATTATTGTTATTTACTCCGCTATTTTGTAGTTTGGATGATCATTCATTCTTGGACACTATGAATGTGACGAACAATGACTTTGGGAGGTGGTCTTGGCGGTGGCTTGGGAGGTGGTCTTCGAGTTGGCTTGGGAGGTGGCAATGTAGCTTCCAACCCCGACAATGCAAATGCCACCGTGGAGGAACAAGTACATGATGACAACAACAACAACAACAACAACAACAACAACAACAACAACAACAACAACAAGTAGTTATCATATGCTATTTGGGTGTGTTTTGTGCTTCCAACAATGTTTCTCTAACTAGTTTTATGTGGTCAACTATTATTTTGTTTCATGTGGACGTTGGTATGAACTATTATTGTCAAATTTCATGGTATTTCTATCATTTTGTGATTGTAAATGCGTTTACACATGTAGAATAGAGGGGCTGTTGCGCGGCAGCCGTGCCGCATAATAGGGCAGCCGCTGGAGCATGTCGTGCCCTAGTATAGGCCAGTTGTTAAAGCGCCGGTCGATTTCGTGCCCTAAAACACAAAAACTGCTGCCTATAATGGAAAAACGGTGCCCTATTATACATCGGCCATTAGAGATTCTCTAATTCTATGCAGATGTGTTGGAATGATACCGACTGGATTGCTGGAACCTGGAGGTGCCCTAAAAAAGGTTTATCCTTTCTAATTTCAAAACATAGTAAGTTATTTTGATACGATTTGCTCTGGATCAGTCAATGTAAATGTGTCAGCTCCTACCTGTAGAACGATAGAGAGGGATATGCGGAATATGTTGGATATTTTATTGAGCCTCGGGGCGAGTATATATAGGCTACATGGGGTCATCTTGGAGTGCAAGACAAGACACGAGATCTATCTCTATCCTAGACGTCCGTTTATACGTACACGGAATATATCTCTAACACACCCCCGCAGTCGTAGCGGGAGCGTCGTGAACAACATGAACGACGTGGGCGGTCAGACTGGAGATAAACCGAAGTAGACCCAGAAGGCTGACCCCCCCTCCCGCGCAGTCGTAGCGGGAGCGTCGTGGTCGATGTCGCGGCGCGGATGCTTGGACTAGAGAGGAAGCTGATGAGAGCTCAGGCGAGGTGGTAGCCCTTGTGCCGATGTCGAGGGAGCCGAGAGCGTGCGGCGGTGCTGAGGTCGAGGTAGCCGTTGCGAGGAGATGTCGTGGTCGATGTCGTGGTCGGAGATGCCGGTGTCGATGTAGCCGCACATGAAGCCGCGGGCGCGAAGAAGGCGCCATGGTGATGATGACGGAGACGCGTCGAGGGCAGTCGTCGAGGAAGTCGATGCCGAGGTCGATGCAGTCCGAACCGTCGATGATGATGTGCAACCATAGTTGTGCCAGAACTAGGCGCACGCCGGGGGTGTAGGCATACTACGGTTTTGCCAGAACCGAGTATGCAAGAAGAATCATCGTGGACGCGGTCGAGGCAGTCGTAGGAGTCGATGCCGAAGAAGACGTTGTCGATGCCGATGAAGACGAGGCGCCGATCCGAGCTTGCCAGGCACGGGACGCGTCGGGGACGAAGGCACGCAGCGGTGTTGCCAGCACCGAGCATGAGTAGAGCGGGACCAGGACGGTGTCGTGCCATGTCGGTGATAGACTAGCAGACAAGGCTCCAGGACGGTAGCGAGGCGCAGAGCGGCGAAGACAGGGAAGAGCCGATGCAGTCCGCGGTCGTCGGAATAGACGTGAGGGAGGTGGGTGGCGATGCCGAGGAGGCGGTGTAGCCGGGGTGCAGGCGCTGCCGAGGAGGCGTTGCCAGGCGGTGGCGATGACGTTGGCAACAAAGTTGTACTGGACGAGGACGAAGGTGTAGGCGGCGAAACCAGCGGCGGCGGAGGCCGTGTAGGTTACGTGAGGAGGCGCGGCGGCAGTACACGAACTTGGCGATGAAGAGCCGACAGCTTGACGAAGACCATGCGCGGACGGCGGCGACCCGCGTCGTGGGAGCGACACGGTGGTAGCCTGAGACGTCGGTGCACGGGGACGGCGAGGTAGACCGCGTGTAGCAGCACTACGGTCTGAGGGGACCACGTAGCTGCAGTACGCGAGTCGGTGCAGCGGCTTGAGGCCACCGGCGACGTACGCATCAGGGAGGGCGCGCTCGAGGCCGGAGGTTGGACCAAGGCGGCGGCGCACGGCCCGAAGGCGCGTGCTCGGGGACGTGCTTGGCGGCGATGTGCGCAGATCGGTTGATCAGACCGACGGAGGCGCATGATGCGCCATGGCATGGACGACGACGCGCAGATCTGAGTTGATGGCGACGTTGTCGGTGAAGTCCCGGGCGATGACGACGAAGACGGACCGGCGAAGAAGACTGCGCGGACAAGAACAGCCTGCCGCGACGCACGTAGGGGCGCCCCGTGTGCGGCGCGTGCGCCCGTGCCGAGCGGTTGATGAAGATGGCCGGTGCATGTCGATGCCGTTGTCGGAGTAGAGACGCAGGTTGACGACGGCGGTGGGCGACTCAATCCGATCTAAGATCGGTAAACCAAAAAAGAAAACCGATCAAGCGATCGGAGAAAAGACTTACAGGGTAGCCGATCACGGATCGGCGGACGAACCCTGCGTACGGGTTGCGCAGCCCCCAGCGGAGATCATGGAGATCGACCTCCTCATGGAGACCCAATCAATTTCCTAAATCTAAAAGGGGTACTAGTAGATAGGTACACACACTTCCAGTGAAGTAGGACAAATGCAAAGTTTTTAGCGTTCAAAATTAATTCTTCCGTAATTCAGGTTTAGTCTCTCATTGTTACATGTCCTCCAAGATAGGTTCATTCCATTTTGTCATCGTCAACTAAAAAATATATACCTAATTGTATTCATGAACGGCTGTATTTGTTGAGCGGACAAAAACAACAATTCGGATCGTGTTTATTTATTTACTATATTTGTAATCTAGTATCCAAAAATTGACCTTTTAGTTATATTTTTCTTTTTGTTCCTAGAGAGAGGGAGCGGCTATCAATTATAGTACAGAACACTACTGTCGGACCAGTGGAAACCAGGGTGCCACGGCCCGTGTGCGGTTGGCCCAGAATATCATGCGTGGAAATCCAAGTCAAGTCAACAGTCGAAAAAGATCAACACGTGTCCGAGAGCCTCGTGAAGACACGGTCCCCTGAGGATCCCGGCCTCGAGAAGCCAAGGAAGCAGCCAGCCAAAGACCAGGCTCATGAGGGCAGCCTCGCCGCCAGGCCTCGGGAGGACGAAGACAAGTGCACAGCGCACCCGTGTCAGGGACCATGTGCGCCTGCGTCTCCTTCAGAGTGACGCGCGCGTCTGCGCCCTGCCGCGGAGCGTGCCGGCCAAAACTTTCCTCTTTGGTGATTAAAGGATGCCGACCATCCACGGCAAGCAAAGCGAAGCGCAAGACCTTCCACTTCGGTGCAAGACAGCCCGACCGGCGCTACGCGCCACCGCATTCGTCACCGACATGTCCTTGCATCTGCGCCATGGACAGTGGCTTTAGCTGTGCTAGGGCAGTACGTCGGTACCGTTTTTTGGTGCTATGTGGCAACCCTTCCCGCCAATGTCTTTGGGGGAAGAGGACCGGAGCACTATAATAGTGGCCGTGCCCCAACCTTAGCAGGGATCCCCATCTTTGATCCATCTACAAGCTCATGTACTGTAACCGCTACAAGCAGTGCAATCCCAGACAAGCAGGAGTAGGGTTTTACACCATCACGGTGGCCTGAACCTGGGTATAACCGCTGTGTCACCTTGCCGCGTGTGTGTGTTCACCGAGGTCGCCGAGGGTCTTCGTTGAAAGCGTGTTTCGGTCCCCTGTGTTCGAACTCACTACCCCTTGGGACTTTTCCACAACATTTGGCGCGCCAGGTAGGGGACTGAGGCGCTTCTTCATTTTCCTTCATCGCCATGGTCGACACTCGTCACAGGGTGGCTAGCCGGGTCGCCACAGAACCCGCCGTCAACAACCCTCACCAGCGTGCAGCTCCCGCCGCCTCTGAGGGTGGAGCCAAGCAGGGAGCTGAGGAAGCGGAGGCTTCCTCCCTCCCTCCAACTCAGCGGAGCCCGTCGCTGCCGTCTGACGGTCATACTGCATCGGCTTCCACCCGAGCTCCACCAACGCCGGGGGCTGCGCTCCTCATGGCGTAGGAACTACTCCGTTACCGTCCCACCGAGGCCAGGCATGATGTGTGGCTCCTGCGAGTTACAGAACTTGTCAACGCCGCGAGAATCGCACCAGTGCCATCGCACTCCTTGGCGCCACCAGCACCACAGGGAAGGGTAGCGCACGGCGCTCCTCCTACCTCTCCTCCACCTCCTCCACCTCCAGCGGGAGGAGGTTGTAGACTGCACGCGGGCGCTCGTGCTCCAGGCGGAGCTCCCTCTCACGACGCATCTTCCCCAAACCTCGGCGGTGTCAGCTGCCAAATCATCACTAGGGCTCCAGAAGATGCCCGCGTGAACCTAGAGCGCCAGGACCGGACGATCTGCGACCTCGTAGCGGCCGGCGAACCCAACCAGGCCGTCCTCGCAGGCGGTCACACTTTGTACAGCAGGGGCTGCCTAGTCCTCACAAAAGAGATGCGATGCGTGGTGTGGCCACCCAAGTTCCGGCCAGAACTTCCACCACGCTACGACGACACTCTCAACCAGGTGGAGTTTCTGCAGCTCTACACCATGGGATTCCAAGCCGCGGGCGGCGACGACCGGGTCATGGCCAACTGGTTCCCCATGGCCCTCAAGGACGCTGCCCGCTCATGGCTCATGAATCTCCCTGAGGCCTCCATAGGGTCATGGGGAGCACTGTGCGAGCAGTTCGTCGCCAACTTCAAAGAACGTACGAGCGTCCGCTCTCGCTCAACGATATCTGCGCTGTGAAGTAGCGTGAGGGTGAGACACTACGCAAGTACATCCAACGCTTCAGCAAGGTACGTAACAGGATCCCGCGCATCAACGACGACACAGTCATTGACGCCTTCTCCGCTGGCGTCACAGACAACAAGATGCTTGAGAAGCTCGGCATCTATGCGGACTCCCTCAACTCGGTGGTCCTGCTCTTTCACCTTGCCGACAAGTGCGCCAAGGCAGAAGAAGGCCGCCTGTTCGCCCACAACTGCCCTGAGTTGGACAACCCTGACGCGGCGAAGGCCAAGAACAAGCGCAAGGAACCTGCCAAGCGCAAGGCGTCGGCTATCCTGGTAGCGGAACCTGAGCCCGAGCCCGAGCAGAAGCTCAAGCGCGGAGAAGAATATGATAAGAAGGGAGGCAAGTATTGCGGCTTCCACAAACTGAACACCCACAACACCGAAGACTGTTTTGAACACAAGAAGATCCGTGAACGCCGCCAGAACCACCGTAACGGTGGACGCGGAGGCGATCACAATGGTGGGCGCTGGCAGGATCACGACAACAACTACAACCTGCAGGGTCAGTACCCTCAGTAGGGTCAGTATCCTCGGCAGGCCAACCGCTCACCCAACCAACAAGCCAACGCTGCTCAGCCGCAGCCGGAGGAGAACAACAACAACCTCCCCGACGAAAATGTTGGGGGCTACCAAGAGCCTCGCAGGTGGGCCGCGTGCATCCTTGGGGGAGCACAGGCTCCCATCTCCAACCGACACTTCAATGAGCTCACTCGCGAGGTCAACGCCGCCCTCCCCAAGGTCGGCGCCGGGATACCCCTCAAGTGGTCGCAATACAAAATCTCCTTCGACTCACACTACTAGGAGAAGGTTATAGGTGGGTTGGTCATCAAGCTCAACCGGGTAACATTTTCAGCCCTACCACACTGAAAGAAACAGTTAAAGCGGGGTTCACTGCACCCCCATAATCCCCAGAGAAGAAGAAAAAGAATAGTCATCAAAGGAAGAGAAAAACATCCTCTGTGAGCCAGCAAGATCCTAAGATCCGGGGTCCTGAAGACATGAATCCACAAGGCTACTCCAGAGTTCATGAAGCTGGTAAATCTATCTTATCCGGGGACATGCTCCGCCTTGCAGAAGGACCCATGATTACTTTGCAGAATAATATCTTGTATCTAGAGGAGACCCTTCTTAAAGAGAAGAACCCAGGTTACCCGGCGTTCCCGGTCAAGGTGCCAAAAGAGTTGGTGGACTTCGTCCAGGAAGACCCCGCAGATGTGTTCTTCATAGCGTACGGGGACATCTTCAACCTGTATCACTCCAAACGGCTGGACTATAACATGGTCCGCCTATATGCGCTCGATGCGGCGATGAAGATCAGGAGAGATGATACCCCGTACATCGCGATAGTGGATCCCTACTACATGCGCGACAGCCATCTAGTGGAAGGATCAACAACACGGGAAACGGCCAAGGAGTACCTCGTTAGGGTCTTCCTGGCCAACAAGGAGAAGACCGCCCTTCTTCTGCCTTACTTTTTCGAGTAAGTACATATCTGCTCGCCACCGTCCTATCTTATGCCTTCTTGTACATTTCTTCCATCGCTGATCCTTTGTCCAACATTCTGCTTCAATTGTGTTGAGCAGGGACAAGTATTGCACACTCATCCACGTATCCCCGAGGTGGTCCGTTGCCACTTATTTGGACTCGGGGAATAAATCCCAGCCGAGATCATACAACAGATTAAAGGGTGTTCTCGATGACGCTCTCGAGGCCTATGCCAAAAAGGGCGTCCCCTTCCATAAGAAGTCGGAATTTTTCACGGAGGACGACAACACACACAAGTTCTTGCATGGGACCGGATTCCATTGCGTCAAGCAACTGGATGGCAGTGTGATGGAGGCCTACTATGCCCTCCGTCACCTTAAAACGATTGTCCGGGATTGCGAGAAAACGAAGATTGCATCTAATCTCGCAGAATACACCAAAATGGTGGAAGGTCTCACCAATGCTGATTATAGACAAGACTTCCATCGCATCCGGCTGCAGTTAACAAATATCATCCTCGACGATGTCATGCACGCCTCAGGGTCCTTCCACTTCCGCTTCGGTACGTAGGATGTATTATAAAAGATAGTCTTGCTAAGCATTACTAGCTAGTGTGTACTTTTTTGTAGAAGTGCATGTGTAGGGTTATATATTATATATATGCTATGCTATGAAATCCAAATAGGATAGCCATATGATTTCCAACCATGACAACATTGATTGATCGTCTTGCCTCTCTACTTAGATGAACAAATTATACTCTATGTATATCACTAACCAATATATATCCCAATCCATCTTCAGCGTTGTCTCAGAGGGAAATGGAAGAATGACTAGCGGCGCAGAATGACACCAGGGAGTGGAAGACGAAAGGGGGCATTCTACCGTTCCCGACGCCGCTCAAGAAGAGGAAGCCATGATCATGCATGCATGCTCCCGCGCGCTCTTGCTCACCATCATCGCCGATGTGTACTACATTTGATCCTAGTTAGGCGGTGAACACTTCATTTGTAATGTGTAGTGTGAAATGATGAACTTTTTTTTCTATCATAACTAATATATTGTGTAAATTAACATTCGGCACTTTTGTGACTATGTGTATGTATCTCGGGCATACTAAGTAATATGTGTGATGAAATAGTGATTAATGTGTGTCTGTTTATATACCTGTCAAATATATCTGTATTTCTGGATAAATCCTGTAAAAATCATGTATATACCTGTATTTATATAGCAAAATGAAAAAAAAAACCTGTACTACTGTTTCATATTTCTGTGGCGCATGCTTTTTTTTTTGTGGCGCACCACTTTCTATGGCGCACCAGGCGTGGGTGCGCCACAGAATTACGTTGCTATGTGGCCTACCGAGCTATTTCTGTGGCGCACGGCCTCGGTGCACCACAGAAAGTTGGTTTCTGTGGCGCATGCCGATGGTGCGCCACAAAAATAATAATTTAGTGGCGATAATTATGTGGCGCACCCAGCAATTCTGGGGGTGCGCCACAGAATCATTATTTGGTGCGCCACTGATAACCCTTCTCCTAGTAGTGTCACCATCCCGCTGGTGTGCACCCCCACCATCAACAACGTCGCTTTCACCAAAACGCTCATCGACGGAGGAGCAGGCCTGAACGTACTCTGCGTTGACACTTTTGACCTGCTCCAGGTGTCGTACGAGCGCCTCATGCCAACAAGGCCTTTCTCAGGGGTGACGGATGGGACCACAGTGCCCCTCGGGCAGGTGCGTCTGCCCGTCACGTTCAGCACTCAAGACAACTACCGCACCGAGCTAATCGACTTCGACGTGGCTCACATCAACCTGCCGTACAACACCATCCTGGGCTACCCACGTTGGCCAAGTTCATGGCGGTCACGCACCACGCCTACAACGTCGTCAAGATACCAGGCTGCAGCAGCACCATCACTATACGCTGTGATGAGAAGGACTCGGTGCGCACCGTCGTGGACGTCTACAAGGTCGCGGCTGCCACTTACCCTGCCAATGAGGACTGCCTCGATCAGGTCGCGCCCTCCAAAAAGAAGCAGTTCACCTCTCAGGAGAGGGCCGCGGAAAAGAGGGCAGCGGCCCGGTGCCCTCCCGAGGCCTACCACGCCAAGCCGCTTGCTATCAAAGCACCTCCCGCCAAGACCCGTCCGGCTGAGGAGCCACCTGCCCAGAGGGCTTCCTCCAAAGCACTCCTGGCTCCAGAGCCGCTGGTTACGCCAGTACGGGCGAAGAAACTCTCCGCCTCCAAGGCTCTCACTGTGGCCAAGAGGCTGGAACTTGCTACCAACAGCTCGGGGGCTACCCCCGCTGGCAGCAGGACCCAACCTCCTCAGTAGGAGGATCTGTGCGGCACCCTCCGGCGAGCGGTGGCACGCCCGCCCCGGCATTTTTTGCATCTCCTGGTCAAGACCTTCTCCATCGACATCTCCTCAGCACCAGTGCTAGGCCGAAGAAGACTCCAACACACTTCGAGTGTGACCCCGTGTTCTTCACGGCGGCTATTTCTTCTTGAGGGTGCCACACGGCCACTACAGCCTCTATGAGACTCCTCTCCACGAGGGTCTCCTCGCCTCGTGCTCATCACGACGGCCGTTTTGTAATGAACCTATTCATTCAGCAGTAAACAATGCGCTTCGCGCCACACATATCTCTATGTGTCCTTACCCTCGGTAAGCTGCCTATTTTTTTGCCACACATATCTCTATGTGTCCTTACCCTCGGTAAGCTGCCTATTTTTTGGTACGCGCCTTCGATTCTACATGGGTGTCACACGAGCGGGGCCTAGGGCACGGTGACTGTGCTCGGGTCCGTCCCTGCAGCTCTGAAAAACCCAAGTAAACCTATTGTGGATTCGGAGGGGGGGGGGGGGGGGGGGGGGCGCCCTCGTACACGCCACCTCCAAAGGTCCTTGGTATCAATCTCCTCATGCAACACCAGGAACGAATCAGCACGCGCGTACCGTCACAACCCTCGTTGCTCTGCCTTTGTCACATAACAGGACGCAGGAATCACCACGGAAAATGGGAGAAGGACAAAAGCCTCCTGAGGCACAGCCCGACGCTGACACCACTAGCCTCCAGAGGCTCAAGAAGCGGAAAATTTCCCTCAGGGCCCTCACCCTACCAAAGCTAAGTCATAGAACACCTCAGAAGTTTGCTCTTTTTCCTAAAAATACCGTGGGTTCGAGTGCTCGAGCTCCACGGGCTGTATGAACACCAAAAGAAAGACTCTTGAGCAGCTAGTCTCAAGAGCCCTTACCACCTCGCGAAGTGCAGCGCCTCCTATTCTTGCCAAGCACGCCTCGGCAGGATGGTCGCGGTGCACGCTCGGGGGCTGGGTCTTAACGGTGTAGAACACCAAAAAGCAGTGGACAAAGAAACGCGAAACCTTACGAAAAGTCCAAGAGGAAAAGATACCAGCATGGTAAACATAAGTCTTAAGGTTATTACAAGACAAGCTTAAAGTTTTTTCATACACTTCCTCAGGGCGCCCCAGGCCGATCAGTCCGACGGATCTTCATAGCTGGAGCACTCCTCATCGCCAGACTCGCCGCTAGCACCATCGCCACCAGAACCCCCGCTGCTACCGCTGCTCGCGTCACTCTCGCCAGCGCCCCCGGCGTCGTCCTGGCGGCCGTACAACGCCGTCAGCGCTGCCATGTGCTCTTGTACCTCATCCGCAAGCTCTGTAGAGAGCTCGCGGGGAACTGGTCCCAGCAGTGGCTCGAGGTCGAGAGCAGGGTGAAGTCGGTGCAGGTTGGAGAAGGCACGTCGGCCAGCGGCGGAAATGATGAAGGGCGACATTCCCTCCACAAGCTCGAAGGCGACGCATCCCGAACGGTGCACCCCCGCTATGAGGCGCAGCCGGAAGAAGGCCCTGAAAAACTCCACCGAAGGCATAATGTCAAGAAACCCCCCGCATAGAAAGGCGAAGATGGCGAGGGTGAGCACGGCGTGGGTGTGGAGATGCAGAACTTGGATCTGGTAATGCTCCAAGATGGCTAGAAAGAAGAAGGAAAAGGGCAGAACTAGGCTGGTGAGAATGGCGTTGAGAAAGAAGGGGTGGGACGCCTCCCCTAGCTCTGCTGGGGACGCCGTCCCGGGCCGCACCAAGGTCGTGCCCCACTCGTTCACGGCGTCAGCTACCCGAGCTCGAACCGGCTCCAATGCCGCCTCACCGACGATACGAGAGGGGAGGACGGCGGGCGCGGATGGCTCCGCGTCCGGGACGATCTCCTTGCCCTTTCGGGGCTGCCGGCCAGCCATGGGACGAGCGAAGGAGCGAGAAGTCTGACAACATGGAAGACCCGAGGAAGAGAAAGGAGGCAAAGCACTCGAGAGTGAAGTGAAAAAGATGATGGGACTGCAGCCCAGCGCGCGGCACAGGTTTTATGTCAGCCCGGGCGGTTACCGAGGCGTCGCAGCCATCGTGGGTTCGGGCGCAGTGAACCGTCACGCCACGCGTCCGCATACCTAGGCCCGGCACCTGTTCTAGGGCCCGCGCCCCTTCGCATTCAACGGCCAAGATGCGCGCACGACGTGGGCCCGGGGGCTACTGTCGGACCGGTGGAAGTCCAAGTCAAGTCAACAGTCGAAAAAGATCGACACGTGTCCCAGAGCCTCGTGAAGACACGGTCCCCTGAGGACCCGGCCTCGAGAAGCCAAGTAAGCAGCCAGCCAAAGACCAGCCTCGCGAGGCTGCCCTCGTGAGGGAAGCCTCGCTGCCAGGCCTCGGGAGGAAGAACACAAGTGCACAGCGCACCCGTGACTCCACGTCAGGGACCATGTGCGCCTGCGTCTCCTTCAGAGTGACGCGCGCGCTTGCGCCCCGCCGCAGAGCGTGCTGGCCAAAGCTTTCCTCTGCGCCATGGACGGTGGCTTTAGCTGTGCTAGGGCAGTACGCCAGTACCGTCTTTTGATGCTATGTGGCAACCCTTTCCGCCAATGTCTTTGGAGGAAGAGGACCGGAGCACTATAAAAGGGGCCGTGCCCCAACCTTAGCAGGGATTCCCATCTTCGATCCATCTATAAGCTCATGTACTGTAACCGCTACAAGCAGTGCAATCGCAGACAAGCAGGAGTAGGGTTTAACACCATAACGGTGGCCTGAACCTTGGTAAACCACTGTGTCACCTTGCCTCGTGTGTGTTCACCGAGGTTGCCGAGGGTCTTCGTTGAAAGCGTGTTTCGGTCCCCTGTGTTCGAACTCACTACCCCGTGGGACTTTTCCACGACAACAACTACTTTTTGTTCTCCCGGGTATTCCCACAGATACCGTATCTTTGTTGACCTGCATAGCAGGCAATGGATAGGCTGAAAATGGGCAGTGTAGCGAAGAATTTTGAGTTCATGCGGACGGCTTAGGCACAATACAAATGGTATTTAGGACGGCAGTGTTAAATAACCAAACATATATTGTTGATAGACTGGGAGCATGGAGGCTAAGGCCTTCGCGTACTCCAGGAAATCCGAGATTAAGATATGTCAACCTCTTGAATATACTTCGTATAACCTCCAGGGATTAGTTGTGGTCATCTAGCTTGACAATTCCCCTTTTCTAAATAATCTAGCTTGACAATTCCATAACTTCATAGAAAGCCCAAGCTGAACATTGGTAATGCTCCCATCCATGCACCAAAGAAAAACTAATGCATGGAAAAATTATCCAAGCCAACTGCAGTACGGCAGCGCTCATAATTTTGAAAAGACAACAAAATGTAACCATTTTTCGATAAAGAGAGTTTTATTACTATGTGAAAGGATAAAAACCAATATTCTGTATTTCTCTATTGGAGTTTTTATTTCCTGATTGTATTGCTTTTTTTTTTCCGAAAAGGAGGGTGTCTCCGGTCTCTGTATCAGTTGATGCACACAAACATTGATACTAAACAAATCGTCTACAAAATAAAATGCCCGAGTTCATCTGCCTCACGACAAAATTTACATAATCTTATCACAAACCCTATGACAAGTGACCAAACAACGAAATGTACACAACTCCTTGAGAAAGGATTCAAGAAGAGTTTGTTGGACGTTGTTATGCAGTGACCAATCGGAACAAGTTTGGCGGACAAAATGTATGTGATACTCGTTAGATTTTCCAGCATGTGGGTGAGTAGTTGCTTCCTTCAATAATGCAAGATTTTTGTTCCAACAATGCAGGAATTGGTGGTTACGATCAGTACAAAATTGATAGCCAGTGCCGATAATATAGTGGCACATGATCTTTTTTTGCCACACCACAATCACCAACTCTTACAATTACGTGCACTGCATTCTGATCGAAAATTTCGGGCCAAAAGCCACAAAACACCTGCATTACATGGCAACAAGGCAAGAACTCTAGCCCGCTTAGAGTAGCCCCTTCGTTCCCCTCTCCCGTGCTACAGTGCCCGAGAGAGGCGAAAACCAAGTTCTCCGTGTTCCCCTCGCCACCGACGGCCAGATCGGGGGTCCCTCTCCTCTCCGGCCGCCGTTCCGGCCGTGGGAGAGTGGAGGGGCCCTGAATCTGTGCCTCAGGTGTGTACAGAGTAGTCTAGGTCCTCCCGGCGACGGCGGTGGGGTGGAGCTGGCGTCGCGTCTGTGGAATAAGGTGCCGGTGCGCGTTCTCCTCCTTGGCTTCGTCCTTTGTGGCGTCGTCGTCGTGATGCCGGCGTTCCGTGCTTGTCGATCTTCGGATCTGGCGGGCTTTGGTCGCTTGGGCGAGGTCGTGGCGGCGGAGGTGACGATTTCGCTTTGGCCTTTTTGTCCCCTGTTCTCCGTCTTCGCGGCGGGGAGGCTTGCTCTGGCCTCTCCGTGGAGATTCTGGGGGTTGTGCAGGAGTTGGAGGTGCCGGTGCCTGTCTCCGGTTTCCCTGGCCGGCCGTGGTGGCGAGGGGGGAAGCGGGTGTGGTGCTCTGTGTGCAGCTCCGGTGGAAGGTTGGTGGCAACGGTGCGGCTCTGCAGATCCTTCGGCGTCTGCCTCCGGATCGGGGACAGGAAGCGCCATGGCCGTTCTCGTTCATCGTGTTCGGTTCCGGCGTTTGACGGCGGACAACTTCTGCGGTCTTCTTCTTTGTGGGGGTGCTTCTTGACTTGGAGGTGAGGCGGCCTGGCGTCTTCCCCTCCGGCGACGGCGTCGGCGGATCGAAGATGCTGAAGGTCTTGTTGTATTTGTACCTCTGTATTTCTTGTTTGTACTCTGTTAAGGTATGAATACAAGGTTGTGTTAAAAAAAATAACAAGGCAAGAACTCTACAACCACATTACACGCCTGCACGAGCAGCTGTTCCTCGTTTACTTTCTTTCCTTTCCTAGGGAGGGGTAGCGACTTTCAGTATTCAATTGTAGTGCAGATCAAGTATTGTTGTTTCTTTTTCTGGGTATGCAGAAACATATCATTCTTTTGTTGACATGTCTACCGGCAGATGAGTGGTGCCTTCCGCACAATAGATACACACTGATTCCTGGACGGCAGGTTGATTTTAAATAACGAAGATACATTATTGGATTGGGAGGAGCAAGCATTAAGGCTTAGGTGTACTGGAACAAATCAGAGCTCGAGATACGTCAACCGCTTGAATAACCTCCACGGATTAGTGTGGTCATCTAAACAATTCCACGGTTTATTGTAACCCCAGAACCACAAATTCAACATTGTTTTTTTTTAATGTTAGCAGGAGAGCTGCTAAATTCAATGATTAGAAGAAGAGTTTTACAAAAACAGGTGAAAAAGCATAGACAAAATCTATGTCACCCGGCAAGAAAATACAACAGATTCGGCTCAGCCGGGATCGAAAGGGATGGAAGCCCCTGCCATGTTCCAAAGGCCAGCTTCGTCACGGATACGCCGTACTAGAGCTTCATGTGTGAGCTCTTCTTTCTGGAAAATCCTTCTGTTCCGTTCCAGCCATATCTCCCAAGCTGCTAATACGATCAGCGATTGGGTCCCTTTCCGCATATCAGGTGGTGATCGGAGACGGCATGTTTGCAGCCAGTCCGAGACTGAATTGAAGTCATCCCATAGTTCAGGTTTTAGAGCTAGGACCGAAAACCAAGAAGCGAGAGCAGCCCAGATTTTCCTGGACCACGGACACAAATTCAACATTGCTAATGCCACCCATTTACAAGCCAACAAAAAAAACCTTTATTCAGGTCAACTGTACTAGGGTAGGGCGTTCTAGTATTTCTAAAAGAAGAAATGTTTGTGCAAACAGCATCTCGTATGTTAAGGAAAAACAGAAACTCTGCTGAATTCTCTTGCATTGCACTCGGTCCCATGTTTGGGTTCCGAGTAAAAAACTGTGCCCTGAATCCGGACACAAGATAGCTGCAATGCTATACTCTTTGTTTTTTTTCCTTTTCTGAGTACACTATAACTTTGTGAATAGGTCACCATTAATTAAAGAGTTCCTTGATTAAATGAATCTTATATCGAATGGTATGGAATCTTGTCAATGCTTACATTTCCGATGTTGTTTAATTATGTTAAGGAAAAGAAAACCCGGTATCTTACTGGGTCAAAGGTGTGCCCTGAATCCTGACAAGATGACTAAAACTCGTGAATAAGTCGCTGTCAATAATGGAAGCTTAAATCGAATTTTCCCACACATATTGTCAATGCTTTTGCATTCGTTCTTTTACACCAATTTTATCTCCAAAAGCTTAATACTTTAGTACTACATGGTAATGCCTCTCCCAATGTTTGCAGGGTCGTCCTAGTTATAAATGCAGGGTCGCACATTATCAAGCCGAACAGGGTAGTCTTAGCTTGAAATGCAGGACCCCACATTATCATGCAATGCAATAGCCACCAGAAATCAGATTAGCACAATGGTTTTTTTTTTTTTTGGCGTGGACAGCAGGAGCACTGTTTTTATGCACTAATAGAAGGATAAAAAACAGAGTTTACAAGCAACTCACACCTCTGTCGGGGTTTACAAGCAAGCAAAACAGAAGGAGAGAAAAAAAAACACCTACGATGGGAATAGACCACACAGCAGCCCGGAACTGAATCACCTCAGATTTGGCTCGATCAGCCACCCCACCAGGTAGAAGGCTAGTGTGTTGGAAGATTTGACAATTACGTTCATTCCAAATGTTCCACATAATGTAGGCTGCATATGTTAGGGTTTGCCCCATCCTTTGACAGAGACCGCCTGAACAAGTTCAGGCCTCTCCGGAGCGAAATCATGCCACACCACCATTCAAAAAAATCATGCCACACCTCCTTCGAGGACGGGCACTGAAGAACAAGATGATTCGTGTCCTCACGAATTTGATCGCGAGGACGGGCACTGAAGAACAAGATGATTCGTGTCCTCACGAATTTGATCGCAAAGACAGCACTGATCATCGTGATTTCAACCCCTGTTTCGTAATCTTTCAGTGGCCCAGAGTCTGTTCTGAAGTAAAAGCCATAACTAGAAACGAATCTTCCCCTCGGCTTTTATCCTGCAAGACTGTCAAGCTCATTCATTCAGCAGTAATACATATCTATCTATCAGGTGTTGCTCCACTTGTAGCGGCGGAAGAGGTCCTCGGTCTGGGCGTTCTTGAAGGCGCTGCAGCCGATGACGTAGACGACGACGAGCGCGACGGTGGCGGCGACGAGCGCCACGTTGGCCCTGCGCCACTGCTCGCGCAGGGTGCCCAGCATGCCGGCCTTGCAGGAGCTGCACCCGTAGCAGAGCTGCCGGGGGTCGTTGCTCCACGCGCCGCAGTCCGCGTCCGCCGCCTGGTTCGCCGGGTTCGTCCACGTCGTCGGCGCCACGTACGTGTACCCGCACACCGTCGGCGGCTTGCAGCACCCGGACTGCACAGGCACAGAACGGCTTCTTCAGATTATTTGGACATGGCAATTGCAATGCAAAGACTAGTAGACCCTGATTTATATTTTTGGAATGCACACAACGCGCATACAGATTACTCCTGCAGTACCTACTTAAATCACAAATCTTGTTTTCTTGCCTGAAGATATGTGAACTCCAAACTTAGCGGTTACGCAAGTCCTGTAGACAAGAATGTGCGGAGGTGAGCTGGCTAGCAAGGACGTGATGAGCTATGCTCACGTTTTGGTTGCACATGGAAGCTTCTCTCATTCCGATACAGCATCGAATTGCTCAAATCAGGATGAGTACATGCTTCCATGCGCTGACCCACATTTGCCATGTCGACCTGTCTTCAGTGCTCACACGCTCAAACCGCATCTATCAAGAATGACTCATTCTACTCTGCAGATATCATTATATCAATCCCAATCTGACCTTCAATTACAGTTGTTTCTCCCACAAGCTTAGTACTCACACAGTCACATGGACATGACCCACTTGCACTTGCACGCTTAACCCACAAATCATCAGCCTACCTGTCATTGATTCGATCTTAGACCATTTGCACGCCAGGAAAAATAATTGTTCCACAGTGCGGTCGATCGATGGATCATGGATGTGATCTTGTGGAAGATAACTTAACCCCGCTTTTATCCATAGAGCCCACAAGTTTGTTCTCTGATAATTTGATTCCTCTTGTCAACCAGTAGTACTTAGCTAGTTCTACCGCTATACAGATTACATCGTACTAGAAGTTACTTTACTCTGCATATTTTGGTGATTGATATGTAATTTGACCACTATGATCTACAGGCTGCAGTTCATAATGTACCACTCAATACTAAAATGTGGGTAATTGACGTGCTGAATCGGAGCAGTTAACATCAGTAATAATTAATCAGTACCTGGAGCGGCGAGAGATCGGACTGGTAGAACTGCTCGGGGGCGATGAAGACGGCACTCTCCACGCCGAGCTTCCTGCAGGTGTCCGATGCCGCAAGGCAAGCCCTGATCCCTCCCACCGCCGCGGGTCAGCGACGTACCCCCTTAGCCAGCCGGAGAAGCCCTCGAGGCGGTAGTCGCGGTAGGCGCGCCCGGGCACCGGGTACGCGCCCGAGCCGTGGGTGACGGCGAAGGCGAAGACGAGGAGCGCGAGGAGGAGCGTGATGAGCGCCGCCATGGCGAAGAGGTACGCGGCCAGGAGGCCCTGCCGGTTCCAGTAGGCGCCGACGAAGCCGGCGAGCGCGACGAGGAGGAGGAGCGCGCCGAGGATGGCCACGGGCCAGCGCGCCAGGCGCGCGCACTCGGCGCCCTGCTTGGAGGCGAACCAGAGGCCCGTGGCGACGACGGGGACGGTGCAGAGGATGGCCAGGAAGTTGAGGCACGCCGTGATGTTGTTGCTCACGCCCATGGCTGGCCGGCCGGACGGGGCGGTCGGCGGCTGAGTGAGCGAGAGCGACGACGAGCGAGTGTGCAATGTGAGTGTGGGTCTCCCGGTCGAAAGGAGGCTCCCCTTTCGGATTTCCGTCTGGAAAACACTTTCTACGCCAGGTGTGAAATGGAGAACACGGACGCTCTGCAGCAGTGAGGCCTGTGTCCTTCTTGGATGATGCACCCGATGAGATAGATTGGGGAGGTCGGCAGCGGCAGCGGCAGCTTCCTTTGGCCGTTCCAATGGGGTTTCCGTGGACGCGCGCGCACGTGTCGTGCCGCCGTGTTACAGTCGCCGGTGCACTGGCCCGATGTCATTGATTGACACCGTCGGCCGCGCTAGCGCTACGGCAAATGCGGCGGCGCCAACTTAGCTTAATCGGGAACGAGAGATTTTCCTCCTCCATCCGGCGGTGTGCTTGGTTCAGTTAAAAAAAAAAAACAATCTAGGCCTCGCTTGGATCGTCGGGAGGAATTCCGGAGCCATTCCGGCCGCGTGCGCCGTATTTTCCGAAGGCCTTTGGAGGTCCGTGAATAATTTCACCAGTTTTGGCGAAAAAATGCCCAACCAATCGGGGCCCTAAGGGTTTCCATGGACGCACGCGCACCTGTCGTGCCATAGTCGCCGGTGTCTTGGCCCGATCCGCGCTACTGCATATCTGGCGGTGCCAACTTAGGGCATTATCCAGTCGCCCCCCAAAGCCCCAAGAGTCCAAATTACCCATTTTTCGTCGGGGCAAAGAAAATCTCTCAGTCGCCCCGAGATCCCAAATAGGGACGGTTTGAGCCAATTTTTCATCCGTCACTCCGAGGCCGAACCCAAGCTGTTGGGGGTCAACTGGGGCGTAGGCGGAGAGAAAAAACGCGTGAAATGGGCACGAGCCTTTCCTGTCAGCGACTGGGCGAAAAAACGCGGGAAAGAAATGAAAACTCGTCGTCCTCATCTCCTCGCCTCCCGTGCCGGTCAATGGCTTGCTGCGCCGTTCAGCCTTTCTCAGGCGAGCGGCCGACACGTCCAATCATGGGTCACGCGGCGTAGCCACCGCCCCGTCCTCTCGCATTCCCCGCCGCCCTCTCACCATGGCATAGCATGCCATTCTTCTCTCTTTCCTTCCTATCTAGATCTCACTGTAGCAGAGCACAACAACTCGATGATGGCAGAGCGCTTTCCCGACGATGGCGGGGTGGCCAACGGCTTCGGACGCTGCTGGCTGCACTACTGGGAGGCGCACATGCTCTACGAGGCGAGGTACCTGCCCCCCCCCCCCCCCCCCGACATGTGCATCCCCGGCGAGCGGAGGCTGAGCACCGATAGGGTGCCAGTGTCGGAGGGCGCAGACCGCTTCGCCGAGATCTAGCTCGTGCTCGGCGGGCTCATCGACGAAGAGCGCGAGGATCCGCGATGGGATCCCGCCAACCACGCCTTCTGGACGGCGTACTTCCAGGAGCGCCGCCGGCGGGAGCTGGAGGCGCACGACGGCCCGGCTGGTTAGTCCTCCGGCCAGAACAACTCCACTGGCCGGCGGCTCTGGTGGGGCATACCAGGGCGCACGCTCAACGCCGTCCTAGAGCACATCGACGGCGGCAACCAACCGCGGCTCACGATGCCGCCGCGTCAACCCACCGTCTCCCGATTTAGCAAAGTTTGCTTCTGATTCTAAGGATACTTTAGTTTGGGATGGGGATGCCCCATAATTTATTCTATCAGATGCAATAAGCGATGTAATGATGCTATCTAATGAATAAACGCCCATGGGCATACTTAAAAAAAAAAAACTCACATCGTGTGCAATCACAAACTACAATCATACAATATGTTTTCCTATAAATTTTGAAATGGATATAGTAGGAGGTGAAGTTGCTTTAAACTCCACGCTAGCATTACAACACCTGGACTTCTTTCTTTGGGAGATACTTTCGATAAAAGGTTTGTCTACTTCCGTGAGAACGATTCCATTGGCCTGCATACAGAGATAGATTTGCATCGGCATTGTTGTATCTTGTCAACCATCGTCCCGCAGTGGCGAACTTCCTGCACAAAAACTACAGAGTAAACGAAGCATCAGTAAGCAAGCATAAACCAGTGATCTGATCAACATATGCAGATGATCAGTTTTTTCAGCTTTTTCCATAATATCAAAGGACGATAGACAGATTGATACAAAATGAGAAAAGTAGAGAAATAGATGCCTGCTGGTAACCTCACTTCCAAATAAGCACAACCATGTAGTGTTTGTTGGGTTTCACAATACTAAACCTGAAAAAAAATACATGCATGTGGTAAGTAGAAGTCACAAAAATGCTAGAGTTCGTTGTTCTAAATGAAGTAAAAAAATCGTTCTATTGTATAAACAAATTAAAAGATCAGAGCCCGTGGACATGAGAAAATCCATTCACCCAGAAACTTTAGACCCTGGAACATACATGTTTTATTTGTAAATGGATCACAATTTGAACTGCGGGAAATAGTAGAGCAATCGTGAACATTGAGCTGCAGTCACGTGATTAAAGAGGGTGGAATCGGCCTCCATAGTGACAACTTCCGCCAAGTAGGATTCCCAATTCCTGACGGCCTGTACAGGAGAAACGCCTTTTGACTACATACTCTTACCAGCAATTGTCCCATCGATCAACAACCCAATTACCAACATGCACAAAATCTTTCTAATTGACAAAGAAATCCAAGCTTCTAAAGATGTGTCACCGGTGAAGAACTGTGGGAATTTGACTGGGAGCTTGTTGGGCACATGAGGATTTTACTTGACACCATCGATCCCCGCAAAAATCGTAACACCTTGCATCGGGCTTCTCCGTTGTTGGCAGCGGCACCTCAACTTCCAGGCCAGGTCTCTGCTGCAGATCCCTCGTGATGTGGGGGTCGGGGGAGGCCGGGGAGACGGGGAAAGCATAGCCATCGAGGAACGCGGACAGTGGACGCGAGGGCGGCCACCGGCCGGCGAGTGATCGCGTGGAAAGGATGGAGTGATCCGATCTGGAATCTGGATCGTGCGAGACAGTTTGTTTTCCTTTTTTTTCCCGCACGGGCGGACTGCGCGTGTAACCTCGAGATGGAAAGCCCGGGGAAGGGAGGGGTGAGAGGTGGGGAGAACATATGAACGTCAACCGTCCGATGGATACGCATGGACGGTCCAGATTTGGTTTTCCTGCCAAGTTCTCTCTTTTCTTTACTATTAAATGGGAGTTCGTATGTTGGTACGACCTCCGATTTTCTGCCTTCGCTCGCGCTTCTCCGTTCCCCTCGATCGACCACCAGGGCCTAAGCCCAACAATCCCCGCAAAATGTTTTTTTTCTTTCCGTGACTCGCTTTCCTTTCCTCTGAATCTCTCATTCTCATCTCTCCCCGAGGCCCCGACGCATGTGGCGGCTGGAGGTGCTGAACCTCGGATGGCGGCGACGTATGGAGCAGGTACCTCTTCTATCTATCCTTGCGCAGGTCTCCCTCCTCTCTCTGCGTCGCTGCCGTATCCTGTCCTCCGCTGCTGCGTCGCCCTGCTGCCAAGGAAGCACCGTGGCTGCCGGTAGGTTTAGCCGCCGCGCCGCTTCTTGGTCCTACGCGCTGCGGCGTCCTGCACTCCCTCTCTCCCATGTCGCCGCTGGTTGGGAGGTGGAGCGCAACAGGGAAACGGAGAGAGAAAAAATGGACACCGGGCGACATAATTGAAGAAGAAAATCAGAGGGAGAAAGAGAGAGGAGGGACACGGCATCGGGCATCGGCAACGGGAGTGAACCGGAACATAGACAAATCGAGAAAAGCTAATGCTGCTTGCTGTTGAGAGAGAGAGGGAGCGACCTGCTGCTTGTTGTTTGAGAGAGGAATTGTACACGAGTGCTGAGAGATAGTACTGATTCTTGTGGGTGCTTAGTGCTGTTGTTGTGCTTGGACGTGTGCTTTACTAGCGGAGAGATCTTAATTCTATATCAGTAAACAATAGCATTTCTGCAAAAAGTCCTGGAAAAAGATATATTGCTTCCCAAAAGAGCACCCAGTGGTTGCAGTTTACATTAACCTTTCCCACACGCAAATACTCCCTTCTGCAGTGTTCTATTGAGAAACATGCTAGAATATATTCGTTGCTGTGATGGGCTACCTATAGAAGCCCCTATGTTTAGTAATATGGCTATTTCCTTTATGTTTTGTGCAATTAACATATGGCTATAATAATTTGTTTATAGGGTATGTGCTAAGTTGGCTAATCTCATGGATTTGGATGATGGGGAGCAAGCGGCATGGCCAAGGTGAAGTGGGACTGACATAATTTACCTCTTTTTTATGTGTCCAAATATTGTACACAGTATCCTTGTGCACACTCTATTTGTTCAAGCGGCTGAGAATGGTAAGGCTCTATATTCTTGTGTGCATTTCTGTATCCTTGTGCACACTCTGTTTCATACTATCGAAGCACTCCCATGTGTTCCTTGTCCAGAACTGTCTCTCTGACTATCTACAACGCTCAGAAGTATTGTTGGAACAAATTATTGACGCTTTTTTACATTGTTTGCTATTGTGTGACTGCATTTTCTATGCATGCCGCCAATGATTGTATTTTGGAATCAGTTGCTTATGAATTCCTCACACAAGCGCATTCATCTTATATGATGAAGAAATCGTGGTATGACCCCCACCTGTCTCTCTTGCTCTCTGCTGAGCCTGGATCATATCATAAACCCACAAATGACCATTGCTATGCATGCCTTAGGGCTTTGAGTGCTTTAACATATCTTTTCCCGTTAATGGTTCCTTGCCACAAGCAGGATTCTGAGACTCAAACAAGCGGATAATTATATTTGGGGTGGAAGAAACAGAGATGCCCTCACCCATAAGACGACAAGGGTAACCGTTTCTTGCTTTTGTTGCTGCGTATTTTCAATTTTGCTACTACGCAATTTTTTTTTCACCTAGCCTTTATTGTAAAAGACATCACTTCTGGGTTTTTTGTAGTACTCAGCAAAACTTCTAAAGAAGCCTGATCAATGTCGAGTAGTGTATATGAATATTCACACATTTTCTGGACTGATGACAAGATGGAATAGTGGACGGTGAAAGGTGAACTTATTTTGATATGCTCAGGAAAATTCCTATGCAGGCTGCAAATCGGTTGTGCTCTTATTTGTACTGTCTAGACTGGCCTATTGCTTAGTAGCTTGTAAGGTTAGAGGATGCATCAAATATTCAGGTGCAGAAGTTGGAAGTGCAGAAAAGTTCCTGACATGTAGTGATGTCTTAGACACCTGATGCATGTTGTTTTTAGTGCTGAGAGATCATAACTTGACCTTGTAAAGATTGACGTTTAGAGTTATGTACTGAATATTTTGAACATGTGCTTTTAGGAGTTTTTTTAACACCATCACCATGATTTATTTTTATTTCAGATATGTACATTGCTGCTGAGTTACTTCATTTTTTTTTCTTCTTGAAGTCGTTTTTGCGCCCCCGCGAGCCGGTGTGCAAGTGATGGTTCGCTCTAGCTTTCGCCGTCATTCCTGCTGGTCCAGGTAGCTATGCTTTCATCTTGATTGATCAAATGTACATCAAGCAAGCACCACTAAACAATGCTAATGTATTTAACAGTAGCTTTCGACGGCTGACGCCGTGCTTTGGAAAATTCATCATCTTATCAGTGGCAAGCCCCAACTGATACTCCGGAATCAACTTTGGTTTGGCAAAAGTAGTAATCATTTATCAAATAAAACAGTTCTACAATCAGCAGAGCATAATATGATAGCAAAACATGATAATCTCAAAGCTAAGCCATGATAATCTTAAAGCAAAGCCACTGTTACAAAATTATTAGTAAAGGCAACTCATGTGATGGTTATTGTTTCCCAGGCCATGCAGATTTTCTAGAGATGATGCGCAAGTATGTAGCCGCTCTAAGCCCATCTAAGAGTGAACGCTTTAGATTCAGCTTGTAACGCATCCACCATGTGAAAAACAACCAGATCCCAAACCCCTGAACATATCGCATCGTCATGTCTTGGTTGACAATCCCCAGGCCACCTGTCAAGTCCATGTGGTAAAAGTGTTATCGACATTAAGCTTCAGATCATCCATTACAGGTTTGGCCCATCTTTGGTGTGATTTTCCGCAATTTTCTTTAATTTTCCTCCATTTTGTTTTGGCACAGATGAGGGTGTAGCCATAAGGTTCATTGGAGTTCTGAGAAGATGACAACACTCCGATGGCTAAATGAAGTGATGAGCCGATGACGCACGTGGCATAGTTGAGAGATCCATATAGAGGAATGAAGGGATTATGAAGATGGCATATTTTGCCTCCTTGCACAATAGCGAGGAAAAAGGACCAAAGAGCACGGAGAGCGAAAAAAACAAGGGCTGCGTGGTGCTCGTTGGTAAGAGAAGCGCAAGGAAAAGCAATGTTGCTGGAGACGAGGTTGGAAGAACATTTTGCTATCGGTCAGTACATTCATGTATACATGTATTGTTTTATTTCATAGCAACACACGAACACCAAGTTGAGAATGTGACAATTAAATGGTTGTTGCTTTCTATGCGTATGAGTTATGACGTCGATTTTTAACTTTTTATCAAATTAGGCTTCTGTTGTTTTCGGAATATTATGTGGTCATCTATTATATACTGGAATTTTCATGAGTACACATGTTGATGAAAAAATAAACATGAAAGAGCCGTAGCAACGCACGGGTATTCATCTAGTATAAGTAGTGGAGAACATGGGCTCATCTGGTGTACTTGTCTTTGGTAGGCCTCCTTTTCGCATCCCCAGGTATCGGGCTTTTTCCTTCGGCCTCACTTGTGCAGCCCGTCCTCGCAGCCGGCTGTTGCCGCCTTGCAGCATTCAGTGCGAGTCTTCGATCTGTTTTTCTTGCCTCGGCAGGTAATTTACCCTGTTACCCCTAAAAAAAGGTAATTTACCCTGTTAAAAAAAAATCAGGTATTCAACTGAATTTTTCATGTTCGTATGTTGGTTCTGACAAATTTCCCTGTGCAATCATGGCCAAACTGTATCGCTATATTTGAAGTGGTACCACCTAAGGACTTTCCATGTACTCCCTCCGTTCCTGAATGTAGGGTGTATAGTTTTCTGCACGGATATTAAGACATGTGTATTTTGCATAGAGTGGACTCATTTTTTTCTGAAAAAAATCGCGAGAGATGAGTTCATAATAGGCACAAAATGAATACAATTCGTTAAGTCCCTCTTTTAAGACTAGATCTCATTTTTTGATGGGTCAAATTGTCCATAAATAGCAAATACACCTTATATTATGGACTTTTCTTCAGAAAACTATACACCTTATATCAAGGAACGGAGGGAGTACTAACTCCGATCCATATTAGTGGGCACAACTTTGTCTAGATACACATGTATCTAGTCTAAATACTCAGGGGCATGCAAACAACGCACAATTAGGCATTAATTAGTGATCAGCTGGCTGCTTGCCCGGGCAAAAACTCCAATCAACATGGCCTTTTCCCATTTTCTTGTGCAGCCCAACGTAATAACCAGAAAAAAGTCCACTGGAAGCTAGCCCAAGTCGGCGATAGAGCTAGGAGCCCATGCACGTTTCTCTCCAAAAATAAAAAATAAATAGGAGCCCATGCCCGTACGGTACGAGTACCAATTCTTACTTTTTTTTTTTCCATTTTGATTGTTTGAATGGGCATTTGGATATCTAAACTTTTACTCTGACTCATATTTTCTTATGAGTTATTACTGATCATATTCAGTTCTAGTTTCTGGTCATTCCACAAAATTATGAATGTACATATCTCCAATTTGAACACGGATTTGGTGCGACTGGCCACGTGGCCTGGTTTTGTTTTCTTTTGAAAATGGTACTTTTGAGTTTCACAAAATTTCAATTTTTTGATCATGAATACGTATGCATGGTATATATTTGTGCAATGTTTCGCTAGAAAAGACGTTTTATTTTGGGCTACAGAAAAATAACAAATTTGTGAGTAGCAAAATCCCCTATTTTGTCCTGATTTTTTTGTGTAGCCTAATGTACAACGTATTTTTAAACGAAATTTGGTGCGTATGTAAAAAAATATGTATACATATCCTATCCTTTTTGCCAGAACTTTTTGGAACACAAAGTGTGATTTTCGAATTATCTAGATCGGGATCACTCGTTCCCTAGATACCAAAACAATTTTCAAATTTAGTTCTTATATTTAGATAAAATGTATCCAAACATCCTGTTGCGATTCTTACTTTTTTCTTAGCTTATGGTCCGCCCAGGCTCCTATTTTTTCCTGGCTCCGCCACTGTAAATACTTAACTAGATACATATGAATTTAGACAAATCTATGCCCACTAATATGGATCGGAGGGAGTAGCAATTTTAGATATTAACATCGCAAGTGCATCATTTGAACTAGAGCAAGCTGGCTTGGAGGATCCTTTCGTCACGTGAGCGCGGATCGGGAACCTGTAGTTGCTTGTTCCACACCTAGTTGACAGCTGCACAGAGATAAGAGCGGGCTGCCGGGCTAAGGTCCCTGTCCATGATTTAACTTCTAGAGTTTGTTCTGTTCAACCTGAAACCAAGCATTGACTGAGTACATTCTCACTTTCCAGTATTTTCCATGCTTCACGGGCTCACGGCGTCATGTAGCCGCGGTCAAGTTTGGGGTTGGAGGTGTTTTTGGTGTCACGCTGTTGTCGGGTTATCACTGAGATCCCCTTTCATGCAAGTCATCAAATATCCACAGGTATTCTCCCCTCGCAGCATCGCAATGACGTCCAAGTTTGTGTAGAACACGGAGCTTTGACAGATAAGATTGCAATAACTTCTACACATCCTTGTCACAAACCGAAAGCTTGAGTGTATCTTTACATCTTCTCCAAGAATGGATAAGGAGAACAAAAAATGCCCTTTACATGTTTTTCTTTCCTAAAATAAGGTCCCTAATTAAATGCCAACTTGACAAGTTCTTCCTTCTACACCGACTTGTCGAGCTATTCGATCAGAGAACAGAACTGTTGAGAGTTGATGAACGAAAAGCATGCTCCTGTGCCGCCCACTTATCCCCTTTCATGGGTCCTGAGCTGCTCAAATGAATTTGTTATCACTGACCTGATAGATACTAGTCCCAGTCATTGGCCCTACGTTTTGTTGTGACGTTATGGGCCACCAGTACAACTATGGTAGGCTTGTAATGCACTAGTAGCTGAAGTGTCGCCCTCACCATCCAATTAATTTAGTTTTCTGAATTTTTGTCTCAATATTAAAGGCCGAGGCCAAAACAATAAGATCTTCCTGCCGTCAACTTCAGATCCAGTGTATAAGAACGCAGGGGAAGAAAGATAATTTCATTTGATGCATTCTGGAAACTTACTACATTCTTCCAAGAAGTACTAGTGCAATTAAGGACATTGTTAGTTTGTATCTGCAGATTTTTGGCGATGTACGCGCGAAAGGTAAGCGAGCTCGCATCACGAAGGAAGCACACCAACGAACGGAACACGCTCAGGTGAGTGACACTCTGCACCTGGGTTCAGATGTCTGTATGCGGCTTTATGATGACCACTGCTTGTGCACCAGCTAACACCGGGATCAGCGTCAGAAGTTGAAACCTGACGTATTCTGATGTCTGTATTAGAGTGTACGATGGGACACGGGCTAACCACCCCCTGCATGTAAGCTTGGTGTCAAATTGCTAAGAATCTGAATTCCGTTTCGAAGGAGAATGATTGGTATGCAGTTCTGGAAGTTGGTGTGGTAATACCCTGTTTCACACTGCTGGTTCAGAAATGAGAACTTCAGATTCCTTAGTCCAGTTTCTGTAAGCACAAGTTCATCACAACTTTGCTTACTGTCACCTTCTCTATACAGTTTTACACAGATAGAATCTCCATCCGAGAACGCGCGGATAGGAACAAATTATGGTATGAATTCGCGGTTGGATGGAGCCGGGAGCAACTGACTCAAGATCACAGCTTTTGGGCAACGAGATTGCGTGAGGGAAGCTGCTAGCTAGTTAGCCTGATGATACATACACTTGCATGGAGCATGTGCCTTATCCCCATGCCACATGTGTATATCGTTGCCTACCAAATATGAAATATATGCTTCGGCATGTGCTGCTTAGTGTTAAAAAATGGCTGCGCAGCTGTTGAATGAATCATTTTGCATGGACGGGATAACAGGGCTTAGCTGTTCAAGTTTGTCGTCAAAGTACTCTTAAATCGATCTGAATCTGTTGATCAGATATGTCACATGCTTGCACTATTTAATTGGGTCGGGTACCTACTTTGCTACATGATACATATACAATGTGGAGCTACTATGACTCGTCGAACCAAACCTAGACGGACCATTTTCTTTTTCTTGAGAGCGGAAGATAAGCAAAAGGTGTTCGGATGGGCAACAATAAGAAACAAGAGAACAAAAAGTCTTTTGATGGACCTTTTTCTTTGTCTATGTTAATTTCCTTCTACTAAATACTACTCCCTCCGTTCCAAATTAATTGACTTGGTTTTATCCATATATGTATGTATCTATATTTGTATGGTGTCTAGATACATCCGTGTGTAACCAAACGTGTGTCAATTAAATCCGAACGGAGGGAGTACTATACATATTTATTTCTTGAAAGGTGAATTACTTGATAAGGTCATAGAGCTGTATATTCGTAGAAAATGGATGGTGACGTTGTGTAGCTGACATACTTGTTTCCGCTGTCACTTTCTCAGTATCTAGGCACCCTTCAGTGAGAAAGAGATAGGATGCATCATAACCAGATTTTAATTCTGTTATTTTGATAAAATGTAGAATCTAGTTACTATTATATTTTTATGCTTTCTGATTGTTCGTTATTCGTTCGTTAATATTGTTCCGTTTATTTTCCCTGCAACTTGTGGTTGATAGCATCAATTATCTACAATAAAGGTCGATATATAGCATCTCAACAAGAAAAGTTGAGATTGATAACTGCTGAATTATTTTCAGTCATCTAGATCCTGCAGCCTGACTGTTAATGACAAAGATATATGGTCAAGTGGATGATATTAATCATTGAAAAATGCAAAGACTCAACCAAGGTATCAAGGTTAGTTATCAGTATTTGGTGGAGAGCTAGCAAGATATGCTCCCTACCACATAAACAAAAGGAACAAGATTGGGGTAGCTGCTACAGTGCTACTGTTACTTTGTTAGGTGTGCTTTCACCATTCTTAATATATTTCCCACCGCCACCAAACAACTGAAAAAGGGTTCCTGTTTACGCAATTCAAAAATTTAATCATGAGGAAAATGCAGTATTGTCTTTTACTGTAATTTGCGTCCTTGAGCTTCAACTTTATTTTTGTCAAAAGAAGATCGTACCTCTATGCTTGCCAGTACCAAGGCCACCTTCATGTTCTTTTGAAGGCAGAAAACTGATGATGATCTGTGCATGATAGATGATGGTGTGAACTGTGAAGCAAGTTGTAAAATGATGATACATGGCGTGACCTGAAACTGATGCTTCTTCTCAGAGCCAAAATCAGTAGGGCTTTTTATTTTGAAACGGGGGGCAAAAGCTTTGCCCCTTATATTAATTAAGAAAGAGTTGCGAGAAAGCAATTTTAGGGCGGACCCATTATTACAAATTAGACTACTCTCGCGAGTAGGGCTTTTTATCAAGCATGAAAGTTGGACTTTTGGCTGCCAAACACATGGTTTGGTCTCTAACACACCAATGTGTCCTGTACACCTGCTACTTGTTGTCAATCCGAAGAAGTTGGTACGTCTCTCACAGCCCTATCCTACCACCTGCCCAACGGAATTACCAGATTGATCGAGACCTGGACCGCACAGCATCTGTATGATCATTTCTTCCTCCAAACATTTTTTCTCCTCAACGCAAGACCTGGACCGCACTGCATCTGCCCAACGGAACATTTCTTTTCTCTTCATTTCTTCTCCTCACGCAAAACTCTGTGTACAGATTGTCCTCGCTATCATGTTTGTACATGTGTTGCCTTGGGGAGATGTCTTAATTCAGCCGTCTTACTCACATGATGACCATAAGGTCCATAGAGCCTTGAGATTCAAGCATTGTTTTCTACCAGTTTTGAAGTCTTAACTGCAGGTTCATCAATTTCTTGATACCTTGTGGCTTGCGTTCCATTTCAGGTTGCTTTCTCTCTTTGGCAAACCCGCAACTCTTTCGTTTCAGAGTGTGTACATAATCCTTCCTTTCTGCTAGATCACATAAGACACATTACATAGATTAATTTACAACGAGTAGACCATAATTCTTCGTTTCTGATGAATTCATTATCTTTAGATTATGTACGATCAGTGACGCTGTGGATTAGATCTAACCACCGCTGTGTATATAGACTAAATAGTTGATGAGTTGGAGACTTGGAGTTGTTGCGCCTCTGGAGACTATGGCTTAATCTACCGAGGGCATCTCATTTCCTGTCGCTTGCTGTGTGCTGGTATTGGCTGTCGCTGGATCCCACAACCCATTTCGATCCGATCTTACTATGTCGTGTCTCTAAGTACTTCCCATATTCCCATAAAAAAAGTACTTCCCATATCTGCAGATCTCATTTCAGTCCCATTTGTTCCAGATTTGAGATTGCTGACAGAGCTCGCTGCTCTGTTTCAGTCCCATTTGCTTATGTGCACGCACGAACGCTAATGCGCTCTCCTCGAGCTGTTGAGGATTTAATTCGGTGAGATGCCTTAATTTGCATATGGGGTCTATCACACCACCTAATAAGCAAACTCTACCCTCCGCGTAGCGTAGCATTGTCGGTGCAGTCCTGTGAAAGATCTATCGAAATTAAACGTTTTGGTTGTTCAGAGATCATGTTCAGATCAATCATGGTAATTATATCACCTAAAGCTTTGTTGATGGATCGATGATGAAATCCTGTACAGGACAAGCCGTGCCACGCCCAATCATGCTCGCAAATGGAAAATGCCGAAAGGTTAGTCGTAACAGCTAATTCGGCGCTACCAACTAATCACGCTGATTTCACAGATAACATAGTCTTAGAACAACTGTTCTAGCGTGGAGGAAAACGCCAACTTTTAGTCCCTTAACTACTCTGCCAAAGAGGTCTTTTGGTCCCTTAACTAATCACGCTCAAGTAACCTTCTCTGAACTATATAATCCAATACTTATTGATACATCCAGCGAAAAAACATTCCAGAATTGATTTACCCTACTGAAAGTTGGTGATGAGTTCATGGAATGTTGCATATACGTGGTTATGGTTATCCAATATGTTTTTTTTTCGAAAACAATCAAGAAAGATGAGGGAATTAAAAGAACATAAATTTACTAGGAAAATTGAAAATTATTTTTATTAAAAATAGTTTTTGAATGAAAACTTACACAAGAAAACAAGGATTTAGAAACGGGCATACATTAATGAAAAATTGCTACTACCTCCGACCCATAACAAATGTTGTAGTGTTGAACTAATCACATTTTAATAATGCGACATTTATATTGGATCGGAGGGAGTAGAAAATTTGATGATTAATAAAATTAAATTAGACATATGAAATCTTTGGATTTTATTGAATTCATGCCCTTTTTGAGATATTTGGTGTCCATTTATTAAACTTCCTAAAATCTCCAATAAGTTTTCTGCCTTTTCCGAGATATATCTTTGTTTTTTAAATATTTTTGTCCATTCGCTTGATATTTTTACAGTTTAGACATTTCCTCTTATTTCAAATCTGTGACTAAACATTGTGTTTGCAATCGTAAAGCTGTTCATTAGGAAAGGAAAACAATTCGAAACACACCTTGAAGTTGTAGTGTTTGTTCATTAAGAAAGGGAAAAAGTCCAAGACAAACCTAAAAGTTGCGGTGCTTAGCTAAATCGAACCCTCAAGTTATAGGAGCACGCCAGTTCCAGAGGAGGAGAGCAACACTACATTGATTCGGGAGTAAACGTAAGAAAGAGATCAAGGAAGAGGATGAACATGACATGTGGGCCCAACTGTCAATGAGAGTAGCTGGTAATCCCTATCGCGGCCATCTCTTTCCCAGTGTACCAAACAAGGATAGGGTTTAGATTGACCAGGATTCACAAGTTTGGTGTGCCAATTTTCAGGATTCGAAGTTTGGTGTTCCATTTAGCTAAACACTACTCTACAAGTTTAAGGTTTGTTTTGACTTTTTTCTTAAGAAAGTGCACTTGAATTTAAAAGGTGCACGCTGGGCAATCATTGGCACGGTCTCCCCTCATCACTCTCCAACAGTCCCAGGGAATAAAGGCCTTGCGTGTAGAAGCAGATGCATCTAATGTTACTCATGTCAGTACGTACGTACTGTAGTTTAAAGTTCCAAAATCAATCTGCATTTTTGTCCAGCTCTTGTGCTGGAGTGCCGCCGCACGAAAGGCCATTTGTGCTTCGCTTGCTTGCGGCAACACGCGTAGGACGGCATTAATTCCTGAATCTGTGTTGCTCTGGCACCGGGTGTTTGGATGATCGTTGATTCCTGTTCGGTCTGTGTTGTTCTGGCCATTTCGGTTCCAATGATCGGTGATTTCGTAGACCACCGGGGCCGGGTTTCTTCCTCGGAAGTAATTGGACGTTCACTTTCTCGTTTCCTTTTGCGAAAGCTCAGTTTCACCGCTGGTACGTTTTCGCGGCGAGTAAGGTCGTGGAGTTGGTTCGGAGTTGTTGCAACTTTGGAGAAACACAGCTAGGACGGCTCAGATTCGATGGATTAGCGGTCCTCCCATGCTGCTAGGACGGCTTCCAAAACGTAGAACTCAGTCAGCTAGCACAAGCGTGGGCAGTGCTAACAAAATTACCTCTGCATTCTCTCTTAACCTGTTCGGTTGACAAAAGTGCATTGTACAATGGATTGTTGGAAGGGCACTCAGCGTAATCGTCTTAAAAAGTAACGTGTACAAATCCAAAAAGGCGTTTTTACAAAATCCACACGAATAATCCACCTCATGGAACCTAACCTGTGTGTCCGTGATACGTACCGTTTCGCCTCCAGGCTCCAGCCGAGGCGATCACATCTTTCAGCCTCCCGTCGGCGCCGCCGCAGGTCTGCCCTGCCTCTGTGGCCTCCGGGCCATGGAGACGTGGTGGATCTCGACGCTCGTCAACGGGAGGGTTCCGTTTTTCAGGTTTTAGTGTCCAGGTTTCTTGGGGCGTCGTTTTGGTGGCGGCGACGGCGGCGCTTCTTGCAATAATGTCTCTCCGGGTTTAGTCCCATCTCGGCGGCGACGTCGAGAAGCCCGTGAGAGTGGTGTGGTTCTCAAGGGCTTCTTCTGGCAGTGGCGGTCTCCGGATCGTCGTGTAGCTTCATCGGCGGTTCATCCTTCTTCTTCGACTCTGGGACGGATGTTGTCTTCTAGACCCGTTCGGCGACTTCCCGTCCGCAACCAACAACGTTAAGCCAGTTCTGGGAGGAGCGGCAGCGGCGGCGCGTCGTCGACACGGTCTGGAGGTTGAAGATGAAGGGCATATCAAGGATCTCGTTATAATTTTCGTTATTGTTGACATGTTTTGTACCGTTCGGTGTTACTTTTAATACCAGGGTCCTTTTCGCAAAAAAAAAACCACCTCATGCCAGGGTTTCCTAAGATGGACGGATATTTTGTATTTCTCAGATGATGTCCACCATATCGAACTAATTTATTTCGATAATGTGTTTGGCATTATGGTAGATTAGTACAATCATGATTGCTTAAGCGGTTTTTAACTATATCTTTGTTGGTTTAGTTACAACACATGAGTTTAAATTGTATGTCAAGTATCAACTAACATTAAAATAGTATTTCATTATTATTATTATTATTATTATTATTATTATTATTAGCATCACCGTCACATATTTCTGTAACTGTTTCGATGGTATCATATCTTCTTCAGTCAAGTCGTTCTAAGTTCTTGCTCCCATGTATTTGTCTCAGTCATGAACTCCGACTACGCATGGATAATATAGTTCTTGCATCTTAAACACCAGCCGATTTTGCTACCATTTGAACCACACGATATTTTCTAGTCTCATGACATCACCAAATTTCAGCCCCAACGAGTCATCAACATCATTAGTATCATACTATCATCATCATACTACCACAATGACATGTCCACTTATATGTTAATGGATTAATAACAGTAAAATGACAAAATAATCCTTTTCTATTGCATCATAGGCATTACATAGGAGCTCAAAGCTAAGATATGTTTCTCCAAATGGTTAGACTCAAAAGAAAAATTCCTTCTATAGAAAAAGCTGCTAAGATTTGTAATCCTACAAATCAAACTATCTCTATAGAAAAAATTTACAAAAATTAAAACCTAGAAATTTATTTGAATTTATTAAAGTGAAAATTGTATGGACCTATGCTACCGTTGGTGACGAGGAAGCCCCCTCAAAGATTTTTCCCGACAGCAACACGTTTTTATTCCTAAAATTGCTTCCCATAAAAAAATAAGAACATCTAAAACGTTAGTGCAGTCATCAAGAGCAGTTGTAAGAATCATAAGGTCCACAAGATCAGTTGAATGATATTTATCATTTGTCAACAACAATTTTAGACTAGATGAGTTCCTAGTAACACGCACAACCAATCTTTTAATATGTTATTTGTTTTAGGCATCACAATATTTCAGGTGTTATTTCTAATCACATAATATGATTATCTATGAATGCTAGGATTTATTCCTTGAATATCTATACCTCTTATAAAGCAAAACCCTACTAAGTGCATTAATTATTTTTCTATCTCAACATGCAAGCTATCCACATCACTCACTATTTTGGCCAATCAATTGTCCATGTCATCTCCACTAACAATAATTAATATAGTTTTCATGCAACCTATTCATGTATTTTCTAATTATTTTTCTATCTCAACATGCAAGCTATCCACATCACTCACTATTTTGGCCAATCAATTGTCCATGTCATCTCCACTAATAGTAATTAATATAGTTTTCATGCAACCTATCCATGTATTTTCAGCCATAAAACTGTCCACGTCAGTAATATTTAGTACTCAAATATTCAACAATTTTACACGATTTATATTTAGTGTATCCACTGTTGTGATCAAGTGAATATTGACAATTGGATATTTCATGCGTCTTATACCCATTTCATTTACATTTTCTTAAGAAATTCTCGCTGCAACGCGCGGAGTATTTCTTCTAGTTTTTAACACGCCAAAGATGACGCCTTCATCTTTCAATATTTCATGCGTCTTATACCCATTTCATTTACATTTTCTTAAGAAATTCTCGCTGCAACGCGCGGAGTATTTCTTCTAGTTTTTAACACGCCAAAGATGACGCCTTCATCTTTCAAAAGAGTTGCACATCCACAATTTATTGCGTGATATATGTTTTTAGAATTATCGGTTGAGTACATAGATCATATCTACTTGGGTTGGTTTCTAGCAACTAGAAGAGATACCAAGTTGCCGGTAAGTTCGAAGGTACATAGCTTAGGCATGTCACACTAGTTTCTGTAGATCAAAAATCGTTGCCAAGTAATTTATAGATTCATACAATATCTATACATGGAGTATCTAAGAAACCATGGAGTATAAATAATAACACACTATAATACGTTAAGGGACATAGAGTATTGTGAGAACATTAGACCTTTGGTTGAAATATATTACAACAAAAGATATATCTACATCCCAAATAAAACTAACCAAGTTGCAATGAAATGTTGTTTTACTCGAGTAATCCAAATGTATTTGCAATGATATATATCCGAATTATATCTAAAGTTTGTAAATATCATGAGCATGCTTACATTATTAATATTGTCATCTAATCCTCGTTTTAGTATTTACTGCAATATAGTGCACGAACTCTAACAATAAAAATATAATATATACAAGGTGTGTAATGAAAAAGTAAAAGAGTTAAGTACAAATTAATAAGTAGTTTGTTTTACTCTCCTTAGGCCCTGAAAATATGGTGTTTAGATCAATTGAATGGATCTGGGTACACAAGCAAAATACCTGAATCTTGAGAAGTTGAAGGCTGCCCGAAGAGTATGATGGTCTGGAGCTTAGACTGCCATTGGGGAGGGTTTGGGTTTATCCATATCCATATACCGATCACTACGGGAATGGCCAACAGTGCCGACGGCCAGAACCTGTGCCGACGGCTATTTATCGGGGCCGTCGGCACAGGGTCGTACCAGGGCCAGCCGTCGACAAGTCCGTCGGCACAGAAACGGCCGTCGGCACAGAGGTTCTATCCCGACGGCCACCGTCGGGACACATGAAGCCGTCGGCACAGCTTGTGAGGTGACGTCGATGGCACTCTGTGCCGACGGCTTTGCCGTCGGCACAGGACTCTACCATTTTTATTCATTTTTACCCTATTCTTCATTTTTATGTATCTATTTATTACTCTCAATTAAATTTAATATGTTTTTATTCATTTCTATATGTATATAGCTACGCCAAATAGCGGTCTCCACCCACATAAAATAACGTCGCGAATCTTATCTCTGAAGTATTATATGCGAATGTTGATTTGTGTTATCGCATGTGTGTAGATATTATTGCAAGTGTTGGGGTGGATATTGGTTTTCCATGTACCTCCACGCATTGTTTATCCCGCCATCTTTCTCATGTTCCTATGGCCTAACCTAACCCAACCAAGCAAAAAAGTCCACTGGGCTACCCCCTTTCGACGCACGTCTATGGGGGTAGACGGAAACGTCCGGGTTTTTCCAGCGGATTCAGGGTTTCGCCGAAGCGGGGCCCCGGAGCGTCGGAACCCCACCCAAACCTAGGTTGTGCCATACCATATGTATACAAGTGTGTTTGTGTGTTTCAAATGTCCAGGAATCTACTCCTAGGTGTGACCGACATCACCGGCTTCACTTTCTCTCTAGTGAGTTTCTGCACTTAGAGGTGAAAACTCCCCTTTCGGGCTAACCGGATGGAATCTTGTGTCGATTTGGGGTAGACTTTGGTTTCTCATGTTCCTATGGCCTAACCTAACACAACCACGTAAAAAAGTCCACTGGGCTACCCCCTTTCGACGCACGTCTATGGGGGTAGACGGAAACGTCCGGGTTTTTCCAGCGGATTCAGGGTTTCGCCGAAGCGGGGCCCCGGAGCGTCGGAACCCCACCCAAACCTAGGTTGTGCCATACCATATGTATACAAGTGTGTTTGTGTGTTTCAAATGTCCAGGAATCTACTCCTAGGTGTGACCGACATCACCGGCTTCACTTTCTCTCTAGTGAGTTTCTGCACTTAGAGGTGAAAACTCCCCTTTCGGGCTAACCGGATGGAATCTTGTGTCGATTTGGGGTAGACTTTGGTTTCTCATGTTCCTATGGCCTAACCTAACCCAACCAAGCAAAAAAGTCCACTGGGCTACCCCCTTTCGACGCACGTCTATGGGGGTAGACGGAAACGTCCGGGTTTTTCCAGCGGATTCAGGGTTTCGCCGAAGCGGGGCCCCGGAGCGTCGGAACCCCACCCAAACCTAGGTTGTGCCATACCATATGTATACAAGTGTGTTTGTGTGTTTCAAATGTCCAGGAATCTACTCCTAGGTGTGACCGACATCACCGGCTTCACTTTCTCTCTAGTGAGTTTCTGCACTTAGAGGTGAAAACTCCCCTTTCGGGCTAACCGGATGGAATCTTGTGTCGATTTGGGGTAGACTTTGGTTTCTCATGTTCCTATGGCCTAACCTAACACAACCACGTAAAAAAGTCCACTGGGCTACCCCCTTTCGACGCACGTCTATGGGGGTAGACGGAAACGTCCGGGTTTTTCCAGCGGATTCAGGGTTTCGCCGAAGCGGGGCCCCGGAGCGTCGGAACCCCACCCAAACCTAGGTTGTGCCATACCATATGTATACAAGTGTGTTTGTGTGTTTCAAATGTCCAGGAATCTACTCCTAGGTGTGACCGACATCACCGGCTTCACTTTCTCTCTAGTGAGTTTCTGCACTTAGAGGTGAAAACTCCCCTTTCGGGCTAACCGGATGCAATCTTGTGTCGATTTGGGGTAGACTTTGGTTTCTCATGTTCCTATGGCCTAACCTAACCAACCAAGCAAAAAAGTCCACTGGGCTACCCCCTTTCGACGCACGTCTATGGGGGTAGACGGAAACGTCCGGGTTTTTCCAGCGGATTCAGGGTTTCGCCGAAGCGGGGCCCCGGAGCGTCGGAACCCCACCCAAACCTAGGTTGTGCCATACCATATGTATACAAGTGTGTTTGTGTGTTTCAAATGTCCAGGAATCTACTCCTAGGTGTGACCGACATCACCGGCTTCACTTTCTCTCTAGTGAGTTTCTGCACTTAGAGGTGAAAACTCCCCTTTCGGGCTAACCGGATGGAATCTTGTGTCGATTTGGGGTAGACTTTGGTTTCTCATGTTCCTATGGCCTAACCTAACACAACCACGTAAAAAAGTCCACTGGGCTACCCCCTTTCGACGCACGTCTATGGGGGTAGACGGAAACGTCCGGGTTTTTCCAGCGGATTCAGGGTTTCGCCGAAGCGGGGCCCCGGAGCGTCGGAACCCCACCCAAACCTAGGTTGTGCCATACCATATGTATACAAGTGTGTTTGTGTGTTTCAAATGTCCAGGAATCTACTCCTAGGTGTGACCGACATCACCGGCTTCACTTTCTCTCTAGTGAGTTTCTGCACTTAGAGGTGAAAACTCCCCTTTCGGGCTAACCGGATGGAATCTTGTGTCGATTTGGGGTAGACTTTGGTTTCTCATGTTCCTATGGCCTAACCTAACCAACCAAGCAAAAAAGTCCACTGGGCTACCCCCTTTCGACGCACGTCTATGGGGGTAGACGGAAACGTTAGGGTTTTTCCAGCGGATTTAGGGTTTCGCCGAAGCGGGGCCCCGGAGTAATACTTGTGATAAGAGTAATAAATAAATACATTAAAAAAGATGGTTTCCCATGTGCCTACGGAAAAACTTGTGATAAGAGTAATAAATAAATACATTAAAAAAGATGATGTAAGTGAAAAAAAAAAGGAAAAGCCTATGCCGACGGCAAAGCCGTCGGCATAGGTACCACACCTTATCCTTATCCCGCCACAGCTCCTCGACCACCCATATCCGCATTTCTTCGGCCGGCTACCCGCTCCGCGGCTGCCCCGCTCCCCCGCCGCCCTGCTCCGGCCAGCCACGACCCCGCCGCCACCCGCCCCTACCCAGCCCCGCCGCCACCCCGCCCCCTCCACCCGCCAGCCGCCATCCCCGCCACCCGCCCCTACCCAGCCCCGCCGCCAGCCCTTACCCACCCCCGCCGCCAACCCCGCCGCCGCCAACCCCGCCCCCTCCACCCGCTAGCCGGCAACCCCGCCCCCTCCACCCGCCAGCCCCTACCCACCCCCGCCGCCAGCCCCTACCCGACCCCCGCCGCCACTCGCCCCGCCTCCGCCGTGCTCCCCTCTGGCCGCACCGGCCCCGCAACCTCGCCGCTCCCCTCGACGTGCTACCCTCCTCGCCGCAGGTACCCTCCGCACCGCCAGGTGCTCCTCGCATCTCCCCTATTTTCTGTGTATTTTAGATTTAGTGATTTTAGGAGTAGGATTTTAGGAAAATTAGTGGTAGAAAAGAGGAAAATAGATGGAAAATTAGTGGTAGAAATTAGAAAATAGCACAATAGAAATTATAGATGGAAATTTAGTGGTAGAAAATAGAAAATAACAAAGCAAATAAAATGTTGTTGACAATCATAGAAGGAAAATAGGTGTTAGTGTTTTTATATATTCATTTCATATATGACTAACCCGTGTATCAAATGCTTTTACTTAACTAAGTATCATGTCGGAGCCGGAGCGAAAGTTTCGTGGTGTTCATCGGAGACCCACGAAGATCCCGACTTGGGCAGCTCAGATCACAGTGGATCACAGGAAGATCCAGCTTGGTACTTTCAGGTGCCCGTGGCAGGCGGCCCGCGCCTACGACTGCGCGGCGGTCCAGCACTTTGGGGCGAGAGCGATCCTCAACTTTGAGGATGAGCGGAGCGTGGCGCATCTGTTAGCGCCAGATGGCATGAGGATCGCGACGAAGGCCGAGGAGAGGGAGCACCGGCAGGCAGAGAGGCTGCTCAGGGCGCGCCACCAGCGCGAGGAGGATGACCCCTTGGTCAAGGATCTCCTCCTTGATCCCCAGGTGATGGCGGTCCAGTACCAGGTTTTCAGCGAGAGCCGGCAGCAGCGCGGGCAGGGCGAGGCCGGCCCCTCCGGCACGCAGCAGCAGGGCGAGGACTCTAGCAGCAGCCTGTCCTCTTGTTGGGACCGCTTGGACGACGCCACTGACACCGGCGCGAGTCGAGTTTAGGATGTCTATCATCCTACCTGTCGTACTACTAGACTTATCTTGCTACCTGTTGTACTGCTAGACTTATCATACATGCTACCTATGTATTATTGTGCTACTTGTCTATATGTGTTATGTTTAGCTAATATGGTTACATCGTTCTGTGGTTTATTCTGTTTTATGTTTAATTATTAGGTAAAATGGAGGGATATTTGCTTATATATTTCGATTGTTTGTACTTTTTAGATGACGTAGCTTCCCGCCAGCCAGCACCGTCGGTCCCGCGCGTCGTCGCGGCTTCTCCAGCTGAGGAGGGGCCGCCTCGGTGCCCTTTGTTTTGTCGCCCTCTTCCGGAGCACGTCCTCGACCTTCTCCGGCCACCGATCACGCTTCGAGGGTATAAATCTTTCGCCTCTCTTGCTGCATAGGTTTATTTTGGTCTAGATCACCAAGTCAGTCGCGTAACCCGAGTCAGATCCCATCCGGAAGGGTTACAAATTTATAAATATGCAGGATTGTCCATCTTTGCATATTTATAACCGTAACACTTCCGGGTTGTCCTGTTGGACAGTCCGAGTACGTGTAGATCGGGTCGTGTTCCATGTTCTACCCCTTCCTGAGACGTAATTTCGGCAGCACCTCCCTGTTGTTCTTCGGATGCACACCCTCTCGGCTTGACAAGCTCGAGACGTGTATTCTGAAGAACAGCGGGGAGGTGCTGCCGAAATTCCGTCTCGGGTCGGGGTAGAACATGGAACACGGCTCGATCTACACGTACTCGGGCGGGATAGGCCCTCCTATTAGAAGTGTAGGTGAACCCTTGCATGATGTAAAGATTAAAATTTGACCGTAATTAATCTGGTGACACTAAATCATTTTATTATTACTTGGTGCATATTAAAAGACTGCGTGCTTGTTTCGCTCCCAATAAAGCAGAGGATGGCTGATAATGGGTGGATGTACACTGGCCGTGTCGATAAGATTAAAAGAACAGAGGAGTGGGAGATGAAGACCAATATATTAGTGAAGGAGTTAGGGCGTGGTTCAAAGGCAAAAGGAGTTCGTGGAAGGTGCCCTTGCACTCATTGCAAGAATCGTGACCGTCAAGGAAAGGAAGATATGACTAAACATCTTTGGTTGTATGGGTATACGCCTAACTACGTCACGCATGTCAAATTTGATCAGTACGAACGTCTCAGAGTTGGGGTGATGCGGCAGCGGATCGATGGCAATGAGTACGATGGGTTGAGAAACATGCTAGATGATCACCATGCTGCTTACATGCCGGATTCGCCACCTCCACAGGAGGAACAGGAGGAACCGGGTGAACCGGAGGCACCGGATGAACCGGAGGAACCAGAGCCAACCGCGAAGGCTTTCTATGAGACGATGGCCTCGGCTACGAAGCCTCTATACGAGGGTGCAAACCAGAGCCAGCTCGATGCCGTAGCTCAACTACTAAGTGACAAGTGTCAGTTCTCCACCACCCGTGCAGGCTTTGAAGCTAATCTGACAACAACTGGTAACATGTTGCCCAAAGGGCATTGTCTGCCAAAATCCATGCACGAGGTGAAGAAACTATTGGGATCGCTCAGCATGGATTATGAAAAGATTCATTGTTGTCCAAAAGGATGCCTGTTGTTCCGGAAACAATATGCGAATGACAAGTACTGTAGCCTTTGTGGGGCCTCTAGGTATGAGGAGAAAACGCTGCCTGATGGTCGGAAGAAGCAGGGAAAAATCCCTGTGAAGGTTCTTCGGTACCTCTCATTCATAAAAAGAATGCAGCGGCTTTTCATGTCCGAGGAGTCTGCCAAACAAATGACTTGGCACAGGAAAGGGAAGAGATACGTCGACGAGTTAGGACGGGAAAGGATGGGACATCCATCTGATGGTGAGGCATGGAAGAACTTCGACTTGAAACACCCCCTTAATTCAGCAGATGCTCGGAATGTCAGAATTGCAATAGCAACAGATGGGTTCAATCCATATGGGATGTCGACTGCGTCGTACAGCTGCTGGCCCGTGTTTGTTATTCCGCTCAATCTCCCTCCTGGGGTACTAATGCAAAGGAAGCACATGTTTCTGTCGCTGATCATTCCAGGGCCCGAATACCCGGGGAAGAATTTGAGTGTCTACATGCAACCGCTTGTGGATGATTTGCACCACTCATGGCACAATGGGACGTGGACATACGACCGAGCATCAAAGAAAAACTTCTTGATGAAAATTTGGTTCCACTATTCCATGCACGACCTACCCGGGTATGCCCTATTCTGCGGATGGTGTACAGCTGGTAAATGGCCATGCCCAGTGTGCAGGAACCAACTTGAGTTCCTTTGGCTAAAGTCAGGTCGCAAGTATGTCGCGTTTGACAAGCATCGACAGTTCCTCGAAGGAAGCCATCCTTATCGAGAAGACAAAAAAAACTTCACGAAGGGCATAGTTGTGCGTGAAGAAAAAGCAATACCGAAGTTCGATGGTGCAAAAGTTGATGCCGAGCTACGTGCTCTCGTGCCTGCTGAGGGATCTATCCGAAAATTTCAGGGGTATGGTGTAACGCACAACTGGACTCATGTGGCAGGCTTAACGCAGCTAGAGTATTACAAGGACCTCGAACTTCCCCATAACATCGATGTGATGCACACCGAAAAGAATGTTGGAGAGATGATCTTTCACACAGTCCTGAACATTACTAAGAAGACAAAGGACAATGTGAAGGCTAGAGTTGATGTTCAGAAGCTCTGTGATAGGGAGAGATTACACATGCGGCCTCCGAACCCTCGTCAAAAAAATTGGTTTAAGCCAAATGCCGACTACTGCCTTAATAATATCCAAAAGAAGGAGGCATTGAAGTGGCTCAAAAACATCGCCGTGATGTTCCCTGATGGTTACTGTTCCAATATAAGTAATGGAGTCAATCTTCTTACATCAAAAGTCACTGGGCTGAAGAGTCACGACTATCACATATGGATTGAGCGGTTGATGCCGGTGATGCTTCGAGGGTATCTCCCCGATAGTATCTGGCGAGTGCTTGCGGAGTTGAGCCATTTCTTCCGCACGCTCTGTGCGAAACAGATATGTCCCCTGATTATTGCGAAGCTGCGTGATCTTGTGCCGGAGTTGCTATGCAAGTTAGAGATGATCTTTCCGCCAGGCTTCTTTGTTCCGATGGCACATCTCGTTGTGCATCTCGCGAACGAGGCACTCTTGGGTGGACCGGTGCAGTTTCGTTGGCAGTTTTGTATTGAGAGAGAGTTTAAGTACATTCGAAACATAACTGGAAACAAAGCTAGGATTGAAGCATGCATAGCTGAGGCAACAATACGACAGGAGATGGCAGACGCCGTGACAACGTACTTTCCCGATGAAGTTGCCACTATGCATAACCCGGTCACTCGGTACAATGTCGACGAGCCCAAGAATGACCCCAAGCTCCTCCTCTTCCAATGTCCCGGTGGCAAGGCCGGTGCCGGTGAAAATTGTAAATTGACCAAGGAAGAGAAGGATTGCATAATGCTCTATGTGCTTATAAACATGACGGAAGTACTCGATTTCATGAGGTAAATGGTGAACAAATTACTTTGCAACTAGTAACTCAGTTTCGGTCTAATACGTATTTTCTCCTTTTAGGCAATTCCAAGATGAATACTGGTTGGGAACGGTGGATCCCGATCCCGCGGAGCTGGACACTCTTCTGAAAGAGGGTGCTCACGGAGGAAAAAAATTTGTGTCTTGGTTCATGGGAAAAGTAATTTCTAACGTGTCCCTATTACCTTGCAATATGTGACTTGTCCCTCTTATTACACGTAACTAATGCACAAAACAATTTGAACCGTACTTGTAGGGAGCTGATCCCAACGTTGAGATGACAGATGAGCTGAGATGTGTTTCCCAAGGATTTAACCGTACCGTCATGAAGTATGAGAAGTATGATGTGAATGGGTTCCGCTTCCATACAGAGTATCACCAGAATAATCGTCCTGGAGCAAAAACTGTAAATACTGGGGTCTTCACCAAAGGATCCAGAGGAGCCGATGGAGCCAATTACGTAGATTACTACGGAAGGTTACAGAACGTATACGAGCTGACGTTCAATCGTACAAACATAGAACTCAAGCTCGTTGTGTTCAAGTGCCACTGGTTCGACCCATGCACTGGACCACATGGTGGACAGAGAAGTGAGCCTTCCATTGGGTTAGTTGAAGTTAAGCCTTCAACCACCTATACCGGAGCCGATGTCTATATTGTGGCTCACCAAGCCAAGCAAGTTTATTATTTGCCCTACCCATGCCAGAAAGAGAACCTCAAGGGCTGGGAAGTCGTGTTCCGGGTATCCCCACATGGTAAGCTACCCAGGCCCTCCGACGACGATTACAACAACATTGACCCTAAAACATACGAGGGAATTTTCTATCAAGAGCAAGAGGACTTCGGGCACTTTGACTTACAAATAGGTGGTCTCGAGGAACTCGAGAACAATGCACACACTCATGGTGAGTCAGTGGTCGATCTGAAGGACATAGATGTGCTCTCGAAGTTTCATGCGGAAAATGACGACGATGACGAGCCTGGCGATGAGCTTCCGCCCTACTACTCACGTGATAGTGATAGTGATAGTGATAGTGATAGTGATAGTGAGAATGAGAACCGACACCCTGATGAGGAGAGTGATGACGATAGGTATTTATTTTTGGTATCTACATGTTATTATGTCTTTTATTCTTTAGTATTTATTTTTTGACATGCTTCTTCATTGCATTATGTCTTTATGCTTAGTGTCTACATTTTATTATGTCTCGATGCTTACTTGTTTTCTCTTTCTCAATGCAGTTGATTGAACAATATGAGTCAGGGCAAGGAAAGCGCTTCTGGTGGTCCTTCTCCCGGTGCTACGCCGATCCGACGCTCACCTACTATCAGCCGGGGAGATATGGGGTTCACCCTGTCGCCGTCTCCGCCATAGATGTAGGGTCTTGGGCGTCTAGACATCTAGCTATATATGTATGTATCTATTTGATGATGGTCCTATGTGTGTATCTACCTGATGATATAGCATTTTGTTTGATGATATATGGAGCCATTGTGTGATTTTGTCGTGATTTTTGATTATTTTTTCTGCTATTTTTGCCGCAAAAAACGAGCTGCTGGTTCCGAAAATCTGGTAACACCTGTGCCGACGGCATTGCCGTCGGCAAGACCCCTTAATGTGACAAAATGGTCACCCCTATGCCGACGGCATTGCCGTCGGCACAGGGCTCTCCCAGGAGCGCCCAGCTGCCTCCACGTGGCAGATCTGTACCGACGGTTTTGCCGTCGGCACAGGCTCCCACCCCTGGCCCGGCCTGTGCGGGCCCACACGCCGCTGTGCCGACAACCTAGGTGCCGACGGTGCGTTTCTGGCCGTCGGGAAAAGCTGTGCCGACGGGTTATGTCTGTGCCGACGGCCAGGTGGCCTATGCCTACAGGGCCCTATGCCGACCACCCTGTGCCGACGGTGACCGTCGGCATAGGTGTGTGCCGACGGCATCGGGACCTTTGCCGACGGGCTTCGGCCGTCGGCACAGCTGGTCATTCCTGTAGTGGATTACCCAATGTGCACAGCTTACCCAATGGACAACTTTATCCAAAGGATAGCTACGTACGTGTTGGCTTCCATAGATCGATCGTATCCGTGCCAGGACATGCGTACGTGCCAGGAGAAAATTAAAGAACAAAACAACGTGCGGGGCCACCCATACCTACGAGCTGCAAAAGTGGCATCCATTGATCGTATCCGTGCATAGCTAGCTGCTAGCTCTATGCCTCTGATCCTTCCTTTTATTTTGACGTGACCTGTTGGATAATTAGTTAATTACCCGCCCCATGTCCAAAACAGAATGGGTAAGCATTGTTTAACCCATACCCTACCCACGGACATGGATATGGATTTGGGTATGGACTATGGTTATCCACCGGCAGGTTTCCCTAGAGCAGATGTCAACTAGAAGTGATGAAGTTATCGATGGTCATGTTATTTGTTAAGATTGTGATTTTGTCTTCATACTTTATTTAGTAGTTGATAATTGATGTACCTGGAAAGAAAAATGTCGCTGACAAGAACCTTATCCTAAAGTTTAACTCTTGATGCCATACTCAAATCTGAGCACTTGTAAAAAGAAGAAAATACGTTGAAATAAGCAAACCGTTTTAGGATCTACACAATCTTCTAACTAGATCACACATTCTTTATTATTGAACATATCATCGCTTATGTTATGCACACCTCAACTTCTAGAGGGTGTCGTTGCAGGAGTGGTTTTTTTCGTCATAAGAACCTCGGCAGAGGCGTCACGCCGACATTTTCTTGGTAGTAAGATGAATTGTATGGTGACCCACCACTCGTTTAACGGGCAGCCACCGTGACACTCTCTTGGCTTTCACAGGCGGGCGGAGCGAAGGTGCTTGTGCCGAACACTTGACCTAAGGCGGCAACATTTGTCGCCGTCATGATCGCCATACTCTTAAGCTCATCTTTGTCATGCTGCCTATTGCGGGACACCACCCACGCTGCATGGGTCATTTCCTCTGGCTTCTCCATGGGTGGGATAGGTTTGCGCGGCCGGCAAACATCGAGCATGGTCCTACCGCCTTCGCCTTAGGTGCACGAGACAACGCCGAGTTGACGAGGCCGAGCGGCAGGTGGAGGATGCGAATTTGTGTGGAGAGAAGTTGGCGGGAGGAGGAGATAGGGTTTTGGCTGTCTCTATGATAATGTTGGCCCGTATGTGGTGACCCAGTACACCACTGCATGTTGTAGTGTACAAGTCGTTGACACAATACACATGGATGTCCGTATCCATAGATATCGTGTCCCTGAGGGTAGTACAAAAGAAACATTGTGGGTCCAACTCTTACACTTTATTACACACCGATAAAGATTACAATCCAAAAGTAAATATAAAACTCGACTTCCTCCTCAGTCAGTTGATGAAGATCAAACGTACTATGGTCAACTTTGGAGAGTTGACGAGCGACTTGTAATAGTAGACAGAGAACCATTATAGTCAAACAACCTAGACTCTATGGCTGCTTAAGTAGGATCTCGTCTAACGCTAGACCCTCAGAACTAATCCTCGACTCATTCTTCTTCTTCAGGTGTTGCTCCGTATGCGATGATATAGTCAATGTCTTCCACTCCTCCGGAAAGATCTGGTGCTTTGTAGTAAACCTCAGAATCCTCGTAGATGTGGTCTCCTTCTCCAGCTTCCAGCATCTCACAATCTAAGCATGAGGTCAACGGGAAGGTTGAGTAATGAGCGTTACTCATCAAGTTCTAAATACACACGAGAATATTTTCTTTTCATGCACTGCTGCCGTCATGACCCTAAAGAGTCATAGACGTCCATGCAAGTTTTTGTAAAACATTGCTTGAAAGGTTGTTTTTATTTTTGAAAACTATGTTCCTCCGCCCTCATGGGTATGAGAGTCAACTAAGACCCCTTTTCTACCGCGATCATAGTTCCTTTCAGGGACACGGTTATAGCTACTATAAATCTTTTTACACTCTGCAGAGGTGTGTCACTTTTCCCAAGAGTAGGCCAATCCATGCAGCTCTCTTCACACTTCATTTGTGTGATTGGTCCGGTATAGGGTTCTCAAGGCAGTTCGAGTTCTTCTTCGACCCCCTTCGTTCACATATCCGCCCTAGTCATAAATAGCACGGTATCCTTGGCCAAGTCTACGGGCCCTGGGATCCATCTATTTACCCCACCCAAACCCGTCACCACCAAGAGTAGCACAACGGCAAACTCCGATGATCGACCCAGAAGGCTATCCGAGGACATATGAAAGGAAGAAGTAATTTATACCTTCTCTATCCCATTCTAGAACCCTTGGTTGACACGTAATTACAACGTTGGACAAGCCGTTGAACATTTGTTCTTAATCCTAAAGAAACTGCTCCCGAGTACGATGGAACCTCCACCACAACATCAATTTGCGGTTCCATCGCCAACCATGAGCAATCACATTCATTCAAGAAAACATTTTATTTTGGATGCAAGTAGTAGTAGAGAATAATACTTGAAAAATAACTTGATAAAAATAGTCCAACGGACATGCAAGAATGTACTTGCCTAGAGACTGACAAGAAGTGCAGTCTAAACTCTCGGGTGACTCGTGAACCTCGTGTTCTGAAAACAACATCATCATCTTTATAAGACAATGTTTAAAGAACAAAATAATGATATTATGCATAGATGATATACCTTTGATTTTGTCAATTTCCACCAAATGTTGGTATTAATACCTTTGTATTAATTTGCTTATTTTTTAATGTTTGACAACAATTTACATGAGGAATATAACTAAAGTGTTTGAATAGAAATAGCTCAATTTTCATTGTACTCAAAGACTTTATTTTCCCATCTTATTTTTGTTTAGGAAAATAGTTATGAAAAGATTTCCAAGTCATGTCCACTTAAGGATCCTTGAATTTTTCATCCACAAAATGTTTTTCAAAATTCTGAATAAAACTTACATAAAAATTTCTCATAATTTATAGAGTTTGTTGCATATTTTTATATGATTTTTTGTGCCTTTGGATTTGCTATGAAAATTCACTTTAGTTTGAATTAATATAGTTGGTAAAATTACCAAAATGCCCCTGAGTCGAGTGGATTGAACCAAACCCACTGGCTCGGGTCTAATCCCGCTCGGTCGGTCAAACCGACCAGCCATATCTCTCTCTGTGAGATCCTCGCTGAGGGCTTAATAGGATTGATAGAATACTCATATCAACAAGTTGTAAATTCTTTTCTGGAAGCTCATATGAAAAACTCCGAGGTTAAGCGTACTTGGCCCGGAGCGATTTAAGGATGGGTGACCGACCGGGAAGTCCTTCCCAGGTGCGCACGAGTGAGGACAAAGTGCGTATAAAAGACTAGTGTTGATATGTGGGACCAGTCTAGAGATCCTAGAGAGCTGTCAGGGGTGAGAGGCCCGGCCCGGGGTGTCTCTCTCGTGCTCCTGCGACAAAAATTGCCATCACCGTTGCCTCACGCCTCCAGTTACTCCGGCCGCCGCCATGGGTCGCTTTGGACGTGCATCTCTCTGCTCTATCTTCCTATCTGCATCGATCTGCTTTTCCCGTCCTCTCTCGACCATGCGCAACCCTACTTTTTTTTTACACAAAAACAATAGGGAAGGCCCCTACTGTGTCATTTTTCCATTTTTAAAATGAATATTTACAATGGATCGGAGAGTTCAGAAAAGAAAATTACAATGTATCTAGCAATAGTTGCATGCCTTCTTTAAGGCTAGGATTTCGGTGGTAGACGTTGTCGATGGCTCCGTCGTGCTCTGCTGCTCGGCTCCGAGTAACACGCCTCCTTAGTGCTCCTACATGCCTCCTACAAGTTGTCCATGGGCGGCTTGGCTCTGAGCTACCACTGCTCGAGCCGCCATGGCTGCTACTGTTGTGTTGTGCTCTTCGTCTTGCTCCAGCGGCACTGAAAGTGCATGTGTTGCCTCATGCGTGGTTTTGGTAATTAATGACAATCCTTATGGACTAATGTTTGCATTGAGATATACTTGTAGATCTTATCCATAGGAAAAGATTGGAGTTCATGTGTTGGACTCTAGAAGATTACATGATGACCAATGTTCCATCCAAGGGTTTATATGAAGAATGGTCATGTGAAGAGTTGAGCATATTGCAAGTTTGTCTTGAAGGATTCAAGACATCATCTTTGTGAAACGGAGCTTAGCGAGGTTCTCCCATAATGGAGTATGGGGGAGCATTTGAAGAAGCCTTCATCAAGCATGTGCTAGCAAGCACAATCAAGAAAGGTGTTCCACTTGAAGAGATCAAGATCGTCATCATCTAGCTCAAGTGGAATACGCAAGGCAAAGGTATGATCTTGATAGGGTTTCTATTTTACCGGTCTCGTGGTGTTAGTGGGAGACCGGGTTATAGGATAAACGGCGTACTATCAAGAGGGGCTCTCAAGTGAGTAACTTGATCGCATCTTTGTGGAGAGCTCAAATCTTTGCACATTTGGCATATCACCTTTCTTGGTTCTTATTTGGTTTTTATCCATGTGGAAATTTAGAGCTTGTGTTCATCTCCATACCAAGCTCTAGTTCATCAAAAACGGATTTCATTTGAATATCTTGTGATGTTTTTGTTGTTGGAGGTTTTACTGGTTCGTCTTTTGTAGAGAGGTCAAACTCTTCTCTTGTGTTCTTCTCCTCACATGATGGACTATGATGTGTATATGCATAATCTAGTATAGCTTGTGAGTATCTTCTAACAAGCCCAAGATCATAGAAAACGGAGTCCGGATGAGAAACATATTGCGGTTTTGGTTTGGAGGTTTTATCGGTTGTTCTTTTATCGAGATGTCTAACCTTTCCCCATTTGGTTTTATCCTGCATTGTTGGACTATGATTTTTCTCTGCAGGATCTTGTAAAGCTCTTCGTTATGATTCCAACGAGCCAAAGATCATCGAAAACGGAGTTCGGATGCTTAAGATATCGTCGTTTTCGTTTGGGTGTTTTCTGCAGTTTTCACTCCAGCGGTAGTACCGCCGGGTACCGCCGGGTACCGCTGGGAGTCCAGTACCGCGCGCGTTTTGAGCGCCCGAAATCACCCGGAGCGGTAGTACCGCTACCAGGGCGGTAGTATCGATGCCTGGAGCCCGTTTTGAGCCTGTTTCTCTGTTCTAACTCCCTAGGGGGCGGTAGTACCGCTGGGCTAGCGGTAGTACCGCTCCTGGGCGCGATTTTCAGGTAACGGTTGGATTTTGGGGGTCCTATTTAAGGGGACCTTCTTCCCCAATGACCCCTAGCTCTTGAGCACGAAAAAGCCACCCATTGTTGATCTTCTTGAGTTTGGATTTCTCTCTATTCCTCCATGATTCTTGCCTCAAATTAGAGGGAAAGAGAGAGGAGATCTAGATCCACTTTTTCACCAATCAATCTCTCCTCTAAGTGAGGGGAAGCCTTTGGATCTAGATTTTGGAGGGATTTGGTGTTCTTTCTTTGTTCTTCCTCTCTTCTCCCCCCATAAGCATTAGTTGCTTGTGGTGGGATTTGAGAGTGAAGGATTTGAGCACTTGTGCTCTTGCCATTGCTTCGTTGCATCGGTTTGTGCTCTCCACGAGGATTCATGGAAGTTGAAAGCTTGTGAACTTGTTACTCTTGGGTCTTTGGACCCTAGACGCCTTTTGTGGCGGTGCATGCCTTTTGTGGCGGTGGAGGCCTTTTGTGGCCACTTGGGAGCTCCCAATCCTTTTGTGGGTTGTGCCTCAAGATTGTTGTAAGGGATTCGATTTCCGCCCAAAAGGAAATCAATAGTGGAAGGTGAACCGAGCTTTTGTGCGAGGTTCATCGGAGAATAGGGTGAGGCCATTTGTGGCATCTTGAGTTTGAAACTCACACCCCTCCAACGAGACGTACTCCCCTAAAAAGGAGGAACTCGGGAATACATCGTCGTCTCCGCGTGCCTCGGTTATTTCTATACCCGAGCTCCTTACTTATGCACTTTACATTGTGATAGCCTTCGTGCTTGAAGTACTATCTTGCTATCACCTTGTTGCTTGTCTTGCTTAGCATAAGTCGTTTATGCACATAGGTGACCTAGTTTATTAAGGTTGTTGGCTTGTTAATTTAAACACCTAGTTTTATTCCGCAATTATCAAGCCTAAACCGGAAAAGTTTTAAATCGCCTATTCACCCCCCTCTAGGCGACATCCTTGTCCTTTCAATTGGTATCAGAGCCTGGGCTCTCTTTATTGGGCTTTACCTCCTAGAGAGTAAAGATGTTGTTTAGAGAATTAGTGCACAATCCCACTTTTAAATTCGATGGCACTAGTTATGATGTTTGGAAAATTTGCATGCTTAATCTTTTTAGAGTCATGGGTCCAAATTATATCATGAGTATTGTAGATGTGGGTTTTTCTCCTCCAAAGGATTCGCAAGAATTATCTTTAGAGGAGGAGGAAAACTCTCATCTCGATACTCAAGTATCTAATGGCCTTATATGTGTTTTGAGCGATGTAGTTCTTGCTTCAATCATGCCTTTGCGAAACGCTCATGAGCTTTGGACCAAGCTTCAAGATAAATATGAAGTGTCCAACATTATTGAGGATGATTTTTGTCCCTCCACCTCCGGCCGTGATGAGCTCACTTATTCTTCCACTTCACCAACATGTGATTTGTCACAAGGTAATGTCATGGTGAGTGGTGATAGAAATTGCATTGTTGATATTGAATCCACTATTGACTATACGTCATCTCTATCTCATTGCAATGTTCTATCTTTGGACTTAAACACTTCTAGCACCTCAAATGTCTTACATGCTAGTGTTGATAGTCCTTGCATATCATGTAATAGTTGTTTAACTAAATCTCATGATGATATGCTTCATATGTCTTGTTGTCATGAAAACAATACTTCCATATCCTCTATTTCGTGTGTGGCTAACAATATAGAGGAAAACCAACATTTGTTGGAACAAGACATGGATCTCAATGGTGCTTCAAGCTATTCTTCATCTTCATCATCCATTTCTCACTTTTGCCTTATGGCTAAGGATTCAAAGGTATCTTCACCTTTGGAACCCTCTACACCTTGTGATGATGAGGATGAGGATTATTATGGATTAAAAGATAATGATATTGACTCCTTAAAGGAGAAGAGTGAGTTGGTATTTGGTGCTCTTCCTAAAGGTAGTCAAGCTTGCTCTTACTTGAGTGAAATTTTGACTTTTGCTATTAAGTGCAAGGATATCATTGAAGAAAAGGGAAGGATTGAAAGAGAGGATGCAATGGAAAAAGCATCCTTAGAAAATGCTCTTGAGGAAGAACATGAGCTTCGAGTGTCTCTTGAGGAGAAACTTGAATCTTTGATGAGACAAATGATTTAGTGGTTGCTAAACTCATTAAGGAACATGAGCATACCATTGCAAAATATAAAGTGCTTAAAAGGAAAAGGTTGAATTTGGTGTTGGCAATGCTAGACTATTGAGGATATAGAGAGACTTGACAAAGCTCATAAGGCTTTGGAAAGTGAACACTCTCTCCTTACCAAGTCTCATGATCAACTCCAAACTCAACTATCTAAAATTGATGTGCCTAGCTTCTCTACTTCCTCTTGTAATCATGCTAATATTATTGAGGAAAATGCTAGGTTGAATGATGAGCTTGCCAAGTTGTCTTCTTCCATTTCTAAATTAATGATGCTTGTGCTACTAACTCCACATCTTGTGAAGCATCTATTTTGAAGGAGAATGTTGAGCTAAGGGCTCAACTTGAGTTGCTAACTAGCAAGTATGGGAAATTGGAAGAAAGTCATGAAAAGCTCTCTAGCTCTAATGAGGATCTTCTAGCATCCCATGCTAGGCTAAAGTTAGCTCATGAGGCTATCTCTACAAAGGTAACATCTTGTGAGCCTCATGTGGACAAGGCACAATCTCTACTAAAAATGCTATATTGCCATGTGCTAGTCCTAGTAATTCTACATCACATACTATTGCTAAATCTTGTGATGAATTACTTTTTGCCTTGTTGCTCTAACAATGAAGCTCTACTTCCTCTAGTGTTTGTGTTGATACTAACCATGTAGAGGAATTAAATGAGCTCAAGGCCCAAGTCACTTCTTTGAAGAAAGACTTGGAAAAGCGTCATGTTGGGAGTCTACACTTGACAATATGTTGAGTGTTCAAAGACGCCCCAATGACAAGAGTGGACTTGGATTCAACTCCAATACAAGAACAAGTCCAAGTATAACAAGAAGAAGGGCCAAGAACAAGTTAAAGATTCGGCCAAGATTGTTTGCTTCAAGTGCAAAGTTGAAGGGCACCATGTTAGATCTTGCCCTTTGAAGAAGAAGCTCTTAGTGAGAAGCAACAAGGGAAGAAGCCTCAAGTTCAAACTCAAGTTCCTCAAGTTGAAGAACGGCCTCTTCCCAAGAAGAATCAAGCTACCCCTCCTCAAGTCGAGATTCCAACTAAGAAGAAAGGAGGAAGCAATGTTGCTACTTATGCCGTGAGAAGGGCCACTTTGCTTCTTCATGCACTAATGGTACCTTATCCAACCCCATTATAATTGATGATGTTTATTCTCTTCGGAAGGATAAGGTTGGCAATGTGTTTGCCAAATATGTTGGTACTCAAAGTGGTGTCAAGAAAAGAACCATTTGGGTTGCCAAGCCTATTGTGACTAACCTCTTAGGACCCAACTTGGTTGGGGACCAACAAGCTAAAACTTGATCAATAGGTGTTGTTGGAGGGCATTGGAGACTTGGCTACATTATGAAGAATTAAGGGATCTTCATCAATTATATTCTCTCAAGTCAAGTCATTTGGATTATATTGTTCTATCTCATATCCAATGTTCCTCCTTGCGGTAACTTTTATTTAAATCATATATACATTGAAAGTTGCTTGCACCCTTGCATGTGTTTGGTTTTGTACCTTGCTAGTGTTGGTATGTGTTGTGCTCTCTACTTACTTATCTTGAGTAATCAAGTATGTGTATGTTGGTTTGCACACCATTATTTGTTGAGCCTTATTGCTTTTATTTGATATCTTATCTTGTTGGCTCTCTTTTTGAGAGATTAATGGACTATCCTATTTTGGGGAGTGATATGCTTCGTGCACTTCACAATCCTAAAATTGTGTATACATGAGGAATACCACTTAGTGTTGATATTAATATTATCTATTCTCTATGTGGTATGTCATGCTCATGAGAAATTCAAATTCTATAATGTCCATTAATTTCTCGAGTTGGTTTTGTTTGCCTCTTTTTAAAAAAATGGATTATCACATTATGGGGGAGTAATAAGCTATGTGCATATTACAAGCCTAGAAAATGTGAACATGTGAGGTATTGCCACCTAGAATTGATATTTTCTTTATCTTGTTCCTTGTGGCATGTTTCTCAAACAAGTTCCATTTGCTTAAATGCTTTTTGCCTCTTACCATTGGATCTTGTTTGTGATGGAAGTTCTTGATATGGCTTTCCCTAAATATGTTCTCATATATCTTTTTGGGAAACCAATTGCTTCAAGCTACTCCTTGGAGTTGCTTTGCATGATCGCATGATTTTGAAGCTATCAAGAATATCTATCTATCTAAGCATGGCTTTTAATTCCTATCCTTTGCCATATGCTTATGTTTTGTGAATATGATCTTGAATATATCCTTGCAATCCACCACCGAGAAATATCTCCATACATTACTTGTCATGACAAGTGATAATCATATGTGTGGTAAATATATTGATCATATTTCATTGTCTTGCTTTGAATTGCTTATTTTTTGCAAGGTTTTATTTGTTTAACTCTCGTTTTGTCTTCCTTGTATCTTTTGTTGCTCTACTTGAAATTTGTTTTGTGCTTTCTTGTGTTGGGAAAAGCAATGATCTCATTCTTGTGCATTTACATTCAAAGTCATACTTTTAGATAATGCACTATTCTTGGGGAAGCAATCCTACATTGAGTAGAACAACATTCTTTTAAATTGATATTGGATTTTAATTGCTTTCCTTGAACATGACTAGTGTTTGAATAATATGTATAGAGAGTGATGATCCCATGTGTGTGCATTTGTATTCAAATGCAAGATCATAAATAATGCACACATCTTGGGGGAGCAATCCTATATGCTTTTTGAACATTAGTTGTCTTCGTTTGATATTTGATCCCGATGACGTGTCTCCTTGGAAGACAAACATTTCTCGTCTTCGTACTTTGTGCCATCATGAGAAGTGTAGAGGGTTTGATTTACTCCTTGATGGTATTTTCATCAATTGATATCTTGCTTTCTTTTGGTATCTTTTCAAGTGGTATCTTCGATCATGTGTTGATTTGGGTCTTGATATAATTTGGACAATTATTTTTCTTGTCACACTTGTGTGTGCTTTCTTGATTTAATTGGTGTTTTGTCCAATTTGTATCCCCTTGGGTTCTCGAAAGTCGTATGCATGCATATTCACTTTATGTATACCTTTTGGCATGCTTACTTTTGTTGATCCAACATATAGGATAAACTCCATCAAATCCTAAATGACTAAGATGTGCATTAAATTCAATTTCATATCAGTATGCACATATTTATGTGGAGTTTGTCCTATGTATTGTAGTTGCTCTAACTACTTTGGGCCCAATAAGTTTGGGAACCATATTGTACTTGAATTTGTTTAGGTACATCGGAGGTGCATTGGAAGCTTGTCTCATTTACAAGGAAGGTGGTGTCACCATGTGCTTATTGGAGCCAAGCTTGAATGATCATGAACTTCTATCTTCTACATCACCAATGCTATCTCGGTAACGAGTATCTACCTCATGCATACATTTCTAGCTTTCAACCTTGTGTAGATTGCTTCTTGGCTTAAGGTTTAAAATAGGATCCATTTGACTGTCAGTGGCAGTTGTGATACCTAAATGGTTTTGTTGTGAGCTTTTACTTCTGAATTTGGGCTTAATGTTTGAATTTGGCTTCAAGATTTGAATTTGGCTAGCTGGAGGGCTACTGATGGTTGTTTGGCTCCTGTTCTAAAATCCTGAGATCGCTACATCATGTTTGTATTCAAAAGCATTTGCCCCTGTTGCCTAAGTTCCAAGTTGCCTAAGAAATACATGATCAAATCCTGAAGTGATCAATCCCTTTTGTTGCCTTCGGTTTCTGGTTGTCTTAGCCCTCTAGCACATGAACTTGATCAACCCAATTGTTGATCAAGTCACTGCCATTTCTAAAATCAAACTGCCATCACCAACTAGTGGTGGCAACATTTTAATCTTGACAAAATCCTTTTCCTTTGTCTTTGCTTGTGCAGGTACCAAGATCCAAGACTTACAAGACAAGAAGATCAAGATTAGCTAGGTTTAGTTTTTAGGAATTTTCTTAAGTAATTTTCCTTTATAAATTTGTTGTAGAGATTTCTGGAATTATTCATTTGTATTGTTCCTTGTAATAATATGTGTAAAGAATATTGAGATAAAGATTTCCAATTTTTCTTTTTGTGGATGAATTTTATTCTCTGTTTTGAATTTGTGGTGACACTTGTCATATATTTTTATTTCAAATTATACAAATTTGAATTTGAACTTGTTTGTTGAGAAATGAGATGAATAAGGAATATATAGTGTTTGTTTTTAATTCCTCAAGAATTGTAATTTCAAATAGTTTTTAGTTTTAAAATATGGAAACTAGGTTTATTTCAACCCCTCTCGACAACCTGTCGAGTGTTGATCACCTCGTCTTCCCTTTTTCACAAAAAGCGCAAATTTTATCCCAAAATTACCAATGCTTGAATGCAAGTATGCACAATTCTAATATCTACCCCTCGGAAGTGATATAACTACGGGTCCTTACACCGTGCATCCGATGTGACGACTTCGCCCGACGCTACCAATTGATTCCCAATGGGTCGGGGTTAGATCGGTAGCGTCGGCCGCATTATTGTGCCGCGCCGGATGTAAAGTGCGTATTGAAGTTGCGGCTGGACATGGTTTTAAGTCTAGCACACCCAATAACGCTATTTTGAGGGCTACTAGGGTGCGACTAGAGATGCTCTTAGAACTCTTTTGTTAGATTAGTGTGAGTCTCTGATCCTTAAAATGTACTAATACTTGAATAATAACTTAGCAATAAAAATAGACGTGTGCATTCATTTGATGTGGAGACCGTGGCATGCCCCCTTTTGGAAAAAAAAGATTTACTTTATTTGGACAGTAGACAACAACAAATTTCAGCACAAAATAATTTATCAAAATGACTAATTGCAGAAAAGGAAAGGCACTCCGTACCCCGAAACAAATTGGGAGGTGCAGAAATGTCAGACTAGAGAGTGCCCTCAAATCAGCGTTGCTTTAGATTTGCCTGGCCCCAATATTCAATGTCATCCGGGAAGTGAGTACAACTGCTTCAACCGCTAATTGAATTCATGAACCGCTCATGAACAGCGTCCATCTTTTTTTTTTTTTGAAATTCTGAACAGCGTCCATCTTGGCATGTAATTGGGATGATATATCATGCAATACAAACTACTTTCAGTTAAGAAAAATGAACACGAAGTAAATCAAATGGGAGTGTTTACGGATTGAAAAGAAAACAGAAAAGAAACACACGAGAAGAGAGGTTCTATCAATGTGGGCTCCATCTCTCGTCTTCCTCACCCTCCCAATGAATCCCGTTGCCGCGCTGCCCACTCCAGCGTCACGGCACACGCTTCCTCTGCTTTCCGCTTCACAGTTTCACCATTTCCACCCCGCTTTTTCTCCTCCCTTGGAGTGGTAAACACCGAAGAGGAACGGAAGGAGATCAACGGAGCAGTTAAACAAGCAAAAAAAGATTCTGAAAATCAAGAACACGTTCCCAGTGGGCACCGGCGCCGCCCAATCGATAGGCTTGTCATCGGCACATATAAGCCCAGCGCCACACCTTCCCTCCTCTCCCACTCCTCCATTGCCCCTCCAAGAAGCCAACAACTCACTGTCCTAGCACAGAAACAGCGAGAGAGAATCAGGGTGAGGCCGGCGGAGAGAACAGAGCCGGGCCCAAGGTCCCCGGCCGCTAGGTAGGTGGCGTCACCATGTCCGGCGGCGTTTTCCTCCTCGGCCTTCTCGTCGCGGCCGCCGTCCTGGCCTCCCCGGCCAATGCCGCCGTGTCCTACGACCACAAGGCGATCGTCATCAACGGGCAGCGCCGCATCCTCATGTCCGGCTCCATCCACTACCCGCGCAGCACGCCGGAGATGTGGCCGGACCTGATCCAGAAGGCCAAGGACGGCGGCCTGGACGTGATACAGACGTACGTGTTCTGGAACGGGCACGAACCGGTGCAGGGGCAGTACTACTTCGGCGACCGCTACGACCTCGTCCGCTTCGTCAAGCTCGCCAAGCAGGCCGGCCTCTACGTCCACCTCCGCATCGGACCCTACGTCTGCGCCGAGTGGAACTTCGGGTGAGTGATGAACACTCAATGCAACAGCATCAGTCCATTGCTTAATTCCTTGGTAAAATAATTTGAATTTGATTTATCTTGGGTGCGCTGCAGTGGATTCCCTGTCTGGCTCAAGTATGTGCCCGGCATCAGCTTCCGGACCGACAACGGCCCCTTCAAGGTACTGACAGTCAACGGCCTTGGTCTCTTCATTTCTTCAACTGTCGCATGAACTTTGTAGTATCTTATGACGGCGTTCCCGACGAGCGGAATTGCAGGCGGCGATGCAGACGTTCGTGGAGAAGATCGTGTCGATGATGAAGTCGGAGGGGCTCTTCGAGTGGCAGGGCGGCCCCATCATCCTGGCGCAGGTGGAGAACGAGTACGGGCCCATGGAGTCGGTCATGGGCGGCGGCGCCAAGCCCTACGCCAACTGGGCTGCCAAGATGGCCATCGCCACCGACGCCGGCGTGCCGTGGGTGATGTGCAAGCAGGACGACGCCCCCGACCCCGTGGTAACCAACCACCACCACCTAGCTCCAAACAACTCCCTCTCATGCCATCTCCTTCGCATACCTTCTCACCGTAACTGCCACTCCAAATGCAAATCGAATGCCATGATGCTGAGAGCAAATTTGTGGTACCAACTAATTTAACCACCTCGCTTTCTCGCTTCCGTTGGGACATCACATCACCGAATCACCGATCACTGCCACCACACCTGCTTTCCAGCAGGGCAGAGCTTGCCAACTTTGCAGCCTGGCATTGGCACAAACAATTATATTTTCTTTTGCATTCTTTTAAGTCCATTCTCTTCGCTTATCTGTTCTTGTCTTAACCTTTGGATGATGATTGAACTGATGATGGCGGCAGATAAACACCTGCAATGGTTTCTACTGCGACTACTTCAGCCCCAACTCCAACGGCAAGCCTAACATGTGGACCGAGGCCTGGAGTGGATGGTAAGTTTGACTGACGGCGTCAAAATTTCTCAACAAACAGTACTGACATTGCAAGCATGTCACAATTAACATTGTTGACACGATCGATTATGCCGGTTTACTTAAGGTTTACGGCTTTCGGTGGCACGGTGCGGCAGCGGCCGGTGGAGGATCTGGCCTTCGCCGTGGCGAGGTTCGTTCAGAAGGGCGGCTCCTTCGTCAACTACTACATGGTAATCCACTGAATCTGGGTTGTCGTCAGTCAGATGCTTGGGTTTTCGATGGGTAGTGGCACCTAACATTAGCTCCCTCTTTCAGTACCATGGAGGCACCAACTTCGACCGGACCGCAGGTGGCCCCTTCATCGCCACGAGCTACGACTACGACGCGCCGATCGACGAATACGGTACGCGGCCGTCACGGCATTTGTGACAGATTAAGTATTTAAGTTCAAGTTTCGCCTTCATGGAGTGCAATACAGTGGTCATAGAACGTTGCATTGAAGCATTTTCTGCTCTAATCTTCTGAAACCATGTTCGTATCGTATACAGGTCTGCTTAGGCAGCCGAAATGGGGTCACCTGAGGGACCTGCACAAGGCCATCAAGCAGGCTGAGCCGGCGCTCGTCTCCGGCGATCCCACTGTCCAGTCCATCGGGAAATACGAGAAGGTTTGGTCTTCACCTCGTTAAATCTCTATAGAAGAAATGAAATGCTAAATTCCGAAGTTCCTCATTATGCCGGTGATCAAATTCTGTTTCTTCAGGCGTACGTGTTCAAGTCGAGCACCGGAGCCTGCGCAGCGTTCCTGTCCAACTACCACACGAGCTCCTCCGCCAAAGTCGTGTACAACGGCCGGCAGTACGACCTCCCGGCCTGGTCCATCAGCATCCTGCCGGACTGCAAGACCGCCGTCTTCAACACCGCCACGGTGCGACAGATAGAAATAATCACTGAATGCACTAGAACGACATGTCCTGTCAAACATGTTCTGACGATATATTGTGTTGCAGGTGAATGAGCCGTCGTCGCCGGCGAAGATGAACCCGGCGGGGGGTTTCTCATGGCAGTCGTACAGCGAGGACACCAACTCGCTGGACTCGAGCGCCTTCACCAAGGACGGTCTGGTGGAGCAGCTGAGCATGACGTGGGACAAGTCCGACTACCTGTGGTACAACACCTAGTGAGTGACCGGGACTGACTGAACCTCTTGAACTGCTCCATCCCTGTCTGAAACTATCTGATCTCTGAATGTTCATCGATGCAGCGTGAACATCGACTCGAGCGAGCAGTTCTTGAAGTCCGGCCAGTGGCCGCAGCTCACCATCAACTCTGCCGGACACTCGGTGCAGGTGTTCGTCAACGGGCAGTCTTACGGTATTGTCTGAATCTTTTAGTCAGAACTGCGCACCCCGTTATATATTGCTCAAATCGAGGCTGAATGTTTCACTGCTGAACTTTGCCGTGTCCCTGTCGCAGGCACTGCCTACGGCGGTTACGACAACCCGAAGCTGACTTACAGCAAGAACGTGAAGATGTGGCAGGGCAGCAACAAGATCTCCATCCTAAGCTCCGCAGTCGGCCTAGCTGTAAGTTGATCACAGAGTTCCAAGGCGTTCACGCAGTTTAGCATCAGACTATTTTTGTAACATGTACTCCTACAATCTCGTGTCTGACGCAGAATGTTGGAACCCACTACGAGAACTGGAACGTCGGCGTCCTCGGCCCGGTGACGCTGTCAGGACTGAACCAGGGGAAGAGGGACCTGAGCAACCAGAAATGGACATACCAGGTACACCACAAACTGAACTTGTCGCGTACTCCTACACCAGGGGGAGGATTGTACTGAACTCCATTTCCCTGTCCGCGCAGATCGGCCTGAAAGGCGAGTCGCTAGGCGTGAACTCCATCGCCGGGAGCTCGTCCGTCGAGTGGAACAGCGCCACCGGCGCACAGCCGCTGACATGGCACAAGGTCACCATCCACATTGCCACCATTACTGTACTGTCCCATGGGAATTTCCACTGGACTTCGCAGTTCTGAACTGTTTTTTGCCTACTGATATCTGCAGGCCTACTTCGCCGCGCCGGCGGGTAACTCACCGGTGGCCCTGGACATGGGAAGCATGGGGAAGGGGCAGATCTGGGTTAACGGGCACAACGCCGGCCGGTACTGGTCGTACAAGGCCTCCGGCAGCTGCGGAGGGTGCAGCTACGCCGGCACCTACAGCGAGACCAAGTGCCAGACCAACTGCGGCGACATCTCCCAACGATGGTACCATGTGCCACGGTCATGGCTGAAGCCGAGCGGGAACCTGCTCGTTGTGCTCGAAGAGTTCGGCGGCGACCTGTCAGGCGTCACGCTTATGACGAGGACGACATGAGAGTGGAAGAATGAGAACATGTGAAGAAAACCAAGGGGAACGACACCATAATATTTTGCACGGAGCAGGGAACACAGATATATAGCCGCGTATATACGGATACGGTTCGTGTATTTTACACGGACTAATAGCATTATTTATTCGGACCTGTGTTGACCGCTGGCGCGATTGCAGGAACTGCAGCTCCGGTGAGGCGGCCGGCTTGTATAAAATTATTTCGAGCCATAGTCCCTACTAGGTGGATTTGCCCCGGTGCCAAATGTGGATTTGCATAAATTATTTTGGCGTGTGACATGCGCCTTTTTTGTTTACGAGATGTAATTATGTCAGTTTTTTTGAAAAAGATTCATAATAGTTATTTAGAACTCTTTAAATTGAACTTCAGGATTTTTTTTTTTTTGAAACGAGGCAAAAGGTTTGCCTTTATATTCATATAGAAGGAGAAAACATAGAGTGGCGAAGGCCAAACCGAAAAAAACGCTACATTTTAAGTGGTAATTTCTGCCAAATGCTTCGCACCAGCGAGGATCCAATTCTTGCCCTCGTACTTTATCTTCTGCATCAGGGTTGGATGGCATCACATATTTGTTGTTGAAAACACGTCCATTCCTATTGTTTCATATCTCCCACGTGATCAGTCGTGATGGAGGTTTTTAACCCCATCGAAAATGCAGTGGGTGCCCGAGTCGCATTCAGCAATATAAGTCCAAATGATTGTTTATTTTTTTGAGGGAATGTCCATATGATTCTTTAGTGTTAGCTTCAAGATTTCTACTAACATAGCTAATAACAGGTTGAACAACGTAGCCGATAACGTGATATGCTACTCTAAAAAATGAACCAATGGGAGGAGGAACGCGTTGTTTTAGTTAAGATAGAGGTGAGGCTCGAACTCTGACTGCCTAGCACACTATGGCATATGCTAGCGAGTAAGCCTCAGAGTTTTTCTCATGATATGCTACTCTCAATCGGCTTTCATGTGAGGTACAAACATTCTTGAGGACATGGCCATCCTTCACGAAATGATTCCTGAGTTGCACCAAAAACAGCTAAAGCACGTGATTCTAAAATTTATTTATATACAGAAAAGCATAATACAGGTTGGTCTTTTCAACGCGCCACGTTAATCCACATCATATAAATTATATTGGCAGTTAGATCTATAAACGTGTAATCACGTTTGTTGGGATCTAGTCATATACCGTGTAACGTTGCAACTATGTTTGATGGGATCTATATTGAAGTTTGTCTCGAATACCGAACTTCATCATATAACGACAAGCTCTCATTCTTTCTCCCATATCTCTCCTTGACCACCTTGAGAGTCACGTGAAGCGCTTTGGTCCCTCACCCTCTTTTCTCCGGCGGTTCTATCGACCGAAGCTGGGACGGGGGAGGGCCTGGCTCCCCACTACCGGCCTCCATGCTGCCCCTGCACCCGCCGTGCCACACACACATCTGAGAATATACCAGGGCCGCAGCCCGGGCCCGAACTCCGACGATGTGTGTTTTGTCCACGGCCATCGCAGCGCACTAGTTGTGAGTGCTCCCGCAAGAAACTCTCCTGTCGTTGTTGTCCGCCATGCAGGCTTTGCATGCCCGCTTTCTCCGACGGTGGTGAGGTGGACGGAAAGGGGAGGATGGGGGCTAGGGTTTCGCCCGACCACCCGTGTTGGTAGTGACTGGCGTATGTTCAAGGGTAACTTCAGCAAGTCACGTTTTGCTAGTATTTCTTATGTACGCTTGCGGTGGTGAACATAGAGAGGGTAGTGAGAAAGGAAATGTCGTCTCAAAGTTTTTGTTTTAGGGCTAAAAGAGATGCTTTATTCAGATACTTGATACAGTCAGTTACAATCTAAGGCCAAAGCCTTCTAATCAGTTTTGAAAACTCAATGCTCCACACACACTCAGCACCTAAACGCCGAGCCTAGGCGGCATATGCATGGGCAGCACTGTTTTGCACTCTTTTAGCTAAAACACAGGACCATTTTTGGTCGTCAGGGGTACAAACTCTGAAATCATGTAAAATACCTCTCAGGTACGATAATGTGTCGCAGCCACTTTGGACAGGCTTAGCGATTGCGGCACAATCGGATTCAAAGATGATAGGTTCGTTTGTCCAATCTCTTGCAAGGCGAGCTCCATGGAGAAGTGCTAAGGCTTCAGCTTCTTCAGCGTCGCTGCATTTTGACAAAACACTGCCTGCAGCAATGATTGTTTTGCCCTTGTCATAGCGGATCACCACGCAACTTTTAGAGTTGATCATACGTCTCAAAGTTAGTATTGAGTAGCAACTTTTAGAGTTGTAACAGATGTGATCATACGTCCAATTACTGAGACAATGCTAGTGTATGAAATAATTATGAGTTTCAAACTTGAGCTCGGCTCATTTATAACTCGAACCGGGATCGAACCAAGTCCATATCTGAGTCAAGAGCTCAAAAGTGTTTGACAGTCCTACTTGTTTAAGAAATCGAATCAAGCCTAGATACCTCAGTTTTTGTTGACAATACATCTCGTGATGCTTCTTTCTCCTATCATCTTGTAAGCGACATTTAGCATCTCAAGCTTGCTCACCACACAGAAGAACACAATAGCATTTGCCTCTTCAACACTCTATCTCTTTGAACGACAAGCACGAAAGCTGGTTCGACGCATTTAAAAGAAAGCAACTCGATAGCACTCCTGGTAGGGCTTTGTGTATAGATTAAGTAATAAAATAGAAGGATCGTTCAATCATTTCCAACTACTTTCAATATCTATATATAGGTGCACTGATTTATTGGTGAATAAGTTTGATAACAACCTATTTGTACGTTTTTGACTTCCTAAAATTATTGCACGTTACGCTAGACATCTATACGATGATGTCACCTTTGATATTTCTGTTCTATTTGATCTCTCCAACCACAATAGTAGCACTACACTTATGACACCGAACAACAATATAAACTACGACGTAGTTGAAAGATAAAGAAGTGACGCAACACCTCAAACCAACTCTAGGTAAACTCATCCAAAATCATTTCAACATACACAACACCTGCAACAAAAGTAAACCTATTTCCATCCTTAAGCTTCACTTCCCCACAACATGCATATATAGGGAGGAAAGAAACGGGCAAGGCGCAGCCGCAGACCTTGGCGGGGGCAAAAACGTGGAACAACAGAGTTGGAAACTTGGGTCGGAGGAGGGAGAACGAAGGTGGTGAGGTTTTCCAGGCAGTTGGAGGGAAGCGCCAGCCGGTGAACAACCGTTGATTGGCAGAAGGTCAGACTTGAATCACCATTCACATTGGTAAACAATGTTACCATAGTTTTGTTGCCATTTCGACCGAACTTAGCAGTTAGGACTTTTGCGGCCATGATCTCCATGCTTAGTTCAGCGCGCCGGCCGGCAGTAATGGTGGCCCTAGAAATGGGAAGCATGGGAAAAGCCCAGGTCAGGGTGAAAGCTTGATCTGCACCAGATTTGATGGTACTAGACATACAATGCCTCTGGTCACCACACTTATATTGTGACGAACTTTTAGATCAAAGGGAACGCCGAGAAATCTCCCTAACACTTGCCACGGTCAAGGCTGAAGCCATGTGAGGAGCAGCTCTGGTGCCTCGTTTTTTTTTTAGATAAAGGGATTTTATTACTTAAGAGTTTTAAGCATTACACCCAGCCTCTGCATAACTAGGATGCACACAGCCACAAGTTCACGAGTTCAAGAGAATCTAAAGCTGAAATTAAAAAGGCGAAACCTCTGGTGCCTCGTACTGCATGAATAGTTTGGCGCCGATCTATTGAGTGTCACAGTCACATTGATGACAATGACGACATGAGAAGAGGAAAATTGGAAGAAGAGTACACACATATGTAAGAAATTAGTTTTGTAGCCAAATTTGTCTACCCTATATTCATATTTTTATCGGTGGTGCCGCACAAAATGCATATTATGAGTAAAGGGTATGCACCTTTATATAGACTTCAAATTTCAGATATTTGATCCGTTTTTAGATTGGACTCGTTTTATTAAACCAACATCAATAATTAAGATCCGGCATGAAACTCTAAAAGTTGAAAATTTTCACGAGTTTCAGATCGGCCTGAAAGGCGAGTCCCTAGGCGTGAACGCCATTGCCGGGAGCTCATACGTCGAGTGGACTTCATCATGCAAAGAATGACTCTTGAATTATGGGAAATCTTGGCCCAGAAAAATAACCATTCCAACTACATCCCGACCAAATTAAATTATAATATTTGGGTGTGTGCATCTCACTACTTCAAACCTTGGCAGCTCCTGTCTCGTTCTTGGCTTTCTTAGGTTTTATCCATCATAGGTGTTATGCAAGTAGTTATTGCTCATGCCGTCACACTTTGCTAGTATTTCTAATGTATGCCTGCGGTGGTGAACATAGGGAGGGTTGTGGGAAATGAAATCTGGCTTATCAAAGTTTTTGTTGAGTACAATTTTTTAGAGTAGTAACAGATGTGATCATATGTGTAAACACGGTGCTTGCCGGTGCATGAAATGATCATGAGTTTCAAACTTGAGCTTGGCTCATTTATACCTCGAAGAGAGATTGAAGAACAAAGCCTAGATCGAGTCAAAACGCTTGAAAGTGTTTGATAGCCTTATTTCTTAAGATATTGAACCAAGCCTAGATACCTTGGTTTTGTTGACAACACATTTCTTGATGCTTCCGACTCCTATCATTGCGTAAGCGACATTGAACATCTGAAGCTGGCTTACCACACAAAAGAACACAATATTATTTGCCTCTCCAACACTCTTCATCTCTTTGAACGACAATCGAAAAAGCTGGTTTGACGCATTTAAAAGAAAGTAACTCGATGGCACTCCCGGTGGGGCTTTGTTCATATACAACAACTAATAAAAGGATCGTTAAATCATTTCAACTACTCCCCCCATTCCGAATTATAAGATGTTTTAGATATTTCAATATGGACTACATACGGAATGAAACGTGCGAATTTAACACACTAAACCATGTTTAGGTATATCCGAATCCAAAAAAAAGTTACAAAATCTTTTATATTTCGGAAAGAAGGTAGTACTTTCAATATCTCTTATAGGTACACTGATTTATTGGTCTGAATAAGTTCGATACTATGCTATTTGTACTTTTTGACCTTCTAAAGTTATTGTACGTTATGCTAGACATCTATATGATGATGTCACCTTGATAGTTATGTTCTATTTGATCTCTCCAACCGCAATAGTACCACTACACTTACGACACAGAACAGCGCTTTCTGAACATAAACTACATCTCTAGCTGAAAGATAAAGAAGCGACCTAACACCTCAAACCCATTATGGGTGAACTCATCCAAAACAATTCAACATACACAACACATGTAGCCAAAGTAAACCTATCCATCCTTTAGCTTCACTTCCCCATAACACGCATATATAGGGAGGAGAAAAACAGGCAAGGCAGAGCTGCAGACCTTGGCCTTGAGGTGTAAAAACATGGAACAACATAGCTGGTAACTTGGGCCGGAGGAGGAGAACCGAAGGTGGTGAGGTTTTCCGGGTGCTTGGAGTGAAGCGCCAGGGCGAACAACCGTTCTGTATGCATAATTCTGTATGCATAATATTGTTCGGTTGCCATTTCACTGAACTTAACAGTTGAGACCTTTGCGGCCGTCATCTGTATGCATAATTCAGCGTGCCGGCCGGCAGCATCGGTGACCCTGAAAATGGGAAGCATGGGGAGAGGCCAGATCTGAGTGAATTCCTCGACGCGCACCATGTCTAATGGTATCATTGGACATACAATGCCTCTGGTAACTGCAGTTCTAGCACCTACATCGAGACGAACTTTTAGACTAAGACGAACTCTTCAAAATTGCTACGGTGACCGCTTAAGGCGCTCGAGATCTGACTGTCATACTGCATGAGTATGTTGGCGCTGATCTGTTGGGTGTCCACTGATGACACTGACGACATGAGAAGAGGAAAACGGGAAGAAGAATAAGAAATACTCTACAAAATTGTGGATAATTGCATTGCGCGGTCTTGATATCATTTAAGTTGCGATATCACTGAATATTTTCCCAAACTGCCTCCTCTGAATAAAATCGCGGGAATCGCCGCGCTCCCACCCAACCGCCCAGACTCCACTGTTCCCTCAATGGAGGCATGGCTGCCGTTGCTCCGCCACCTCCTCGCTTCCCCGGCCCCCAACGCCGCCGCCTTCTCCTCGCCGAACAGCAGCCCCTGCGCTCTTCCTCCGGCCGCGGGCCTCCTCCGTATCCTCCTCTCCCCGGCGCCCACGCTCCCCTCCTCGGAGCCCACCGCCGTCCTCTTTCAGACCCTCCCGCCCTTGCTGCAGTCCCAGGCGCTCTCCTTCCTCTCCTCCTCCGCTCCCCTCCTCCACCCGCTCCAGCTCCGCTCCCTAGCCTTCCACGTCCTCTCTGCTCCGCCCGGCCGGTACCAATTCTGGGTCCGCCAGGGCGCCCGCCACCTGCTCGGTGGATTGCCTGACAAAGACGCTCCTGATGTCCCCTGGGAGTTCGTTGAGGAGTTCCACGAGCCACCGCCATGGCTTAAGGAAGAGGCGGCTCAGACACGTCCTGTCCTTCCGTGGCTGCCTCTCGATTGCCGGAGCGTGATGTCGAGTCGGGTCCGCACCGATGGGGATAGTTTAGACGGAGTTCGGCTGGAGTCTCTTGAATTGGAGTCAGATGAGTATTCGTCCATGCAGGAGTTTGGGTTTGCCCTATCTCCTCCGGCTCCTCCACTTGGTAATTCAGTCGTCCATAGGGCTAAAGCTTTGCAGAATGAGATTGAGACGGCAGAGTCGGTTTTGGGCGCTCAGCAGGTGGCGAAAGATTTGCGCGATCTTTGTCTTGAATCCAGGAATGCTGAGGCAGTACTTACCTTAGTACAGCCATGGAAAGCGGACGATGACACCATGAGGACTTTAGCTTCAAATTTGGTACTCGAGGATGATGGGATGCGTGGAAAAGGGCCGGCACTTGTGCTGTGTTCTGTTGTCCTACCGAAGTTACTTGACCTTCAGAGAGCAGCTTCGTCTGTTCTTCTTTCGGTTGCATTGGATATCTGCAAACGTCACCCAGCTGCTGCACTGGAGGCTGTCCTCTTACCACTAGTTCTTAGAAAGGAAGGGCTGAATGCTGCTCAGTGTGATGTGCTCACACGGATTGTCAAGGATTGTATGCATCCTTTGCATGTCACTGCCTTCTGCCATAGGCTGCTTTCAGGGGAGGAGGAAGAGCGGAGACCAGTTTGTATGCCTCAGCATAGGGAGAATATTGGCGTTGATTTAGTCTGGACAGAATCTCTCTTCACACTGTTCTACAGCATTCTCAATCAAGACATTCACCTGACACCGAGCACCATTGAGAAGCTAGTGTCCATGACTGATAGGATGGCAATGAAGTTTCCAAGATCGCTTAAATTTGGCAACTTTTTTCTGTGCTTCGTCTCAAAGTGTTGGCATGAATGTAAGGTTCATAGGCTTTTGCTTGAGAGAGCTGCTGAGACAACCGACACTTTCTTGACTAAAGCTATATTGGTAAAACTGCGGCCTACCAGTTGAAGTGCTTTCTTGAATTGGTTTAAGGTGAACTTCCAGTGAGGCTACATGTACAGTCAAACTAACCAAGTATGTAATCGCATGTAAGGGCTGTTCTGGTTGTGACTTTCGAAATGAACAGGTTTTGTAGTTCCGAAACCATTTAAGAATGCATCATATATAAAGTACTCCCTCCGTTCCACAATATAAGATGTTTTAGGTGGTACACATGTTGTATAGATTCGGACTAAAAAGAGTGCATGTGTACACTAAAATGTGTCTAGATACACATGTATGCATGTGCATGTGGGAAATGGCTAAAACATCTTATATTGTGGAACGGAGGGAGTAGCAATTAATTTACTATGAAATTTTTATTTACACAAAGTATGGCATTTTTGTATACATGTCTGAAACGCAATAAGATTGAATTTTGGGTATCCAGTAAAGGTTCATTACTGTTTGATTTTCATAGTAAATTTCTGTTCGGTAAAGTATAAGATTTCCTGTAACGAATGTTTTGTTTGACTTTTGAAATGGTCAGCTTTTGTAATTTAATAAAAAATTATAACAATGATTCATATATGCTAAATAAAAAATAATTTACTATCATTTTTTCTACAGAAAATACTATATTTTTGTTATATATGACTCATATGGAATATGATTGTCATAAAATCCAGCGTTTCTAGTATAAGAGATGAATAGACCTGTTTGAACTTAACTGAATTTTTGGTGTAGCAACTATTGAATGGTTGATTCGACCAGTTTTACCTACCCAAGACCATTGTTTTCAGAATTTCAGTGTGATGTGTGTGCATGTGATGTCTTAATATTACTTTGTTCAATTGGTATGCTCATATTCATTCTTTTTCTATCAGTGCAGAATTTGTTATTAGATCTCTGTTAACCATGATTCTCTGCCATAGGCACACATGTTCCTAATGGCCTGCTTGCTTATTTAAATGCAATTAACTCTTTTTTAAGCAAATGCAATGCAATTAACTCTAGTAACTCTCTTGGACATATTTTGCTTTTCCTAGGCAAGGCAACACAAAGCACAGAGTAGTTTCTGTTCTTAAACTAATCAGTTGGGGATGGGATGTTTTCTAACACACACATACATGCTTCTTGTTACTTTTCTTTGTTGCTACTCTGAGTCATGTTTCACATGGCGTATCATTAGCATAATTAGCTTGACTGCTAGTTAGACAGTAAAATGCAAACAACTTTACTATGTTCCGGGATAAATTTAGTCTTCAGTGACTTTGCCATATTTACATAGCATGACTGCATCGTTTTTCTAACCTGCAGCTATTCTTTGTTGGCTGTTTTGTAATTCTTTTCGGTTACGGAAAAGAAAATATACAGACAAATCAAGAAGTTTATTCCTCTGATAAAAATTAAAATTGACAACACAAATACACAATACATAGTTTTGCGAATCCCACTTGACTTTTGCTTACAGACGGTACATTCAGTATTTCAGTGACTTTTGACGCGAGTCACTTGAATACCATCTTGGTACTTTGGAACCTTGATACCTTGTCAGTGAACTTGGTAGTGGAATAGAAATTAAGGTAGTCTTGGAAACGGTATTGGCTAGGATATGTAAGCTTTGGAGCTGGGAAGATTATAGCATCTGCACCTGGGTTGTAGAATGTCGCAATAGATAGGCGACTCCCGTTCTGATTGGGAATTACCTGATGGCAAATGCTCTTATATATTCCGTTGCTTATCACTTCGATCTGATCTCCAAGGTTTACAAAAATTCTATTGCCTTGTGTTGGTGGTATTGAGACCCTCATACCATCTTTCATGAACTCCAAACCTGGGACAGTGTCATCTTGAAATAGAAGTATGATTCCCCCAGCATCAGTATGCCCACGGAGTCCCATCACTACGTCTGGATGACTACACCTGGGGTATTTTGCCACCTTTATGCCTACAGAAGGCTTGCAGAATGCTTTCTTCAAGTACTCCTTGTCCAGCCCAAGATTTTCACTCATGGCTTCTGCTAGCTGCTCGGCCAACTTGACAACTTCTTCAGCATATTCAGGAACTGTGGTACTGCATAGTTATATTTTGTATTAGTACACTTCACAAACGTCTAATTTCTATGTTTTCCTAATTTTCTGGGTATGCCAACTTTGAGTTATGGTGATACCAAATTTTACCATAATATAGGTTGCAAACTCACCGAAGCAGCTCTGGAATATCATGAGTGTTTGATTTTGGCTGATGATGATACATGAAGCTGCACTCCCAATCCACATTTGAGGCAAATTTGTCAGGACCGATGGTCTTTGCTATCTCAGAACTGTAGAAGTTCTTCTCCATGTTTTCCTCATAGTGTTTATTCACCAGTTCCTTGATTTTGTCCATGAGGTCATCATTGATTCCATGGTTATCTAGCTGATAAAGTTATTGTACATGAAAAATGACAATAGTGAGAAAGTAGAATGGAAACTTGTTTTATCAATGTAAATGATAATATAGTTTCTTACTTACCCAAAAGAATCCCCACTGTGCACAGGCATCATGGAGAAGTAAAAGTGTCTCTGATCTCTTCTCGCCATATAGCTCATCCATCTTTATCACTGGAATTTCCATTTCCTGAAACACTGGAGTATTGTAGTCTAACCAAATGGGCTACTCTTCTCAAGTTGATCCTCTATAGCTACAGCAACCTAGGTATATATAATGGCCTAGATATGAATGCTGGGAAATATGTGTTTCCAGATTTCAAAACATGATGCGGTTTGAAAATGAAAGAAAGCTTGCTTCCTTATGGTGCATATGTAAAATCATGTCCAGGTACATTTCACTATTGCCATGTGATGTAGTTACTGTAAGCATATATCTTGTATGCTATCCTTCAGAACTAATCATCATGATGGTTGACTTATGAGCTACACATGGTTCCTATTTGTCCATCCTGTTCTTTTATTACTAATTGTCTGTAAGATTCATCTTCTTTGGATCAGCTCCGCCGCCCTGAATCGTGGTGAGGATGTTACCGTGTCACAGATCATGGAGGAGTAAAATCTCAGTTTGGAGATCTTTCAGGTCAGATCAATCATGACAGTCAGTTTGACTTTGTGATTCGATGCATGAAGACATGTATGCAGAGTCAAACACAGAATATCTTAAATTCATCCTCGAACAATTCATTGCATTTCGTAAGTCGATGCAAGCCTAGATTTTCCAAGGGATTTGCTAGATCATGTTTGCAATTTTCTAAACAACACTTGTTAGTTTTCTATGAGTTATTTTAGTAGATTAAGTAAACTTTACACTACCATTATGAACTAGACTTGTTATTGTAGGTTTAAACGCATAACTCTAGCCACCTCTGGGAATACGAGTTGGTGTCTAATTCTCAGCTCCCAATGGCATGATGCCTGGGCTAAACTGAATTCTGACTGGCCTTACAAGTTGCCTCACTCTATAAATTCTTTCAGGTCAGATTAATCATGACAGTTAGTTTGACTTTGTGATTCAATGCATGAAGACTTTATGCAGACAGCAGACTCAATCACATAATATCTTAAACTCATTCTTGAGCAATTTGTTGCATTTCCGATGCAAGGCCTAGATTTTCTCAGGGATTTGCTAGATCATGTTTGCAATTTATCTAAACAACACTTGTTATCTATATGGATTATTTAGTAGGTTAATTCAACTTTACACTACCATTATGAACTAGAGCTGTTATTGTAGGTTTAGTCGCATAACTTGAGGCACCTCTGGGAATACAAGGTTGTGCCTAATCCTCAGCACCTAATGGCAGTATGCCTTAGCTAAGCTGAATTCTGCCCACTAGAAGCTGTCTCACTCTATACATCACGTAGCCTTTTTTTTTCTTTTTTTGAATTTTCATTACGTAGCCTTCATTTCTTCGCTTAGGTTATCTTACCCTTTTGTACCTCCTGGAAATCATATGACATGTGTCATTAAGATCCCCAATCAATCACCCTGAAATAAGATGCATCTCATTTATCAGAACACCACTACTTTTTTTTTTCCCATGAGGCTCACGTCTTGACTAAGCCAGTAGATGCTCTTGTTGGTACAGAGTGTACCATACACTTTCTGAATCGATGTGATTGATTTTCGCTGCTAAGTTTTAGCATAGCGGTTGTCGATTCGCTCGGAAGTAAAACCCTTTCGATATTTTTATTACTATCTCCGGTCCAGAAAAAGTGTCGCAAATATAGCTATACATAACTAGGCAAATTCATTTCCTACGACAATTTTTATGTATCGGAGGCAGTATTTTTTAGGGGACGTTTTGCGCTCCTAGTAGGCCACAAAGAATTCAGCTGGACGCGTGTTCGGCCCGCTATTCTACCCATGCCCGATGGCCCAGTTAGACTGTCCAGCCTTCTCAAATAAGGATGTGTCACTGACTGACTGGGCTGGCCAAATTACTACAAGGAAAAAGTATAGATTTCACCCCGAAATGTCATGATTTGGATACATTTCACCCTGAACTCCAAAACCGGGTAATTTCAACCCTGAAAAAGTACAAACCGGAGAAATCACACCCTGGAGTGGTTTTGCTCGATTTTGGTGGTTTTTGTGGATGACGTGTCTCCTACGTGGCGCTGACGTGGCATTGTACCGTTAGGGTAGACAAAACGGCCGTTATGTCCAAGCGTGGGCCCCACCTGTCATTTGCTTTGTGGCCGTTTTCTTACACAATCCCCCCTGATTTAAATGTGTCATAGCGTGGGTCCCGCTTATCAGTGACTCTGACTACGTTTTCTTACATATTTCCCCCTGAACTAATTGCTTTTCATGGATTGGTACCTCACCTGAAGAATTAAATCGCCGTTTCGAACCGTTTCTGGATCATTCGTCGCCGCTCTCTTTCTCTCTCATCTCTGCTCTCGCCCGCGACGAACCCTAGGAGAAATCCCCATCTCTCGATCTCTCTCGCCCGCTGCCGCCGGAGGTCGCGTCGAGCTCCCTCGAGCTTGCGTCGGTGACCGCCATGGCTTCCTCGAGCTCCCTCCGTTCGTCTGGCCGCCGCGTAGCCCCATTCATCCCTCTGATCTGCTGCCCCGGGTGTGGTCTGGAGGTGAAGCAGGGGCGCTCCGGCACCACGACGCACGATGGGTGGATCTACTACTGCTGTAAGAACCATAGGGTATGTCCTGCAAGTCGACATTGGTCTGAATTTCGTTTTTTCCAGTGCACAAATTTGCAGTCTTTTGGGCCTATTCGGGGCGTTGTGAATGCCTTGTTTTGAACATATTTTGCATTTTTTGACAGAGGGGGTGCGATTTTTGGCGTTGGGAGCTGGAGTATGTGATGCATCTGCTGGAGAAGGGTTATCTCAGTGGTGCCCTAGCTTCTGATGCCTTTGGATGGGCAGAGGAGAGGAGGGAACTATTGGAGCTGAAGAAGAAGGAAAAGGAATCTGCTGCCTTAACTGCTTCTGAACAAGATGAGAGGATGATGAAGAGCATGAGCTCAGTGGGCGAGCAACTGACCGAAGCACTGCTTCTTCTGAAGCTTGTTGTTCTGTTGATGGTTGTGGGTTGTGTGCTGCTTCTCCAGAACAAATGAAGAATGTCTGGAAGTTGTGTTAGATGCTAGAAGTTGGCTCTGGAGTGGAGAATGTAGTAAGTTGTAGTATGTAGAAGTTGGCTGATGTAGTGTGTAGTAGGTTTTAGTACCTGGTGGACCTGTAAGTCATGAAGCATGCACCTGGTGCTTTTGTTTGTGTAATGAACCTGAAAGTTATGTCTGTGCTTATGTTTGTGTAGTATGAATCAACTTGGTTTGTGTTTGTGGTTGAGTGCACACTACTGTTCATCATAGCTAGTTCATTGTACTTCAACCAGTTGACAAAAATAGATGCTTGACACATCACACATCACATATCATGGAGAATCAAACATTGCATATTCTGAACAATGCTAAAGCACAATGTTGAAGGTGTCATTGTACATGGATAGAACTGGCACTTATACTTGTGCTTCTCACATTACATAATGGAGACTGAACAAAAAACAACCTCAATAGACAAATGGCTACTTCCTTTGCACATCTTTAGCAGCTCTGTATGCAGCAAGACTGAAACTGGTATGCTTAGGAGGAACAAATGCATTACCAGCAGCTTCAGGCTTGTATTTCGTGAAGCTCTTCTGATGGGAAGTACCTGTTGGTCTCGGTGTCACAAATGGCTGACAGAGGTTCACAATTTTTCTGTTCTCCAGCTGGCTGGGCTGGGAGCTTGGTTGGGAGCTTGGTTGAGAGCTAGGCTGTGAGCTTGGCTGGGAACTGGTCTTACTTCTTGGCTGGGACCTTTGCTTGTTTGTTGGCTGGGAACTAGGCTTGCTGGTTGTATTGGTGCTTGGCTGTGTGCTTGCCTTTGTGCTTGGTTGGATAGTTGGTTCGGAGTCTCTCCCAGGTATCTTCAGTCCTGTAGGCCTGGTTCTTAATGCCTTTGCTACTGCCTCTTCATGCACCAGAACTTGCTTTCCTTTCCTATCTCTTGCAGCATCATCATTTTCCTGTGACAAGTACAAGTGTATAAGATGAGTGCACAATTAGTAAGTAGCTAAAAAGAGTCCAAAATGCAGTGCAGTTGTACAGATATCAGTACCTTAGCTCTCTTGCTAGTATCTACCTCAAATTGTTGCTGCTGTATCTTTCTTTTCTTGTTTCTATCTCTGACTATGTGTGCATTGCCATGGTGCTTGGCAACAGGATTGTTGGTGCAGCTGGACGTATTGTGTCCTTTTCTCTTGCAGTTACCGCAAGTTATTTTTGGCCAACCCTGCTCAACTTTGAGCCCTTGGGTCCTTCATCTGGTGCCCTTCTCCTTTCAGTTTTGGGCCTTCCAGGCAGTTTAATAAAACCAGGGGGTTTGGTCTTGGTTGATCAGCTGTTGGCCAGCTCTCTTCACCTTCCATTGGCTCCAAGCAGTGGTCATATATCTTATTGTAAACACTAATGGAATAGCAGTCAGCAATGTAGTCATCTATCTCTCTCCCAGAAGCATAAATTGCACTGACTGCATGACAGCAAGGGAGGCCAGACAGTTGGAAATATCTGCAAGTGCATGTTCTTTTCTCCAAATTGACAGTGAACCTATACTTCTGATGTTCTTGCACCTCAAACCCTTCTTTTCCATTCCATAGGACCTCAACATTTGTAGACCTTGTGATGTTCATCTTTAGTTTTTTGAATATGTTTGGACAGATAGTCCCTTTCCATTTTGCTGACTTTGCTCTGTTTTGTTGAACCCTGACTGTCATCTTGCGTCTTATCCATTCTAGCATGGACACAACAGGCAAGTACCTTGACTCTATTATGTAGTTATTGAAGCATTCACACATGTTATTGTCTACAGAGTCACAGTTGGATCCAATTTCCATGAATGCCCTGCTCCAGTGGTGTGGATCAGTGTTCATCATGTCTTTAGCTCCATCCACAGTGAACTGAGCAAGCTTTGCTCTGTTATAGTTGAAAAGCACCCTGTTTGGCGACTTGGCACATCTCCAGAATAATTTTTGCAGGTCATGATTTGGATGCTTCTTCTTCCAATTTGAGTATATGTGTCTAGCACACATTCTATGCTCAGCCTTGGGCATTATGTCCTCAATTGCAGATAGCAAACCTTTCTGTTGGTCAGAGATGAACACCCAACCTGCTGCTTGATCAGTAATTTTGAGGTCTTTGTTGAGCAAAGCTAGAAACCAGAACCATGAATCATAATTTTCTTTTTCCACTACTGCCCATGCAACAGGGTACATCTGATTGTTTGCATCCCTTCCTAGGGCACATAGCATCTGTCCAAAGCAAGCTCCTTTGAAGAAGCAACCATCCAAACCAATTACTCTCCTACATCCTGCAAGAAATCCTTTCTTGAGAGCTGAAAAGCACATGTAGAACCTTTGGAATACATGTGTATCATCTGGTTGATCAGGGTCCATTTTGACAGCAACAGTACTACCTGGGTTTGAATGCAGCAATGCCAGCTGGTAATCAAACACTTTTGAGTACTCTCCTTTGGTTGAATCCATCAATTTCCTAAACACAAGCTGTTTAGCTCTTTTACACTGAGCTTCGGTAACATCTGCCCCCACTTCTTGCAGCACTGTCTGCTGAAAATGCTTGATCTTCCAGGTGGGGTTTGCTTTTATCAAGCTGCCAAACCTCTTAGCAAGATAAGTAGAATTGACTAACTTATTGTCTCTCCTTGGAACACAGTGGTGCTCATCAATAAGAGTAGAAACTTGAAGCCACTTGTTTTTGCTAGTCCTTGATGCATATATAGTCCAAGGGCAAGTTTCCCAAGAACAATGTGCTCTGACTTTATCATGCTCATCCTTTGTGAAAGCCAAATGGTGCTTCTCCTTTATGCCATACTTGATCAGAGCCTTCTTCATTTGTACCTTGCTTCTGAAAACCATCCCTAGCTGAAATTTTTGTCCCTCTTCCTTGCTGTTGTATCTAGGCCAAATGCTCCTCTTCCTTACAGTTATCTTTCCCCTTCTCCATCACTCTCTTCTGTATCTGAATACTGGTCATCACTGTCCAAATATTCAGTTTCAGTTTCAAAAAATGGCCTTCATCTCCAGATCCATGTGGTACAACTGCATTGTCCTTGATGATATGGTTTGTACCTCTTCCAAGTTTTCTGTTCCTCTCATTTAATCTTATTTCTCTTGAAAGTTTTCTCATCTGCTCTGCCTCAGAATCCTCACCAGAACAACAACTATCTTCAGGAATTGGCTCATACTCAGTATCATCATCTGATTCTGGAACAGGTGGTGCATCTTCTTTCATACCTGCATCAACTACATGTTGCTGGACTGCTTCTGATTGCTTTGCTTCTGCTTGCTTTGCTTCTTCTTTGAACAGATTGTCTATTTCTTCAGTGCTTACAGGGTGCACTGGTATCGATGGAGACTTGCTCTTCCAAATGGGGGCTGAATAAGTTTCAGTCACAAGAATTTCAATGGGGACTTCCTCTTCCTCTGCCACATCCTTTAGTACATCTGCTTCTATATGTACCTCTTCTGCTCCACCCCTTAGCACTTCTTCAATATATATTTCTGCCTTTTCCTCATAACCAATGCCCTGTTCAATCCTCTTGATGGCATCATTGTCTCCCACAAACATTAGGCCATCACTTAGAGTTTTTCCTGGAACAAGCCAATACAGCTGCAGTGATATCCTAGCATTCATTCTACCCAGTTCAACATCGTAAACATCATGTGCATACAACATCAGTTCCTTGTAGCACAAATCATCCCTGCTGATTTCAACCTCATACACAACTTCCTCACCCACATAGTCAACACTGCAGCCATCTCTTCTAAAGTAACCCTGACTGTGGAATCTGACAGGTATCATATGATCAACATTAACATCATCTCTGATCCTCTTGATGAAATTCGTATGATCAACAATCAGGCAAAGTGTTTTGTGGCCTGCACTTACTGCTTTCAACATTTGAACTATGTCTGCATCTGACTGTATGCACAGCAACCCATCAACAGCATCCTTCCCAGGCTTCTGCCAGTATACATGCAGTTCCTCATCCCTCTTATACCCCAGCTGCTTCAACATTTCATCAATACATACAGTAGACCAAGTTTTGGGGTTGCAGTAGTCCACAAATGCAGTAGTTGCTTCCAAGTAATTCAGATCTACACCCAAACCACAGAACCTCCCGTTGTGCTCAATTGCAACAGTAAACATGGATTCATCACCGTACTCCGGCGGGTTCTCCTCCTCCCAAGAGCGAAGGTGAGGCTCAGGACGCAGAGAACTTTTATCTGACAGAGAACCTGCAATTCAAAGTAATTCATGGGTGTTATCCTAGTACATAAAAATCTATTATTTATTCTCATTAGCATGCTTGGCAACACTATGATTCATCCCATCTAACACGAACATGCTAATTCATCTCAAATCTATGCCACAAGGCTGCGCAAATTGGAGCTAAAACCCTGCACTTTCAGGTTCAAAAACAGCAACCAAACTCGAGATACCACTCGGCACTCACCATGATTGTCCATGTCGATGAAGGAAACAAGGAGTACATTCGGCGCAGACGTTGACGTCGAGATCGAGGTTGGGCGGCGGACGGAGCACTCGACGGCGAGGTCGAGGTAGAGGTTGTTGTTTCTGAACCTAGCCCTGTCCAACAGGAGCAGTAGGCGCTGCAGTTGATCACGGCGACGGCGACGGCGAGGTCGAGTATGTCCAACGGAACGAGGTCGAGGACGACGGAGAGGTCGATGTAGAGGTGGACGGCGAGGTCGAGGTAGAAGACGACACCGGTGGACGCAGAGCTCACAAGTGACGGAGAAGGCAGCGAGAAGCGGTGATGTCACGGCCACGGAGCGAACGAACTTCCAGCGGCATCGTCCACTTCCAACGGGTGGACGGCGGCGGCGACGTCCATGGAGTCCAAGAAAGTGCAGAATGGAGGGCAGGCGTCCATGAACTTCCAGTCTCGTCGTTTTGTATGAAAAAGTGATAGCTTTCTCTGTGCTGTGGAAGGACCAAACTACAAGAAAGTAAGAAAAGCAAGGGTGTTCGTGTGAAAATTCTGTCCACACAGCCATCCTGGTCCAAAAGTTGGCGCCTTTATCTCTGAAGCTCGCCGCTCTGCTCCGTCCAGACAGCAGCTACATCGCAGCCATCACTGAAAATTGGCGCCCACTGTCACCAGGCTCAAGCTCGTCCAACCTCTGCTCGACGCTCCCCGAGAGCCCAGCTGTGTCATACCTCCGCGACGTGAGTGTTCATTTCCAGCACCTAGGGTTAGGGTTCTTCTCTGATTTGGGAATTTAGCTTGTAACTGATCGATTTCACTTCTATGCAGATCACCTACAGAGACTACGCTCCAGATTCGATCAGTGACCCAACAATCGGAGGCATTCATGCCGAGGCACCTGTCCTATGTCGTGTCCACAAGCTGAAGCCCGAGATGTTGGTTGCTTTTGAAAGAAACATGACAGGAAGGCGATTCTACCTCTGCCCAATCAAGAATGTGAGTGCCAATTCTGAAATCTGCATTTCTGAATGCATCCTAATTCTAATTCTGAACTCTGCTTTTCCAAGTATGAACATGCCTTTTCTGTCTACGTATGTCTTTTTTGCAGGAACTGGATAACTGTGGATTTGTTGGCTGGATTGATCCAGAGTGGCAAGGTGGTTTGAAAACTTGCCTAGATAAGCTATGGGCTATGTTTGGTGACAGTGAGAAGCGGCTGATCGACAGTAACCACCATAATGCAACTCTGCTGCACAATGTTTCTGAACAAAAGAAGAAGGTTGACAGGAAGTACTCCAAGTTGTTAGAAGATATGGAGAGGCTGAAAAATGACATGATGGAAACAGACAAGTCAGTCAAGTTGCAAGCACAAGCAGAATTGGAGGAAGTTAAGAAACAGAATGGTCAGTTGCTTGAGCAAAATCAGTCCCTTAGAGCAATGCAGAAGGATGACCAAAGGAAATTGGAGATAGAACAGAAACAGTCAGCTGAGTTGCTTGAGCAGGTTCACATGTGGAAAGCTGTACAACAGGGTGAGCAGAAGGAATTACAGGAGCTGAAGCAACAAGTACTTGAGTTGAAGGAGGCTAAAAAAAAGTTAGCGTACTCACTCTATGACTTGTTCAACATCAAGGAAGCATCCAGAGAGAAACTGAAGAAAATCCAGCAAATCTGTGAAACCTGAATTTGTTCAAGGAACTGAACCAGTTGAGATGATATGACCATTTAGTTTCTGTTGAATCACTTTGTTAAATGTTGTTGTTGCCATTTAGTTTTAAGTTGAACAATTTGACCTGATGTAATCTTATCATTTCTGTTTAATTTGTTATGAACCTATGCATTTGTCAGTTCAAACATAATTGACAAACTCTGAAGAATCGTCTGGTTCATTTCACTCATAACATTTCACTGATATAACAGCAACACAAAAATACTTAATGGACATCATCTGGTTCATTACTTTAACAGAGCACCTGGCTCAGATCCACATCATCAACTTGTTCATGGAAATGTCACAAAAGCATCACCAACTTGTTCATTACAGGAAAAGCACATGGCTCATTGCATAACAAAAGCAGAGCACATGGCTCACAAGTCTGACCATAAACTACTACTTAGAAGGTTCATTACAGACCATTTACTACTACTTAGAAGGCTAGCAACCAGGACACAACCGTCACTATCCAAAAGAGCCTGGTTTGGCCTGTCCAAAGTCCTGGATCTTCATCAGTCTTCAAAGAAACGCCAGTGCTCCTCTTCATCAAGACCAAATGAACCTGGCACTATCTTGTCCACATACAGATGCACAGCTTTCTTTGTGGCACTCCGAAACCAGAACATAACAACATGATTGGTAGCCTCCCACTTGGTAACATTCAGGACATCTGTCCAGTTCTTTGTCATAATGGCAAGTTTGTCGCCTTTTCCAATCTTCATCTTAACTGCAGTTTTTGCAGTGTTCTTCTCGTAGTGGACAATCACATTAGTACCAGCAGGCTTAATCTTTGGCCTAATATGGGACTTGGTGAACTCCTTGCTAAAGTACTGCAACACAAAGACACCAAAATTCAGATAAGTCACTAGCAGAAAGTTGTAGTACTTGTAAATAAAAACATTCAAAATTCAGATAATTCACTACCAGCAAGTTGTAGTACCAAAATTCAGATAAGTTGTACACCTAAATTCAGATAAGACTACACTCAACTACTCCTACACTAGTTTGCACTCACCATTTTTCCTCTGCCGTCAGTGAGCACTTGTGCCTCCTTCATAAGACACACATATATTGGTGTCTTGGGTGCTTGGTTAGCACAAATGTGCCTCAGAAGATTTGCTTCCCGAGGAAACAGGGCAACTCTAGTGGGGAACACATAGAGAGGGTCGAAGTTGTCGTTGCCTGGAAAGTTTGGACCTGCAAACAAGCAAATTCAGATGATTAGCATCATGTTGAGCAACAGGAAGCATCAAAAGAACAAATCAAAACAGAAAAAACACCTCAGACTATCATGTTGTGCTGACGCTCCCAAATGCAGGTCTCGTAGATGCAGACATCCTCATCTTCAGAGGATTCATCTTCTTCCATTGATTCACCCTTTTCAGTCGAGGACGAATCCATGGACTCATCTTCAGAGGATGAATCCCCGTCAAACCCTACCATCCCCTCAGTGGATGAATCACTTCCGTCCGAGGATGAATCCCCACCATCCCCCTGAACCTCTGGCAGCGCATCGTTCTCAGAATCGGTACCATCGATAATGATGAGATCAACATTTGGCGCCATGGCGGACTAGCAAAATCGAAACCAGAAATCGATGGAATAAGATGGCTTCAAAAAAGAAATAAGCGTCGAAAACAGCTACATAAGCGAGGGATCTACTGGACGGCCGATATCCTAAACCTAATCGACGGCCACCGAGCCCGCGTGTCGGAAACCTCATCTGCGCCTCCGCAGAGATGGATAGAAGAGCTACAACTACTGTGCATGTCGACGAAACGTACCTCACAAGGACGGCGGCGGCGGGCCGCTACGGATGCGAGCAGTAGCGGCGGCGACGGCACGCGAAATCGATAGTCTTCTCCGCCGGCGACCGAGAAGACGACGAGCTCGAGGAGACGAGCAGTTCAACGGCAAGTGGAGTTGAGCAGTGCCCAGCGGTAACTGTAAAAATTAAGGCAACGTGGTAATAAACAGCGCGGACAGACACCGACAGGTGGGGCCCAACAGGTCGTGTCCAGAAAACTGTCTAGAAAACTCTGATATTACACTGACAGGTGGGTCCCACATGTAAGTTAACGGCGTTACATGACTTGCCACGTCACCGCCAAGTCAGCAGCTCCAAAACCACCAAAATCTTCCTCAATACCACCCAAATTGGAGCAAAACCACTCACAGGGTGTGATTTCTCCGGTTTGTCACATTTCAGGGTTCAAATTATCCAGTTTCAAAGTTCAGGGTGAGAACTATCCCAATCATGACATTTGAGGGTGAAATCTATACTTTTTTCTTACTACAAAGCCTCAAGGTCCGAGAAAGAGATTACAGTTCAAGTACTTAAACCCTAACACGCTGAAAACTCAACATAGTCAAAGCCCATATTACGTGTTCTCTGAATAAACCAAGCCCATTATCTGAACCCTGGTAGCTTTGCTCTAACATGGTGCTGTCCTGTGTGATCCCGGTACCTTGATCGTTGCCTCATATGCCAAAAATGTAGCCATTAGATATGCAGGAACAAAGTCTGCAGACCATAAGAAATATATTTCCTATCAAACAAAACATCGTTATGATTTACATAGCCAAATACACCTATTTAATTAAACACCAACAAAAACAAGTGAGCGAAATGCAACCGGAATCTTTACAGGCCAACCCCAAAGGTATGTGAACTAGAACGAGTAGGCCTTAAATTAAACCAATAGAGACAATGGACCAAGTTACGAGTGCAAGGCGGCAATTGAGAAAAAAATGTTTGATATTCTTCTAGTGATTACAAAATACACATCCCGTGCACTCTCTCGACCCTCCCCTCGTTCCCCACCGAAAAAGGAAGAGCGGCGATTTTTGGGCGTCTCCCGTGCACTCTAGCTCGCCGGCGGCGATCCGCCGATTCCTCGCCCTCCGCGGCCGCTCCGGCGGCGGGAGGACGGGGGATGGACGGATCCCGCCGTGTACATAGCTAGGTGTGTGTGGGTGGTCTGCCGGCGGCGCTATGGAGTCGGAGGCGCGGCCGGAGAGGCCTTTTGGAGGTGGTGGTCTTCTCCTCTTCCCTCGGCGTCGCCCTGGGCAGATCTGCCATCTCTGGCGCGTCCGCTGCTCCCCGGAGTCGCGGCGTGTCTTCCCCGAGCTGGCGACCGTGGTGGCGGTGGCGGCTCCTGTACATGGGGTCCTGGATTCCCCGCCGACGTGCGGGGAGGAGCTTTTGGTCAAAATCTCAGGAAGTCTGCAGGTGGGTTCTTCTCCCTCTGCGGCGATCTCGGTGGGCGTGGTGGAAGAAGGGTGGAGGCCGGCGGTGACGGCGGCCTGGCGGCGCCTCGAAGCCGTTTTCGTCCAGCGTCAAGATCCCGGTGCTTGCGTCGGGTGGCTTCTGCGGCAGCTCAACAAGGTTGGTCGACGGCGCTGCTTCGGTGTGTGGTGTGTGTGGTGGTTCTGAGTTCGTCGTCGTCGGTGAGTTCATCGCCTGTGTTCGTGCGTGTGTGTGCTGTGTTGTTGTGATCCTGTACACGAGCTTCCTATCAAAAAAAAAAAAAAGATTACAAAATACACATGATTTGCTTCTGGTTTAGTTTTTTCATTAGTTTCGCCTAATTATGTTTTATTTATAAAGCGGGGCAAAAACTTGTTTCAAGAATTAGTTTCGCCTAAAGAACCAGTCAAGCGAGATATGAATTGAATTTTGAATATCTTATGGTATTGTGAACCACGGCAAGAATTATGTAACGGATGTAGTAATTAACTTTATATTTCTTCTTGTTAATGCAATGATACTCAAATCTCCTGCATGTTCGCGAACTTCTCTGAAATACATTTCGATAGTTGAGACCTCGACTTCATAGTTAACCATAATTCTGTGCAAGAGAAAGAGTGATGCCACGATAACAAATGGTGAACCACTAAGCCGGCACGAATTAGGAGTCGCGTTCATGAAGCAGGTAACCGTGCCGCCCCTGATGCCAACTGCATGCTCTCCACTACGAAGAATACCAAGTACCATCATCAAAAGTCAATCACTAATTCGATTGTTTTCGCTTTGTTTTAAGCCTCCCGCCCGTATGTATTGTGGCACCGGCAGTTCAGTTCGTGCAGCCCATGCACCACCGTACCGGAGTAGTTAGCCCATACGCATACCATCATGCAGTCCGCCGGCGAGGAAGCGACATTGCCCGTGTCCGCTCCAGCCGTGACCACGGCGGCATCGGGAGAGGCTGCATCAGAGAACGGCGGCAAGAGCCCGGCGTCGCCGTCCATTGACAATGAGCGCCAGATCCCCGTGGACCCCGTCTCTCTGCGGCACCTGGGCATGGTGGCCGACCCGGACTCGCCGCTCTCAGCGCCGTCCGTGTTCACGGAGCTGGTAGCGCACTCATCCCCGCTCCTGCCGCCGCTCCGCCGGCCCACCTTCGTCGGCGCCAGCCTCCCGTGCTCCGCGTCCTCCTCGCCCGTCCACAGCGCCGCGGCGAAGCGGCCGGAAGAGCCCAGCCTCGCCACGGTCACCGCCATGCGCTCCCTCGCGCGGCAGCACTCCGCCGCGCTCGCCCACTACGTCACCTCGCCGTCCGCGGCACCCGCCACGCTCTCGAGGAACGCGTCCCGGGCCGAGGGGAGGTCCATGGCGCCGCACGACGACGAGTACCCCCACCACGACGAGAGCGACGCGGAGGGCGAGCAGAGCTTCAAGTGCGGCGTGCTGTGCATGTTCATCCCGGGTTTCAACAAGAAGAAGCCCGGCTCGCCCTCCGCGGCGGCCGTCGTGTCGAGCATCCAGAGGCAGCAGTCGGGGGCGCGGCGGCGGAGCAGCGTGTCGCGGATGGCGTCCATGGAGAGGTTCGAGTGCGGGTCGTGGAGCCCGCCGCCACCGCCCGCTTCGGCGTCGGTCGTGGAGCTGCCGCACGTCGACACGGACTTCGCGATGGAGGTGCCCAAGATCAGCTGCGCGGATGACACGGACTTGCCGATCAAGATGGCCTTCGTGTTCGAGGGCGAGGCGAGGGGTGTCCTGAGGAAGTCGGCGTCGGACTCGCGAATGCCAGAGTCGGCGGCGCCGGTCAAGATGGCGTTCGTGTTCGACGGCGAGCCCAAGGGGATCCTGAAAAAGTCGGCGTCAGCATCGCTGCGGCAGGAGTCGGCCCCCAGGATGTCGTCCGCGTCGCAGCGGCACGTGAGGTTCTCGACGGCCGGGCCGCCGGCGTCGGGCCCGACTTCGCCGTGCATCACGCCGCGGCTGGCGATCGCCAGGGCGGAGTTCAACGCCTTCTTGGAGGCGCAGAGCGCATAGGTAGTGTTCATCACGTACGCACGGTGCATGTCTGTTTTTTTTCTTGGATTTCTCCGTGCTGCCGGTACTGGCGCGCGGTTGCTACGCCGGAACAGGTTTTGTTTTCCCGGCGTGTTCCATTATTGGTCGATTGTCCATGTACCAATAGTACATTTTCCCGACGGCTTTGGGTGTTTACTATGGATGGAGGAGGAAGCAGGGGAGGTGTGTTGCATTTCAATCTCGTCTTGTATGTGAAAATCAGCGATTACTGTCTGGACTCTGGAGTTGCCATGCTGACTCCAACCATGAAATGCGTTACTTTGGGAAAACATTTGAACAAAGAACCCAGAACAAAAATTACCAGCTGTCACTATATATACAAATCACACATATTTTTCACCTAGAGTGGGGTGTCACGCACTAGCTATATATACAAAATATATATATCAAGTAAAATGATTCGACCGGTGTGATAGTATAACCTGGGTACGCCATTGAACAGAGCCACCACATTCTTTTTTAGACAGCTCAAGCCACACGATATTTATTCAGTATAAGCTATAGCTTCTCTGAATGCACTAACGCAACGATAACATCAAAGTTTATTACATAGTTGGATCGTAGAGCTTCCATAACAATACAATGAGCTGTCTGGTTCGAATTCTGGCTAGCATAAAGAAGCTCAAATCCCTGTAACTGATTAGAGTTCTCATCTCACACAAAATATATAAACTAAATCAGTCAGTCGTAGCGAGAATGTTTAGACTGAGTAGATGTATTCAACATTCTACTCTGGAGTGCTCAGAGACATTGTATGCCCAGTGCTGAGAGAGCAGTCAAGTGATCAGAACCCTGCAGTGCTGATGCCCTAGGGACACGCTTTATCGAAGTAATCGATCATGAAGCTACCAGAACTTTCAACTGCCCTTACCGCCCCCTCTGAAGCGGTAGCTTCGCAATGCAAGCAGCTTCATTTAAAAATTATTTCATCTTTTTTCAGATCAGATCGAAATCTGTTTATACAAGTGCTTTCTTCATGTTTTTGTTCCACTGATCCAATAGCTGGCCTGGATCCTGGATGTTAATCTGTATAGCAGCAAATTCCACTGATCCTATCTACTGAACGCAAGAATAAGTTTCATGGCTTAGCCTGTCGTTTGAAGCCTGCATGTTCATGGCTTGGTAATTTGTGGCACCGTGCTGCTGTAAAGAGGAATTTTGGCTTTAATTTGCTTCACCGTGCTAATGTCAAGCTACCACTATGGCCTGGCTTCTATGTGGCCAGTTTATAGATTTTCTTCTGACTTATTGACTTATTGTACGAGCAACTTTTATGGAGAGCAACTTTTATGTTTTGGCCTTTGAGGTCCTGAAAGGCCTTTGAAGTTTGAAGGGAATCAAGGACAAGATATAAGAAAGAGGTTGTGATTGTTCATGTATTTTCTTCCCTAAATTAGCCAGTCGTAGCGAGAATGTTCAGAGTGAGTAGATGGATTGCACATCTAAACTGTAGTAGCATATGATTTATGAGCATGAATTTCGTATCAAAGGAGCTCATATCCTCTTTGCAAAAAAAATCATAACAATTCATGGTATAATGGTATAAAAATTCTGGACAAAATTCATGGATGTAATACAGATAAATCATATGAATCTGCAAAACTCTAACATAAGATATTTCTAGCTACGAATCAGGTCCTCATGTCTCTAGTACCACCATTCCCCTACTAACAAAATCTTTCTTCCTCTTGTGACAACGCCTTTTACCACAACGACGTTGGTCGGAGCAGACTCTCATACTAATACTGATACTGATAATGGAAGGCTTGCTTGGAGCTGCATGTCGCTGGATCCGACCACTGATACTGATAATGGCCGGTGTCGGAGCGCTGGAACTCCTCGGCCTGCCAATGCGCCATGTAGCTGTTGTCCATGCCGGGGTAAGCGAAGTTCTCCTCCATGCCCATGGGGTACTCGAGCGGGAGCGGGTCGACGTAGTCTCCACCGGCGAAGTTCTGAGCGGAGTACTGCTCAGGCGCCAGAGCGCCATCGGTGAAGTCGGGGTAGTACCCAGTTGGCATGACCGCGTCCCATGACCCGTCGGCGGCGTAGCACATTGTCAGATCGGGCCACCTGCAATCGGCATTGTTGCTGTAACCGCTCGGCGCCTGCGTCTCGTCGAAGGCGCCCACGCCGTAGCTGCCGCCGGCGCCGCCGCACTCGAGGCCGTACTCCGGTTGCATCAGGAATTGCTCGAGTAGGAGGCCCTGGTCGTTGCTCCCGCCATTGCACGGCATCAGCTGAGGCTGGAGGCCCGCGTTCACGTTCTCCAGCCCGAGAAGCTGCGGCGCGAGGACGCCAGAGGCGCTGTCCGAAGAACCATTATCCGGCGCGAGCGCAGCCTGATCGAGCTCGAGCTGGCCGTCGGCGGGCAAGCCCAAAGCCGCAATCTTGTCACCCGCGGAGCGTAGCGCGGCGTCGATACTCTCGAGCACCTCCCGCGCCTCGTCCAGCTTCATGTCGTCGAACGCCGGGTCCCAGTCGAGCAGCGCGCCGGGCCGCGCCCTGGCGAGCTTCGCCTTCTCCTTGCCCAGCTCGGTCTCGAGGTAGCTCCGGTGCGTGTGCCGTGCGCGTGTCTCCGATGGGACGGCGGCTGTGCGGTACCTGTCGAGGACACCCTCCTTTGACTCCCACACCAGCGGCGGCGCCCCGTCACCGGCGGCGCAGACGAGCGCGACGGGGACGTCGCAGAGCGTGGCCAGCTCCGAGGCCTTCTTCTGGAGCCCCTTGCACCTCTTGGCGTACGTCCTGGCTCGGTCACGCGCGTTCTCGACCAGCCTCATGGCTATCTTGCGGCGCGGCATTGCTGGCTGGCGCGTGCGTGCTTCTTCCTCTGCTGCTGCTCCTTGGATCAGATCGCCTCAGCTTGTTGCAGCTCTCGGCGAGGCGGCTGGTACGAACATGGATTTTGTACAACTCATAACCGGGCTGGTACGTATATATGGATCGCAGGAGAGCTTCTGCGCGCCGGAGCTGGAGGTGGACGCGGACTCCTGCCCGTCTCTCCCGAACGCGGTGGCTCGCCCTAGCTAGCTGCTAGGCTGTAGGCACTAGGCCTATTAAGCGCCATAATTTCCACAAGTGAAGCTTATCTAGCTCTAAACAAATGATGACGCTGCTTGCTTAAGAGTACTACACCAGAAAATTTGATTTATGTACCACGCCAGGTGCGGATTAAAACTCACCGTGATTAACCGAAAAAAGGAAGGTGCTAGCATAGCAAACCGTTTGGAACCCGGCGATGAATCCGACTTCTGACAGGAACAATTAATGCTAGATCTTTGATTTGCTCACGATGCTCGGCCGAGACGCGGTAGCCTGTAGGGAGGAAAGGCAGCGGCGCAGTACGGTAGCTTGCGAGGATAGATGGCCATACGTACGGGGGCAGGGGCCAATTTGCAACAGAATTAACTTTAACTCAACAGTACAGGACATATAAATAAATAAAAAAGTTACTAGTAATAAAGAATACGTAAGCTGTTGAGTTAATTCAGTTGCAAAATGACTAAAAGTGGGCTCTATATCCAATTTGCTTCACTTCTCAAGAAGCACCTTTTTGGGAATTGTTGAAATATACTCCCTCCGTATCAAAATATAAAACTTTCTACCCACTTTTCACAGACTTTTATCTAATTTTAGTGCAAGATTCATATGAACCTTGCACTAAAACATGTCTAAATACATGTGTGTGGAAAGTAGGTACAAAGTATTTGATATGGAGGAAGTACAAGTGAATTTGCTAGCCTTTTTCACCAGACTTTTGGTTGCGTTGACTAGTGTATGAAATTTGACATAGTATCAGCTCTTGGGTCTGAGTCCTGACTTTCGCGGTTTATTCAGAAATTGTTGTTGCCCCCTCTATGTTCACTTGTATAACTTTTGGGTCATGCCTTATACCATGTATAATTATTACTGCAAGCTTCAAGGGACAGGGTCCAAAAGATGTGTTAAGTCCCTCAGAAATGTCCTACACCATGATTTTTTTTTGGAATTTAGTCAACAGACCGCACAATGGCGTTGATCTGATCACGCGGAGGATTCATATTCGCTGATGTATCTGACAGGCTTGCTGTTTGGGCAGTTAGGCAGCAGTCGTTCTAATCTGATGTCGGTGCAAAAGTTTCAGAATAGGGAAGACGGCTTAGATTCTCCACCAGCACCGTCTTATCGAGGTCGATTGTTGTGTGGGACTCCCTCTTCTTGGACTGCGAAGTTTCTAACTCTGACGGTGGTATGGGACGCCCCTTCCACCGATCTATCTCAGCAGTTGTTACGCACATCTCTTGTGGATGAGTCAAGTCTTGTCTGCCGCCAACAGCTGCTACGCATGGCATCTCATGCTGAGTCGTGAAATCATGCCTATTGCCAGTGGGTGTTACGTATAGTATTTCTTACGGAGACGTCAAGTTATGCCTTGTTGTTGTTGGACCGGTGCGACAGTGACTATAAGCGGGGCGTTTTGGGATGTCTTGGTTTTCAGTATCTCCTCTAGTGGAATTCGGCTAGTGATATCTCGTTAGCCGGTCAAGTGACGAGGGTCGAGGCAATATCTACAAGTGTGTGCTTCCTGCCCTTGTTTAAGGTAATGGCTCGAATCTCAGCTTTGGAGATGAAAATTCCAAGATCGATCTACCATTGGACTCATCATAAAACCGACTCCAAATGAAAAAAGGTTGTAATAATAAGTTATCATTGTTGGTTCTTTGCGGATACCGGCTCCTGTTTTACTCGAAGTCGGTTTTGATTTCCACCCAACTTGGATAAATATATTTTTGTCGAGTGTGAATAAAAACTCACTCTTGTTTTCCTCATAGCCAGTTTTAATTTCAGACTGATAAATTATTGCAGCCGGTTTAAAATAAAACTAACTCTCAGCTACTCAAGTGCGTATATACACGATGGCCATGGAAAATACGAGGGATCAGGGGTCTGATATTTCAGCAATAATTTCTTTGCATCCAATTCTACTTGTTTGCATTTCTTATTTCACAAATGGACCCCACATGGTTTAATCTCTCGCCCGAGCTCATCAAGGGTGGTAACTCTGGTGGGAGGAGCGGCGGTGCGGGACGATGACCTTGACGGGCTTGATTTCACAAGTTTAATGGTCTAAAAGTTAAAAAAAAATGTAAAGCTAACCATGATGGCGTTCTGAAGAACTTGGATCTCGTTTGGACGTCACCACAATTTGTACTACCTCTGCTTTTTAAAACAAGACTTTTTTTTGAAAAGTTAAAGATTGTTAATTTGACTAAGTTTGCACAAAAATATAGAGAACTATAACACTATGTTCATAAATTATGAATATATATTTATTATCTATTTAATAATATTGATTTGACATTGTGAAAGTTAATACTTTTGTCCATAAATTGGTTAACGTTTACATTGTTTGATTTGGACCAAAAAATTATATGCCTTCTATCGAGAAACATAAACAGAAGGAGTACTGAGAACTTGCCTGTGGCAAGATGGTTATGAGGGTGGTTATACCCTAGCCCATCAGAGTTCAAACCCTAGGTTTGACACTGGTGTTTCTCATTTAGGCGGAATATTTTTCAGTGGGAGGCGACATTCCCGTCGACAGCGAGGCGTCCGTGGTGACTTCGTCAATCTCAAGACCTAATCCGCCGGCTCAGTCTATCGGAGATACTCATAGGGGTAGGGTGTGCGTGCGTACATTTATAGGGGTGAATGTTTGCGCGTGTATATGAGCGTCTGCGTTGTACTCTGTTTCACAAAGAAACTGAAACAGACGGAGTCGTCATCCACGGTCACGTCTCCGATCCCTAGTTCTCGAGTCGACGTGTACGTTTCACGTTCACAAGAACCGCATGCCGGCCAGCCGATCAGGGAGTAAAATGCATCTATAGTCCTGGAAGTTGCAGGCCATGTCCATAATGGTCCTGGAAGTTGCAAAATGCTCCATTTCAGTCCTGGAAGTTGCACACGATGTCCACATACGGTCCTGGATACGGTATGAGCTGACGTGGCTAGTGGGCGGGCCCATGATGGCGTGGAGGGAGGAAGCTAGCGGCGACTGGGGCCTACCTGTCAGTGGGTCGGAAAATAAACAGATAAATAAAATGCCTAACTGGGATTCGAACTCAACACCTGCAGCTCCGCGCGCATGAGACAGGCGGTCGACCACTGCGCTACAACATCCTTTCTGAAGTATAATAGGATACCGCGAAAATGTACAATCATCAAAGAGCGCGTACGTAGCATTTGTACATAAGTGATTACGCTTATCTTTGCACGTTGGGCCCTCCTCTCACCTCTTTCGGTTGAGGTTCCTATCAATCTATTTTCTTATATACGTAGACAAGACCCATTAACCATCAGTTAACTGCATTTAAAAGATAAAACCTTTTCGCGCGTGCCCATGCAGCATGAGCGATGCCCAAACTCTGAAAGGTGTAAATAGCTTCCTCGACCTTCTGCGCCCGGGCATATTTCCGCATGATGATGCCAAACGTCTCGACATTGACCACGCCCTCCCGGCGCATGATGGCAACGACGTCCCACATGAGCTGGTACTGACGGATCTTGGCGAGGGACGTGACCACCGTGTGGTAGGAGCGGACGGTATGGGCGCAGCCCCCACGCTTCTGCTTGCGCGTCCACTCGAAGAACCGGTACGCGAGCATGCCAGCGTTGTCGAGGCGCTCCAGGACACGCTCGGCGATATCCGGGGTGACACGAAGGTCGCAGTGGTCGAGCTCGATCTCGAGCCCTGAGGCGTGCCGGCAGGAGATGATGAGCTTGCAGAGGCACTTGGCGGGATCGAAAGCATCCACAGCGACCACCTCGCTGCTAAGCATTCTGGCAAACACCCTGCGTGCCTCCAAGCAGGTGTGGCTGAATATGCCCATGGAGCTATAGGCACTTCCACTGGCTGAAGCTGCTGTGGTCGGGCTCTTTGATGCCTTTTCTTTGGATGTGCATGCAGCGTTGCTACGTACAAATGCTACGTACGCGCTCTTTGATGATTGTACATTTTCGCGGTATCCTATTATATTTCAGAAAGGATGTTGTAGCGCAGTGGTCGACTGCCTGTCTCATGTGCGCGGAGCTGCAGGTGTTGAGTTCGAATCCCAGTTAGGCATTTTCTTTATCTGTTTATTTTCCGACCCACTGACAGGTAGGCCCTAGTCGCCGCTAGCTTCCTCTCTCCACGCCATCATGGGCCCGCCCACTAGCCACGTCAGCTCATACCGTATCCAGGACCGTATGTGGACATCGTGTGCAACTTTTAGGACTGAAATGGAGCATTTTGCAACTTCCAGGACCATTATGGACATGGCCTGCAACTTCCAGGACTATAGATGCATTTTACTCCCGATCAGGCTACTCACATGCCCGCAGTGCCGCTGCGCACACCAACCCAAACAGATCAATCGCGGAAGCAGACGAGAGCAGTCTAATCCAAATCCCAGCAGGCAGCACCGGAACGCTGGCAGCGAGCAGATGGCGGCGGGAGCCATAGCAGCGCGGGCGTACGAGGCGGCGGCGCGGTCCGCGCTGGCGGCGCTGGAGCGCAACCTCCTGCCGGACGCGGTCACCCGGCGGCTGACGCGCCTCCTGCTCGCGCAGCGCCTCCGCCTCGGCTATCTCCCCTCCGCGCCGCTCCAGCTGCAAGACCTCCTCCTCTTCGCCCACTGTATGCACCGCGCGCACAAATGCAGTTTCGCTTCGCATGTTACGTTTGCCGTGCAGTTCTAGGATGAGTTCTCGGGGGTGGTTACCGCGCAAGTCGGAATTGTGCGTAGAAGATGGTTGGATTTAGAGTAATTTTTTAGTACTACCTGAAAATGCGGCATAGTGGGTGGTCTTCGGTTTTGGCTGCGAGTGGTTCCATTCCGTGTGCTGTCGTGTTGATGTGTTGTTGTCTCCAGAGTCTAGACTTGCAGTTGCAGAGTACTTCTGATGAATTGTGAATTGTCCAACTAAAACTGAGTACGGCATCTTGGGTGTATTGGCATTGCGATTCAATAGTTATGCACTTCCATTGTAGAGAGGCCACAACTTATTTTAATACTTCTCTTTAAAAAAATCGAATTCAAAGTCTTTTGCCCAGTTATTGTGATGTGTGACTTACGATTTTTTTCTGAAAGGCCGGATCTTTTTCTCTGGACAGATGCGGTGACGTTTAACTCCACTATTCGTGAATTGTGGGTCTGATTCCTCTGTTTTTACTTGTCATTGCGTTGACTGTGTAGACTATCTTTTGCGATGCAGCTCTTGAAGACATGCCCATTGCCATCGAAACGGACAAAGCTAAGACCCAACACTACGAGTTGCCGACCACATTCTTCAAGCTAGTGCTCGGGAAAAACCTCAAATACAGGTTTGTGCCTCATTATGCATACTAGTATCAGGGCGGCAAACTTAATTTTAGAAAAAATGATGCTAGGTGAAAATATTGGATCTTTTAATCTCATACACGAGTAAAACCCATTATGTGTAACTGTTTTTGTCAGTGTAACATGCGCCTTTTGATCCATTCATTGATTTACATACATGCATCACAATTTTTCAGTTCATGTTACTTCCCTGATGATTCAAGCACCCTAGAAGATGCTGAGGTTGCAATGCTGGAGTTGTATTGTGAGAGGGCACAACTGCAAGATGGACAAAGCGTTCTTGATGTTGGATGTGGATGGGGATCCCTCTCTGTGTACATAGCAAAGAAATATAGCAACTGCAGTATTACGGGGATATGCAACTCAACAACACAAAAGGCTTTTATAGAAGAGCGGTGTAGGTAAGTGCAGTATTTTAGTGCTGAGAGGGCTTGATGAATGCATTCTTCTGCCATGTAGGCCGCGCTTGGATTCCCCGTAATTTAACCGTTTCCAGCCGGAAAATATACGGACCTCCAGAGGTCCTGTTAATTTTCCGAACGAATCCGGGCGTTTTTTACGGAGGTAGAAATAGACACGGTTCCCAAGCTGGGCCGTAGTGTTTTTTTTATGTGATCGTTTTTAAATATACATAATAAATTATTGATGACAACTCAATTTGATTTCAATTCATCATGCTTTTTACACTTATTAGTGTCGTAATTATAGTTATGCCCATGAGCTGTTGAATGATACGATCAACTTATGTGATCCTCAATGGCTCCAATGTTTACAATCAGCGGTCAATAGAAATGATCTCTCACATGCATCAACCTTTTCTTTTGCTAGACATGCTGACAGATTTGAAGATTTGCTACTACCATTTGAGCCCGTGTTTTTCACTGTCCTGCAATAAATACCTATATCTATACCACTTCATTTCTGTCACAGGGAAAATCAGCTCTCCAATGTTGAGATAATTGTGGCAGACATCAGCAAGTTTGATATGGAGCGTTCTTTTGACAGGATCATATCCATAGAGATGTTTGAGGTATAACTCAAGTTGGAACTCTCTGTACTTTTGACCACTTCTATTATTTCACAAGGTAAAAGAGTGTTTGTAATGGACATGTTGTGCAGCACATGAAAAACTACAAGGCACTTCTTAAAAAGATATCCAGGTGGATGAAAGAGGATGCCTTATTATTTGTTCACTACTTCTGCCACAAGACATTTGCGTATCACTTTGAGGTACTTCAGTAAGCCTGTATTTTTGCAAGTCATTTGGTCTTGTCTTTCATCTGAAATATCTTTCCTATTCTACGGATCATGGTGCTATCTCTCATATCTGTAGCTCTTTATTTTCGCTGATGTAAGGGATATGTCAAGTTTAGTTCTTAACAATCTCATTCCGACTGATAGCGATGGAAGTTCCTTGGGGTACTAAATCTAGTGTCCTTAGAAGTTACTCTTATGCGCTTCCCAAAAGTGAAATAAGTTTGCCTTGTGTTCTGAAGCAGACTCATTAAGTATTTTCGAGAACTGTAGTACTAAATGTATTTTCTAGTGAGTTCTCATGTAAATCGGGGCATCACATTTTTAACAGGACAAGAATGATGATGATTGGATCACAAGGTATTTCTTCACTGGAGGAACAATGCCATCAGCAAATCTCCTTCTATACTTTCAGGTTCGTATCTATTGATTCATTCCTCTTGACATAGGTCATGCAACTGGTCAAATATGTATATTGGTTGGCTGGCCATTGATCAAATATGAATATTCATATTTAATGACTATTCCTGCAGGAAGATGTATCTGTGGTCAATCATTGGCTTGTCAGTGGCACACATTATGCTAGAACTAGGTATGCCTTTCCCAAGTTTCAAAGTATCGTCTCGACATGATTTTGCATGAGCTTAATTGTTTAGATAGGAAGTCCAAAATACTTTTAAGAGTTCGATACTAGAATAAAAATGATACGCAATGAAGTGTGTATTAATTGTTGGAGAATTTCTTGGTTTACATTTTGCTACTGGTACGGAGCTAACGCTTCATGAACAGATAGAGTTTATACAATGCTAAGACATAGTATATTAATCTTACATGCAATTTCTACCTGCAGTGAGGAGTGGCTGAAACTTATGGATATGAACATCGCTACCATAAGGCCAATCTTTGAGAAAACTTACGGGAAGGAATCAGCTACTAAATGGATAGCTTATTGGCGGACATTCTTCATCTCAGTGGCTGAACTTTTCGGATATAACAATGGTGATGAATGGATGGTTGCACATCACTTGTTCCGAAAGAAGTAGAAGTTGCTGCTAGACATTTGTGGAGCATGCAAAGTATAATTGTATGTTGAGAAGCATCCATCGCACAGGTTGTAACCTAGTAATGTTTTTTCCTGTGTACCTCGTTAAGTGTTTCACCTCTTTGAATTCAGTTGTAACTAGTAAGATGTACCTCGGTGGTCTCATATTTAAGCATTTTGACTCGGGTCAAAAAATATTTGCCCATCTAGATGATTTGTGAAGGGTTTACAGTTTCCAAGCACAAGAAAGAACACATATATAGATCACTATGGATATCAGCTTGTGCCAACACCAAAATTTCATCTTGGAGGAGTAAGCCTGAAAGGGCAAGAGTTTCTTTAAGGAAATTCAAAAAAAAAAAAAGAGTTTCTTTAAGGGATACTTGGATCAGGTGATCCGAAGGATAACTGAACCTTGTTTGCACCCCTGACACTCAACTAGGGTCTGCAATTCAGCGTGCACCAAGGTATGGTTGATGACGAATACACATAGCATCATAAGTAGAACTTCCAAAAGAAAAAAATCATGTCACACACTAGCACCTGGGTGGCTGGGTGCATCGGATTCAGTAGTTATTTCAAGTCTCTTTATAGCAGAAAGCCATTTAGGTTGTAGCTGCTCCAAATATAAGTAAGCTGGCAAAATGAATCAGCTGGTGAACTAAGTCTTCCTTCTACTATTCCCTAAAAAAGAGTCTTCCTTCTACTATGATATACAGCTATCTCCTCTTTCTTTACAGTGGAACCAAAAAATCATAACTAAAAATATAATTATATACAACAAGAAACACAGTAATCATCTAGATGACTGCTTCCATTGCTGTATGGCCTCATGCAAAGAATTGCTGCGAATTATAGACGAATTCGGAAGCCTGCGCTTCGTAATTGGAGAGGTCTTGTGCTTCTTGATCCAAGCTACGATTGCTCTGTGCTCATAGGTATGCCCATCGGCAGCAACATAAGGATCGTCCATCACCTCCTGCGTTGAAATAGTTTGTTAAGCTAGAGTAATAGTTGAACTGATGCCGAGTTACTCGCGAATTTTTACCTGCAATATAGGACAGATGAAGTGGTTTGGCACAACTACATTTGGACTTCTTAAGTTCGGAGAAGCGGTAACCCTGCTTAGGATATTTTCGAGCTCCGGAAGCACCTCTGACTCAAGATCAGGCCTGTCCCTACATTTTAACGCCGTACAATGCAGCCCTAGTTTCGCCAGCATCTCTGCCTCAGCTATTGGCCAATCATTTTGAGACTTGTCAAGTATATCAGCAAATGTGCCTTTTTGGATTGCCTCTTCTGCACTAAGTATTAGCCCATGCGGAAGCTTGCCAGTTAGTAGTTGAAGAATAATAATCCCCAGAGCAAAAAGATCTGATTTTGGACGAACTGTCCCAGTTAATTGGTACTCAGGGTCCATGTAATACAGTGTACCAGCAATGACGGTGTCTCTGTATTCTGTCAAACCATCTGGTACAAGATCCGATATGAGCTTCGACAAACCTACATCGCCTATTTTGCTTACATAATTCTTGTCCAGCAAGATATTTCCAGGCTTCAGATCACGATGCACAATGGGTTCAGGTTTAGTTCCATGCAAGAAGGCAAGCCCGCGAGCTACCTCAAAAATTATTTGGAAGCGAAGAAACCAATGCAGTGGTTTGCAGCCTTTGTTGTTACTAAGTTGATCTTCTAGACTTCCATTCTCCATGTACTCATATACAAGGCATCCAATTTCAGGACAAAAACCAAGCAACAAAACCAAGTTGGGATGGTGAAGCTGACTTAGAATCTCAACCTGCATGATAAATAAATAAATAAAAATCTCATCCACAATACGAAATGTAGATTGTATTATGTTTACCCTCTCTTTATGTGTACTGACGACAGAGTATAAATGATCCAACAAAACCTACCACTAAAAGCCTCAATAACTAGCCAAGAGAAGACACTGTTTAGATCTTATGAGAAAATTAAAAGAAATATAAAACGAAGTACCTCTTTAAAGAACTCATCAATCTTGTCCCTGGAATCTTGCTGGATAACCTTGACAGCTACTTCAGTGTGATCAAGGGTGCACCTGTATACAACCCCATAGCCTCCCTCACCAATCTTCTTTGCATCAGAGAAGTAATTGGTTGCGAGTTCTATTTCAAGTCTCGAGTAACGCCTGCAACTTTTGCCTGTCGACAACAGCGCATCCACAGCCTTTGCCTTCTCGGTAGTCATCATGTTTGCTACTATTTCAGCCTCGTGCTTGGAATAAGCCTCATGAATGAATGCCTCTTTCACCATCTCAGCCTCTCTAATAGCTCCGAAATGTTTGCTATTTTCATGTCCAACTGTCTGTTTCAACAAATCCTCTCTCTGTAGTGCATCTTGCACTTTTTTCGAATCTTCACTACGCTCATTCGGAAGTACCTGGAACTGAAACATTATGACGTAATGGATAAAAAACCAAGTAAAACGTTCCGTCACAAGGGGAAAATACTAAATGAAAAGAATAGTGTATGCATAGTAGCAACTAACTTAGGGGATCAGTTCGGATAAAAAATGACCCTTCCAATGACTCAAAGGCAGTTTTTTTATTATATTTTTAAGGCACCAAATAGTGAGATATACAACGACCATCCGAAGACTTAACCTTAGCTCAGATGAGAATTCAAAGACGTTATCATAAATCTCTGACCTTTTTCTTAACATGGACGAGATCTCCACTAGCTTCATGATACATGGTTTGTGTACTCTGCAACTCCTTCCTCAATTTTGCTACTTCATCTATAGGTTGAGACTGTAAACCAAGATAGGAACGCATATTAGCATTCTCAAAATATGCATGTCAGCTCACATTACCAGAATCAATGTCAAATCATCTGGAGACCAACATTAGTAAGAATAATTGGAAAGAGCTCTGACCTTTTCAGTTGAGCTCAAGGACACGTAAGGGAATTCCTTCAGTTGACCAATAGCATCAAATTCTTTATCCCTTGTTCTCCCTGGTGTCTTTCGACCAAGGCTTCCTAAAAAGCATCTTCCATGACTTTCTGAACTATTACCAGCATTCGTAGAAGTGCTAAGAGAAGGGAGGTCATGTAATGATTGTTTGTCTTGTAACGAGTTCCTCTGTATTCGCGAAAATGCTCTATGGTTAATTGACTGTATCCTTACGCAAGTGTATGACTCTGCACAAAAATAAGTGTTTAAGACAAAATGAATTTATTACCATTGTTTTGGTAAAATAAAACAAACAAAAATTAACGAAATCAGAGAAATAGGCCAAACATACTGCCTGTTTGAGCCTGATTTGCAAATTTTATAGCTAATCTGCGCCGGGACACAACAAATACAGTGCAGGAACATGGCATGGCTTTTAGGACAGTAGTGGGCACATCTTGGAGCCGCAATATCCTGAAAACAGAGCAGTCATAGCGCTTAAAACAGTAGATTTGACACAACTGTCAAGAAATCAATGAGGCAAAAAAATAATTCCGCACATAAACAGGGATGCTCATAAATTTTTATTACACATTTGAAGTTGATAAACTGTAAATGTATGGGAGAAGGAAATACTTAACTCTTACTAAGCCCCAAAGTATTTTTTTTCTTAAACTAAGTAGCATATTAATGCAGTTATGTCAATGCACGCAGGAATTTTACAGATTCAGGAAACACCAAGCACAGCATGGCAGTTACAGCTTTTAAGTTGAGAAGACTAGAGAGCTATAAGCTCATCTATTAGGAGTAGTAACACTGTAACAGCATCAGTAGCTAACAGCCAAAGGGAAAAATTGGCTAAGAAGTGAAGCACTGATAAAAAGTATACCAGGGTAAGCCCAGATGACCAACAAACAGATGTGATAGTTGAGGCATATATTGATTACATCAAGCTCTACAACATAAACATGAACCAGCAACCGCTCATGGAATTGGCATCTGACAGCTAATATTCTGTTCTAGAAATATTGAGGTAGATAATGTATATATGTGTCTTTTTTGAGCTACTCCAACATCCAACCTTATAAAAGAAAGATAGTTAAGCATGAGCTTCTCAGTTGAAAACCATAAGCTGCCAATTATGCAAATCCATCAAAAAAAATTAATACCCTCCGCGAAGGCCATAAGCTACCAACTGTTCCTTGGAAATGCGACAACTGGGATTTCAGCGAGGCACGTCAGTACGTCACCATCCACAAAAGGGGCTCAACCCTTTCTGATCCCCACTGTCTTACATTTCTGATTCTTCTTTCGGGAAAAAGCGAAGCAGATAACAACAATAATCCAGTTTCAAAAAAGGTAACAACGATGCCAAACAATCACCTCATCCGTATGACATCCTACGTTGGGTTCTCAAAAGCGAAATTCTAGCCTTTTCTGAACTCGAAAAGTAGATGAACATATATAGTACCTCCGGAACCAGCTCAAGGATGCGGACCCGAGCACCAGGTGTCGGACGCCGGACTCCGCCGCGTACCTCGCCAGCGCCTCCGCGACGCTGTCCCCCTCCACAACCACCGTCTCCACCTGCATGTACCCTCGAATTCAGACACGAATCGATCGATCAAACCCACGGAGCTAGCAACAGCAGCAACGCGGAGAAGATGTCGAGATGGTGGAATGGAGGACTGACGCTTCTGCGGCCGAAGATGCGGCGGAAAGGGAGGAAGACGTCCTCCGCGCGCGCCCTCCGGTCCTGCGCGTACATCTCCACCACCGCCGCCTCCATCCTCTCCACCGGCACCCTCTCCCCCGCTGCACCACAAGCATAAAAAACTTCATTCAGCTCGCCGTTGATTAATTGCCACCACACCAATACACCAACGCGCGAAATGAATCGAGGAGGAAAGGGCGGAACTTACTGGGTGAGGGGACGAAGGAGACGGGCGGGATGACGTGGACGAGCGCGACGCGGCCGGGGACGGGGGCGAGGTTGGCGGCGGCCCACCTGGCAGCCCGGCGGCTGGCGCGGCCGTCCCCGCGCACGGCCACCGCGACCGCCAGGGGGTCTCCGCCGGCGGACGAGGAGTCCATGGCCATGCCGCGCGCGGCGGCGACACCGAAGTTTCTTCTAGAGCGGTGGCGGAGGCGGAAGACGAGCCTGGAGGTGGTGGCGGCGGCGGAGGAGTAGGAGTCAACTGACCAAACTCCAACCACTCGGCAGCGCTGGAACCGGCGGGGAAGCGTAACGACCAGGCTTCCTCGAGAGCACGAGGGTCTCCTTGCTGAATGGTGCCAAAGAGAAAATTATTTCAAAATCAAGTTGTCGCTCAAATTTTAAGGCTCGGATTGATTGGATGCGTCGGGGCCGGTCAGCCGGTTGTGCCTAGGATGTTTGGACTGACGTGACGAATGTTCTATACTACTAGATTCGAACGGCACGGCTCGCCGCGCGGCACTTGTTAGTTCATTAAGTTATTTGCCCGTGGTTGTCTCATTTTATACAGATTATAAAAAACAACCTTGTTTTGAAAGGTAAACAACCACTATTTCATCATACTATTGATTGGCTAATATTTGAGAAACTGATGTTGGCGTAACAAAAATAGTGTATGAAATAATCTTGCAATGAACATCTATTATATGCGTAAAATATAACCTAAGAAAACACTTCAAGTCTGTATGTAAGTAAATTATTTTAATCAAAAGGCAGCCATTCATCGTTGCTCTGATTTTAAGCAATGAAAACAGAACAGAAAAACACGTTAATCACTAACTAATAATATAGCAACGTCACTATAGGTTCAAAAGAGAGCATAATGCTCTTACATAATCAATGCTTACACTAATAAGTCTTTAGGATAGATCGGTTTTTTATCACAGCATCTCCAAACCACAGGAATATATGTAAACTTAGATAGTGGAACCATGGAAACATAGCATATTCGATCTACAGATGGAGATAGCCCATAGAGCTCGGATCATCGCTGTAGTACATGACCTCGTCATCGAGGCAGCTCCTGATGTTGCCGCTTTCTATCAGTTGTTGTATTTTTAGCTCTTATTGATTGATACCGAGCTTTAAATACAGATCCTTCAAATATGGTTGGCGAATTACTCAGATAAATAGTTAAACTGTATTAGTCACAAAAGGCTGCAAGTGGAGCAGCTATAAAATTACTACTGATTCTTGAAGCCATTGACAAACTTAACTACTACATATGTGTCGGGAACTATGGCCCAGCTTCACAATCAACCAATTCATTGGACGAATTTGGTTTGGCCAGACCTTCAGCAGTAGCATCTCTTGTCTTTCTTCGCTATCTTTTAGTGATGATGCATCACACCTAGAGTGAAGAGAGAGGATTTGGTCACAACTAAACATGAGTAGATAGGATAAAGGATATCCAGAATACCTATGAGTAGATAGGATTAATTTGCTACCAAATTTATGTAATAGCAACTGGATGATGGCACAAGAAAAAAAGGTCGTGATTGGCAACACAACCCATATATAGATTAAGGCATATGCTCTAAATCGCTTTCAGTATTGGAAATCAAGGAGAACTATTAACCAATGCGAATAAAATAAAATAAAATACAGTAGCTATATAACTAAACATGCAATAATGCATCCGTAAAATGAGCTAGCTAGGAAATGCAAAAGCATATTAGGTTTTAGGGAATGCCTCACACAACAGAATAAAGAGATCGAAACAACAATTTCAATCACTTTAGAACAGGAAATTAGGAAGAATTGCCAAGGAACAAAAAAGTTTGCTCTGTTACAAAGACATTTAGTTACATTTATTTGTAACATATAGTCCATCTTGTTGTTAGCTGACTCCAAATATTAACACTACACTTTTCATCATGTGTTTGACAATAATGAACATGAACAGAAGAAGTGAATATATGCCATTTAACTTTTTATCCTGCTGACAGTATGATATACTACAAATACATGATAAACGCGGTTGTGTTGAATAGTATAAAAATTACCTGGGGATGGAGGGAACCAGCTCATAGGCGCCAGAGGCTGTTGATCTGTACAACACAAGGCAAACGCCGTTGTTAACTACAATTCCGTGCTCACAACTGCTGCTGCCAGACACCGACACATTGATCTCCTGTACCTAAAGCTCTCCAGTTTCTTCACAACTGTTGCATCTGAAATAGTATACGCATATTCCAGCTGAAATTCCGTTGAGAATATCTCACCAAATAGCAGTACTAAAACAATGTACCCAAAAGAGCTATCCTTGGAGCCCGATGATAATATGCAGTTGACAGTAATAAAAGGCCACTTGAGAAATCACTTAACTACTGGAAACACATGTAAGCTTCATCAACCTAGTATATAATATATTGGATGGTAAAGTGACAACCCATATTTCAGTAGGTGAAATAGGAAATGAACTGTAGAAACTCCCTAGAATCTGCAGCATGTGCTATGTCCCTCCTCATCTGAGAAAGGAAACTTAAAAATATCTACCACGAATCAAAAAGGTTTTCCTAACTGAGCAAAGCATTATTATGCATTTTGTGAAGTCAAGAAAGTGCATTCAACTAATGTCCACTGTAATGGGGAAAGATAAGTATAAATGGTGTAAATTAGGAAGAATCATGTAGTGAAACAGAAACTGGAAAAATAGTAGTATAATTATACAGAAAGCACAATATAATTATGAACTCTGCTTCGTGAGCATTGACATATCACATATGTTGCGAATCAAATAAAATCACATGAGTCGATCTTCACCAGAGTACATCTATGGAGAGAACAAACCTGTGCTAACGTTTACAATCTCTAAAATGCAACACACTTGACCAATACCTATATATAGTTCTTATTCCATTCACATATTTTTCTTATGACACATGATACTACAAAGGAAAACTAATTGAGTAAAATAGAGCCGAGGAATCATGCAAAGAATAATAAAAGAACCAGCACATTACTAACGCCATAGGTTTAGAACATTACTTGTCTCGTCGTAGTGGAGAAACGACCCAATCGTGGAGACTTGCGGGCTGAAATGCCTGCACACAATACGATAAGCTTCGTGAATATATTGCCCATTCCATATTTTAGTGCAATAAATTGCAGATGACTTAACTAAGCAAGCACAAATCAATCTGATTGAACTGTTTGTTGCTATGCTGCATTCATTTGTATTATTTCTACATCTCATCCCTGCCAGTCAACAAAAGGCGGAAAAAGAACTAAAGACCAGTTTTGTGTATTAATGATCATTTGGCCCAACAATCTTAGCATCATCACTATCAGGAGGAAGAATGTAATCTTTAGATGTGTCCCACTCTGCTCCACAACTGCAACGTCGCCGCCTCCATATAAGATATATAAATATTTTGTAGTGCTCTATACTCATAGGAACTGAAAATAGCCAATACAAAGCATATAATGGTAAGGCAAACAGCGGCAGTAGTCCTATCTATAAAGAACGTGCATATCTATCATTAGTGAATCAAAAAAATCCGAAGCTCCAGTGGTCATGAGACTAATGCAGTAAAGGAGTGACGACCAGGGAAAACTAAAGCATGTAGAGTTGAAAGTTATGAATACATTGGTTCAATAGGAGCCTGCTTTTCTAAAGAGAGAGTGTATAGAAAATTCTTTTAGGCTTCAAGAGCGAGTAATGAGCCCACTTTCTGCCCATAATTAGTGAGTCCTATCTATAGAAAACGTGCGTATCTATAATTAGTGAGTCCTATCTATAAAGAAAAGTATTTGCAATCAGCCGGGCTAAGGGCCATATTATTATATGTGCGCAAGGATAATATCCCAAATGAATGTAGCAGGTCCAAAATCAAATTATTGATGCATATTTTTTTTCCTAAAAGTCCCAGATCACCTGATTGCCTTCATCTTTCTTCTGCAATGTAATTTATGTCTATCAATGTAATTTATGTCTATCAAACATTCTAACATAGAATAGTTGGTTAGCACCAGATGATTAGGCACAACACCTCGTCTGAACTATATAATGCCAAAATTGCCACTACTCTTGGGCAAATGATATTCCCTTCTCACCAAATCAAACTATTTAAAAGGGGATTTAGATGCTAGCAAAGCTAGTGTAATTCTGATTATATCAAAATGTACTCAACAACAGACCAAAATAAAAACAGAATGAAGGTGTAAGTGTACCAGAACGAACAATAATTAGGCAGCACAGTAGTTATTAGACTGGATCTTCTCGGCAACCTATAAGCCACACAATATCAAAAGTAGCTCGAAACTGTAGCCATCCAAACCATGGTGATATAATGAAGAGAAACAACATACCCTGCTCTTATAACCTGAAACAAAGACCATTAATTACAACAATTAATTCTGTGACTAATTAAATTAATGACATGTAAAAAGGATGAGACATAGAGAGGAGGTCGATTAATTTATACTACTATTTGTTTCCTGACATTCACCATGCTAAAAAAATCAAGAAAGGTGTAGTATTCTGCGATGCTGACAGGTGAGCACCTGGCATTGTAATTGACCGGTTCAAGCACAATTTACCAAGACAGGGTAAAAAATGGAATAGCTGCAAAGTGTACCTAATCCAAAATAATGTCCCACGCCAATTCCACAACGAATTAATGCCAGGTCCAACCTCCTTTACAGCTGCCCATCCTTGGCTAGAACAAAACAACAGGAAGACCATAAATTAGATGGAGAGAAACTCTAGATAAATAAATAGCATGCATTGATATTAAATGAATAAATGGTGAATGGTGAGATGGCTCTACACATGCACCTGGAAAAGGAGGTTAGTAGAGAGAGAACCCAAGAGTTTAGAGCCCCATGTGATAAAATTGTTCCCCGCCTAATGATTAGGAAGAAAGAATCATCTTATTAGCAATCTCATTATCCATAATTTAGCAAACCATCAAATCCAACCATATGAAGGTATAAACACAAGAATTTCTGTACAGAAAAAATTGTAGCCACAACAATGAGAATTTGTACTGACCTGAGACTAATAAAGCTAAAAGAGAAGACATTGGCGTAGGATGGATGAACCTGCATATAATGAAATTAGCACGATCTTGGATTCATGTCATGGGATATTTCTATTGCATGTGCGCTATTGCAGAAGAAAAAGGTGTACGAAAAACATATGGTTGTTACACAATCAGGTAGCATTCTCTCCATACCTTGATGTCAGTTGTTCCGAAGTTTTGTTCAGATCATTTCTTCTCTTTGTTTCCTGCAATTAGTTACTCGTTACTGGTAAAACAAATGGGCATATAAACCTAAATTTGAAGAGGAATAAATCCACCCACATTTGGAGTAAACGAAAATAGACTTTAAGCAATGAAGCATCTTGTACACCTTGCCTTCCTCCTTTCTCACAACTATCATAATGCTACTACTAACAGTAGCACAAACCTTGGTTACCCAGTTACCCTCTTGTCAATGCCGCTGAAATTTGATCAGAACACACATGTTATTTAGGAGACCAAGAATTCATAAAGAAGTGGGAAGAATTGGAACACCCAATCTACAATAGGTGTATTGTTCCAAACTGCTGCAAATCAAATGAAGAAATCAGGGAAAAATCTACATAAATTATTGAGAGGCTTGGCAAGAGGGGAATCTGAAATGTAATAAACTCTAAAATATTAAGTGGAGTAGAATATAGCCCACTTGTTACACTCAGCCACGCTGCAGGTCCAGAATAATTGCATTGCATGCTTGCCATTTTTAGTGTTTATTTCAATAGGCAGCCTGAATGCATCCTTGAGTCAACAACTGCATAAACCAAACAATGATATAAGTAGAAGTCATGTGATTACTGTAAAATAAGCATATCCATGTAGCTAACTTAACCTTAAAATTTGGTAAAGGGAAATTACTACCCGTAAGCCTGTATATATTCAGTCTTGGATCACACACCACCAAAAACTTTTAAAAAAGGTAGAAATTGCAGTAAGAAAAATAAGATAAGTGAAACAATCAAGATAATTTGAAAGAGAAGCTTGCTTCAGCTGTATGCAACATCCAGCAGCCATGTCATTATGTGAGCATCTCCTCAAGCTAATGGCGGACATGAACCTGGCTGCTGGAGGTTGCATACTGAAATTTACAAAGCGACATACTTATCTAGGAATATCGGTAATCCACGTCAACGAGAAAACAAGCTAAGGTACGCCTTTTGGATCTGTTCACTAATTACTGAAACTGAAATTTCTTGCTGCTCTCTCCACACAGTATCATACCCAAGATGTATGAACAAGATAATATAATTAGCTATGCAAAGAATACACAGTGAAGATTTTACAACAACGGTGGTGTTGGGAACAAAGTTAGAAGAAAATATATCATTCCAATTACCAAAACATGGATCATTGCATCTTGGAACTCGCTAAAAGACAGAATAGATAATTCTAACCGCAATTAGCACTAATATGACAGGAAGAAAAGAAGAAGATGCAAATGAAATTAATATCTAGGTGCTAAACTGTACATGGCCTAGGGTTTTCATCCACTCTTTTTTGGCTAACAATGTCCATCTCCCCCTCCGTCCCCTATTTGCGCCACTGCAGCCACCTGTACCAGCACAGAAAAGGGGGAACGGGATTGAGGGAAGAGAGGCACAAATCTGAGAGACGGGCTGGAAGGAGCTCACCTTGGCATCTCAGTCGTGCTTGTCATCGCTTCCCAAGCCGCAACCGTGGTATTGGACGCCGCTCCCACGTATAGGCTGCTGTGGCCGCTCGCTGTGCTCGCCGGGGGTTGCTGTCGCCCACGTCGCTCGTGTGGCCGCCAGCCAGCTGCCAAGGTGCCGACCCCTGCTGCTTTTCATCTCCGCGGCGACAGCCACTCCTCTCCTTCCCCACACGCAAGCAAAGCAGCGGCCTGCGGCCCTCCACCACCGGCGACGACCGGAGCAGCACGAGGAGGGACGGCCGCCACGTCTGGCCCCGCCCGCGCCGCCACCCTCCTCCGGGATGCGCCCCTGCAGTGCCTCCTCCCGCTTGCCACCATGACCGCCACTCGTCGGGCCGGAAGAGATGCAGCGGCGGATGAGGAGGAAGCACACATACGCCACCATCCGCTGCTCGCTGCCGGCCTGCCGCCGTTGTGGCCGCCGCCACCATCTCCTTGTGTAGCAGGGCGGCAGACAGGTGGAGCCTCGTGCAGCTTCTCCTGGTCCTCCCTCAACCACCGGTGGATCGGAGGAGATGCGGGAGGGAATTTGGGAGGAGAGAGGCGGCGGCGCGAGAGGCGAGCAAGAGGAGGAGACGCGGTCCCTTTGCCTACTGCCTCCTCCTCCTCCCTGCCGGCGAGGGGCCTGGTCGCAGAGGGGCGCGGGCGTTGGTGGTGGTGGCGGCGGCCATGGGAGGAGGAGAGGCTCGCGAGGGAGACGGAAGAGGATTGGAGGAGAGAGGAGGAGGCAGGGATTGGCGCTGGCGGCTAGGGTTTTTTCACCGTGCGGGAGCGGCTTATATATCCCAGGCGTAAAATGACCAAAATGCCCAGAGAAGCGCAGTCGGAATAACGGCCACTGCCACCGCGCGTCAGTGTGCACCGGATTTTCCAGCCACGAAGTCGATGACAGGTGGGACCAGGAGCAGTTAAAAAAAACACCGCTCGATCGGACGGCTGAGATCGCATCAAGTTTCGAACGGACGGTCGGTAATTCCAAAGCTGTGGTGAAGGCCCTAGCACCCCCATGATTATACTATTTAGATTCACGTTGTAATCTACTCCCTCCTTTTTTTTAATACTCCCTCCGTCCCAAAATAGCCGTCTCAGATTTGCCCAAAAATGAATGTATCTAGACATGAAACAAGTCTAAATATATTCACTTTTGAGCAAATATGAGACGGTTATTTTGGGACAGAGGGAGTATAAGATGTTTTAGTTTTTGTCCACATGCAAATACACATAAATGTATGTAGACACATTTTTGTGTGCATGTTCACTCATTTTAATGTGCATATAGACAATATATGTACCACCTAAAACATCTTATACTCCCTCCGATCCATATTAGTGTGCACAACTTTATCTAGATACACATGTATCTAGTCTAAATACTTAACTAGATACATATGAATTTAGACAAAATTATGCCCACTAATATGGATCGGAGGGAGTATTAAAAAACGGAGAGAGTAGGTTGTCAGTTCTTCCTTTTGGTACTCTTCGGATCGAATTGTATGCCATGTGAGCCGATCTCGTTCCGGCAAGGATGGTTGTATAAGCAGTGCTAATCCGGAAAGTCTATTTGAGGCCGAACTCTAAGGAGCTTGATATTCCCAAGAAAATTGAAATCTGCTTTTTATGTTTCTAAAATTTGAAACAAAAAAAATTTACTTGTAGATAATGCCGAGGTATACCACTGTGAAAATTTCCAATGCAAAATTCGTATTGGTTTGAATTTCTATTCTTGATTTTCAGAAACTAAAAAGTGACAATTTCGGATTTTTGAAAAAACGAGCTACATGTAACTCGGAAGCCATTTGCACTTTTCGGGAAGGGCGTTTTGGTGCCCGAGCACATTTAGTCATGATATCCGAACCGTCCATGTTCGTTGAGATTGTGCACCAGGTTTTCGTCGTCATGTGCGCTTGCATAGTAAAAACCTCAGAAGTGCGGTAATTTTTAGCGACCGACCTGTAGTGCTGGCCCTGAGTCTGACGAACGGCTGGACGAGGCTTTCCTGTCCTGGGGGGACATGACGCCACACTTTGCTGTTCCGTGGGAACAAGAATCCCAAGTAAGGCCAAATAATTGGAACAAATAGAAGGTAAAGATAAGATTAGCGGGAGAGAGTTTGAAAAGAACAAATAACTAGGGTGCGCAGATTCATCGCATACCTGACATTTGGATCTTGATGCCAAGCGAATTGTCATTAGGTGTCCACGTGTGCAAAAGACAGGTACTACGATTACAATGACTTGAAGGTTATATCCGGTACAGGCTAACCACTAGTGCACTAACAGAAAAGCAAACTGGGCTAATCATAACCATATCTAGCTAACACGGGGTCCTTCTAGGCTTCTACAGTACTATGACACCCAGTTATGTTCTTTGACTGGGTCACCATGGCGAGTACAAATCCCAAGTAGGAGAACTGCCACCAACAGATTGATTAAAGATAGTCAGATGAGCATGTGGAGGCCGAGCACCTTGGAATCGCCGGCGAAGACTGTTAATCATGTCCGGACGTGGCTGCCGCGATGCTCTGATGCTCATCATCCTCTGGGAGGCCAAACGGGGCGACGACCGCATGAGCCGCGACGGGGCCGGGCTGGATCTTGGGATGGCACGACGGCCGCAGGAGCAGCGACGGCGTGGGGACGTGCTCGATCTGCTGCCCTCAAGAAGACCAGCGCGTACTCTGACACTCGAAGAAACGGCAAATGCCTGCCTGCATGGAAATCGAATGCATAACACCAGATCGATGGACTTGAATGAATTTAGAAGCGATGGCGAGGAGATACATGGAATAGGCGGCACCTGTAGAAACGATTCCCTGTCCTAGTTCCTTTCCGATTACGAAAGTTTTGCTGTGAACGAAGGTGGAGATGGGATCTGCGTGTGCTCCCGGAACGGGTGCGAAGGTTGAAGATGAGTTGGGGATAGATCTTTTTATTTTGCGGAAGTTGGCGATAATGTAATTCTCCCATTTAATGTGGGCGGTGGGCCGATAGAGCGGTGCCTGCGTGAAATCATGATGCTTTGTTAACGGACCACGAAGGCACAGAACATGGCCCGTTACATCCTCTTGACAATCAATGCTGCGTACCAGTGGACCACTGGCCTGGTTTTACGACGGTGAAAATAGTCTGAAGCTAACCTTGGGATCAGATCCCAATGCAAACGTAGGACCCTGATTTCGGGTGCATGTGTGCTCGAGCTCCAAAATGGATTTTCGGCACTTTTCAAGCTAGCTACTGGCTATATGCTCATGCCATGTCATATAAAGACAACATAAATAAAAATCAGTATAATATGTTGGTTGTTATATTCTGTTTAAACACATTATTGTGTAAATAAAGTTATAAGACATATGAAATGTGAAGTTGTCGACAAAAGCATGAGAGATTCAATTGTAGTTGAGAAGCTTAATTTAATTGACGTGTATTGGTTAAAATAGTAGGTGATGTGGATATCTTACATGTCAAGATAGACAACTTAAATTACCCTTTAGTGGGGTTTTGCTTTATAACATGTATAGATTTAATATGTGTATTGTTTTGGTTGGGATGCAAGCTGGCTATAGCTTTTTGGTTCTTGTGCTGCGGCTAGCCGAAGCGCCGGCTACCATCTCTCTCCTCCCTTCTCTCCCTTCCAATTAGATTTTTACTTATGTGGATTTGGTTTGTAGCTCGCCGACTAGTACTATTGTATTTGAGAGGAGATTTTTGGTCCCAACTTCCAGTGATCCTTAAAATTAATAAAAATCATATTTATGAATTTAAAAAATTCTGAAAAAGCCGAGTGTAGCCCATATTATATCCCACGAATGTGTAAAATATTAAATTCAAATACTTTTTATTTTGATTTCCACAAAAACGACAAAAGTGTGGATGTATGTATGCATATTTTCAAATCTCTAAGTTTTACCATATTTTGTTATTTTTTGTAGACCATAATATAAAGTATTTAAATTGAAAATTTGCAAGTTTTTGGGATACATCAATGGGTACATCCGGACTTTTTTCAAAAAAAATTGAAACTCACAAATATGATTTTCAAGAAAAATAATAGACGGAGGGAGTTAAGTCGGGAGTCAAGTACCTTTCAAAAAAAACGAAGGCAAAAGTTTTGCCTTATCCATTTATTAAGCAGAAGGTGACCGGTTTATTTTCGAAAGAAACTGGGCGAAAATCATAAAACAACACAACCGAAGCCCCGACAACCTCAAGAACAACTAGAGCTGCCGGTGCCCTTGATCGATCGTCAGCCTTCACACGCCATCATCTAAGACGAAGCTCTAACTCTTGAGAGTAGAATGGCTTGGGTAAATTTCATTTCCTCTCCTAGAGGGCATAGTACCGGATGCCTAATCGACAGTACAATGCAACATTTATAAGAGAGCATACGCTGATAAAACCGATACAGTACCAACGAAAGTGATGCAATTGCTAAGACATTGCTAGGATCGTTCCCGGTCTTGGCCGAATTTCGACGACAGGCAAATGAAGCAGAGCTTCAGGATGTTCTTGAGGGTTCACACTCTGCGCCCACGCGGACAAGGACCACTGGGCTGGACGCTGTAGTCAAACCAACTGTTGAAGTTGAACTAAGAGAGAAGATGCTCTCGAGACTTTGACAGGTCGGTCGGTGCCCTTCCCCTCCAACAGGTCAACGCCTCGCCAGTAATCACACAGGATCAACACTACGCCAGACAATCATGACACACTATGCCAGACAAGCATGACGGTACTAGAGAAAACGACCGATGCGTTCAGGCACTATAGGTTTCTACGATACTGAATCAAGCGAAACGCGTACAGTAAATGCAAGAAATCTTAATTACTGTAGCACACTAGCAGATCTTCTGTGAATAAAGTTAATATTCTTAGTGCAGCGTGTTCACAAAAGCATGTGCGTAACATGTGTAATAAAGAGCTTAAGATAACAGTTAGAGACTATTTTTTTTCCAGGCTGGTTTGGTCGCAGCATCAAGTTTTTCACTAGGAAGTCTGAGCGGCAAATGGATAATGATTACAATGTCATTTTTACAATCGTCAGTGCAGTCATGCCCTTACGTGCCAGTAAAACGTTCTTCGAGCTTTGGGGATATCAGCTATTTTTAAGTCAGCAAGTAGAGGTGAAACTGAATGGGCCGCTGTCTTTTTCTCGTGCTCAACTCCAACCTTGCTAGAAACATACCCTGGCACGCAGTTACCCATCGAGCGATGCCTTCAGTCTCTCAACCTCGGCTAAGAGGGAAGAATTCAACTCACAGGAATCCTTCAAGATTTCAAATCTCCGGCCGAGTTCATCACTGTATTGTGAATCCCGTGGAATGCCTTGCAGAACGAAGCTCTGGAGCATAGCCTGTTGGACGGAGGAATTTCCCAAACGCCAAGGATGGAGCATGATTAGAAAACTCTATGTATTCCAGCATAAGGAGTTCGTGTTGTTGAAAAACCTGAGGGGAAAAATGTTACCTTGTGATGCTGCTTCTGGGCGTAGCACCGGATAAGCGACTTAACCATCTTATTGCGCAATTTGACGGAAGCGCTGCGCCGGAAAACAAAACCGGACAGGTGATGCTTCGCTAGTGTGAAAGACATAGAATCCCTCTGAGCAGCCTTGTCCAGGATACCAGATGTCCATGATTTGGTATAAGCCTCCAAGATTAATTCGTCCTCCTACAAATGCAATGCAAAAAGTATGAAGTGGAGAAGTCATAGTCTTTCAACATGGAGAAGCAACTATCTAGAACTAAATGGGAGCAATAACATAAAACCATGACATGCATTTCAAATATGATGGACATCTAATAATTAGAACCAAAATAGAACGTATTTTCTGCTCTTTGCATACTCTATGTTGTGCAATGCGCAAGAACTAAACGGGTTTTAACTTTTAAGTAAATACCAATAGTGAATTTATAATCAACCATGTTACTATCAAAGATGCCATCAGAAAGAGAAGTGTAAACAAAATGAACTAAAGAAACAATACCTCAAGAGGCTCCAAGTATCCTTTGATGCCACCGACGCATTTGTCTAGGGGAGGCAACAGTTCAAGCACATAAGAATTAGATAATGCATTCCAGGCTGCAAGCCGGACCGCAGCCTCAACACTTCTATGCAAATAAATGGCCACTTGCCGACCGAAAATAACATCTCCATATGAGACAGCTGCGAATTGATCTACAACACTCTCGGCAAAAGTAGTGTAGCTCTCATGAATTTTCTCCTTGAATCTGAGAATTTCAAGAGTACTAGTTACTTTCACTTCTTCAACAGTGGTCACATATCCTACAGCCTCATCATTATTGGCATTGTGAGATATATAACATTTCTGACACAACATGTCGAGACGATGGCCATACAATTCTTGCAAAGCCTCGAAAATATCCCTACTTCTATCTTCTTGAAGCAAGTCCATGTTAGTGCGGACAGAGGCGGAAAGTGCATGCATTTTCCAAACCAAAGGAATATCAAGAGATGGAGCAGCTGAAACGGCTTCCAGACCCAAAAGAAAGATAAGACCAGCCCTTGAAACGTCAACAGCATATTTTGATGGTGATGGCAGGGTGCCTTTTGCATCATCAACACAGCAGATTGAACTTAGAATCCAATGCACAGGAAGAGGCAGTCTCTGGTGTGCCCACTCCAGAACTAACGTGCTGCAAGGTAGATTTACAGCTTCTGTTAACTCTGTTTCCTCTTGAATCGTCTCCAATGTCTCTGGTACTTTTGGCTTATTGACGCTGCTATTATTTCTTGCATATTTGTCTGGATTCTTCTTCTTGATGGCCAACCATCTGGATCTGAAATGTGAATTTAGCACACTGCTAAAATGCAGATACTCGTCTTCAGTTATGTCCCACTCAAAAGTTTTTGATAATTTGATTTGAGAAGGCAGGCGATGTATGGAAGATTTGAGACATTTCAGAACTGAAGGTTCGAAGAGTATATCAAAAGCTCTCTCCAACGTAGAGATCTGGCCGGGCCCTGCGATCAAAGATACACCAAGGACAGGACTGATCCTCTCTGAAGCTTTGGCAAATGGATTAGTCACAACATCTGAGTTTGCATCTTTATTGACAGCACTTTCTGGAACAGCAGAGACGATTTTAATCAACTCTAGGACCAACTGTGAATCCAGTTGTGCAAGTAGACATTTCAGTGACCAAAATCCACCCCCGCATGTCCCCCAGCCAAACCCAACACCCGGAGCTAGTCCTCCTCTACCAAACATCTCTATGTTCTTTGATATGGACCATTGTGAGGAAATCACTGGCAACAGCGAAGTTAGGAAGTTCAACAAGTCATTATGCCATACACTGGAAATGCCTTCTCCTAATATCTTGCCAGCTAGCCCTGTTTTATATTCTTTGAGATGCTCAGGACTATATGTTGTCGCTCTCTGGATTACTCTGTCAACAGAACAGCATAGCTGCACTAATCTTTGAAGGCAACTTATGGAAGATAATGATGTATCCACATTACTCTGGGATCTCATATGACAAAGTCCGTGCACTAACGACACACTACTGGAAGGCAGTTGCTCCTCATGTCCAACAACTTCAGTACACGAGAAGCTGAAAAACCCATTAGTAATTATGCCCAGGCCAATTTTGGGGACAAAATCCGGTATCCAAGGCAAGCAGTGACTTTTACTATCAGAAGTGCCATCTGGTGATATTCTTTCTAATGTCGAATTAAGCATGCCTAGTACAGAAGAAATCAACAAAACCAAGCAGCTTTCCTCTTGTATATGTGTTGTATTCTCACTCTGCCCATTGATGAGTGAAATCATGTAGGGAATATCATTAAGATGCAACCAAGACAGTGCCAAATCTACCATTGGTACTACCTGATTCCAAGACCATATCTCAGCATAACTATCAAGAACTCCCACATTTTGTTTGGCCAACTGCTCCACTGAATGAAGAAGCGGCAGCCTTCGTGCCAGAGCTCCTAATACAAGATACGACTCTCTTGCAATCGAGCAAAACTCAGAAAGAACATTGCTTTTACTTAGATTCTGAAACGCTGGAGTGCTGAGCCACAGGCAAAGAATAGGAAAGAAATCTGTGAAGTTTGATATGCAAAACCCATAAGATATACAAGTTCTCCATAACCGCAGTTGCTCGACCATCATTGCTGAACTCAGCTTGCATTGTTCCTTTCCAGATTTTATCCAATCCTTGCGGGTATAAGCTGGTACGTACCAGTGCCACATTGCCTTCATAAATACTCCATTGTTCACAAAATTCAAGCATGTTTGTCTGTTGTATTTGGACAAAACCTAGCAAAAGAAACAATGAACAAAAAGACATTATGTTCGACAAATATAAGCTATATTTTATATAAGTGATTGTCGCCTTGTAGTATGAGTAGTCTCAACCTAGAATAGCTTTTAATATGTGCTCATGGTGTTTATCATCTCGTCGTAACAATGGGACAACTGTAATCATAAGCAACTCAAAAAAAACCATAAAAAATCCACCAAATAGTTTCTGTGCAAGTACATGCATTCTCGAAAGGGGTTTGATTGGTTCAGTAAGTTGCAAGGACGGTATTGATATAATTCCTATGTATTCAGATCTCAGAAGCTACAAACAAAGAGGAAACCTCGAGAAAGATTGGTGGTTGCTAGTTGCCGCTAAAAGGTAACTAATTTGAATCAGTTATGACAAGTGACAACTAATAAGATGCCAATAGTTTTGATATCAATGATGCAAGGTGTTAACAGACTTATATCCAACAGGACACCACTTGGAGTTCAACTAACAATAGAAAATTGAGCAACAAAATCAGAATAGATTACTGTGACAAGCAATACTACATCGAGCTATAGACTAATGCTAAGTAAAGATGATCAAGAAACAAACACTACATTACCAACAAATTGGAGCTTCAGGTGCTAACCAACATCAACATAAACAACAATATGTCAATCTAAGATGACAGATATCTATCGTGTTACCCAAAAACATGAGATTGCCTTAGCAACAAAGATACCTTCAACAAAGTAACCACTCTGATCTGTGACAAGTGGATTTCCATTGATCCTTGCTTATCCAACAACTTAACAACACTTTGAACAAGCTTTGTACAATTCAAGATGGCATCAGCAGATTGCGGAGAGTGTCTGGCTAATGCCACAAGAATTGAAACAAGATAATCTTTTAAAACTGGAGGCGGGTCCATCTGAATCAACAAAGAAGTACAACTTGAATTTAAGATCCTTAATCATGCCCACTGGTTTTCCGCAATAAAACTAAAAGATTGAAAATAAATAAAATAATATGTGTCAACTACCTGAAAAACAAAGCTTAGTAATAATAGAGTGATAAAATGCTATCAGTACTGAACAAACAGTCCAGGCAACACAAGTGTGTGTGAAATATCGTTCCAAAAAGTAGATGCTATTGGATAACATATAACAAATGATGTTCAAACGATGACTTAGTACTACGGTACACCTAGAACTGCCATATGGCATACAATTCCCAGAAATCCAAAGGATATTGCTAATTATTCAAAGGGTAAACATGATTAGTCATAATGTACTTGCTATATCAATGATAGTGATGTTGACAATAGTAAAATAAAAAAATAATACTAGTGGAACAGGAGATGCTTGATGAACCGGTACCGACTAATTTCATAGTTATTTTAACAGAACATAGATGCCAAGTATTATCCAAGACTTACCTTAACCTTAACAAAGCCTTTTGTCCCAAACAAGTTGGGGTAGGCTAGATATGAAACCCTTTCACGAGGACTTCTCAGGAGGTCACCCATCCTGGTACTACTCTCGCCCAAATGGGTTTCATACCCATAGGACTGGCTAGTTTTTACGTTGGCTCGCCAAGCCTATCACAACCCTTAGATATGAAACCTTTCACGAGGACTTCCCAGGAGGTCACCCACCCTAGTACTACTCTCGTGGGTTTCATATCCATGGGACTGGCTAGTTTTTACGTTGGCTCGCCAAGCCTATCACAACCCTCCTCCTTTACCGGGCTTGGGACCGGCTATGCCTAGAAGACATAGGCGGAGTTCAAGTATTATCCAAGACTGACCAAACTAATACAAATCACGCCTGTGACTAAGACAACACAGTGCACATGCATGAAATAAAAAGAAAGCACAAAGCTCGATGTCTGGACCAGTCTGTAGGGTTGTAAAAGAAACATGGCAGACAAGACAAAGGTAAAAATTGACCTCCAAAAGGGAGCAGATACGTGGCAGGATTCCCATTCTTATAAGACCAGCAGCAACATCTTGCCCAGACACTATGACATCATCTTGAATAGTGTGTTGCTCATCAGTTTCTTCCTCGTCATTTTCACCATAATGTGGAAGTATATTGGATGGTTTTGTGTTATATTTCCAAAATCCCCCTTCAAGAAAACCTCCATCCAGGTCAGGCTTGCTACGAAAAACAGGGGCTGTGCAGACATCTTCCCCTTGATTTACTACTTTCTGCAGGTGGGAGTATCAACCATATAAGACTCGAAATTTTAATGGAAGAAAATAGATAGATAAGAACGTTACCTCTGAATAATCAAAATATGTCTCATTCATGTCATAGCTCAGCATAACATTAATAACTTTAGCGCAATTCAAAACTACAGACTCATGGTTATCATCCAATGACATCCTGCAAATGCCTCAGTTAGCAACAAAGTGGTAAAATCAATTATAGAAAACAAATACGTAATGACAAGTTCTCGAATTGATGCCTTTGACTTACAGAAATACCTGGAAAAGATCTAGGTGTACATTTGCTAACTAATGTTTGTGCTAATTTTCTTCTATGGTTTCCAGGATTTAGGTTATGAGATTTAAGATGACTGCAGTAGCCAGTAGTTAGCAACCCCATAAAAATAATATACCAATAAAACCGCTAAGAGGAAACAGAAAATAAGAGAGGGGAGGGGGGAGGAGTATAAGAGTATCTGCATCCCAACGCCTATAAATTAGACGCTAAAGTGGACATTTACAAGCGTTGTTAACTACTAACATGACGAACTAAAATGGGCATCGTTGAAGCATATGCATTTTCAAGCGTAGGTGTATCTATTAAAAGTTCAAATTGAAGGAACTAAGCATACTCTGTGATTCTTGTTAGGTATGCTTGACTATATTTGATAGGATTCTGTAGTACATGTATGTTCAATGGCTCCCTTCATTATGATGAACTAAGAAACTACTGTACAGAAAAAGTAAGAAAATCTAAATTGAACTTATCAGTTCACAAATGAGCTACCTTAGAGAGAGAACCAACTCCGGTTCGGGCCCAAGGGCATACGCCCAAACTGCTTGCCAATCATCAGCCTTGTCAGCACAATTAGCTCCTTCCGCATTATCAGCTAGATCCATCTTATGCAGATTGTGCAATGCCCTATTCAGAACGGAAGCAAGAAGCTGCAATGCTAGTACACGCTGGCCAGGAACCTATAGTTTGAACAGTAAAGCTGAATTACATGGTATTTTTATCTGTTAACAGGTCACACTTCAATAACCGAGGAAAAAATTAAGAAACAATTCTTTGTGAACTGAGGTTTATGAATTCAATGAAGCAGGGGAACACTAATTACCCTCCCTGCAGACCCACCCTGGTCTTAAGTAATCTGAATCTGAGTTCAGTGACAACCCCTATCATTTACTTGGTATGTTCAATGTACCGATAATAATATTACTAGTTTAGTAGCTAATGATTCTGGAGAAACAAAATTATGGAATAGCCTCAAATATCAGTCTGGCACATTCAGTATGCCATGTTGTGACAAATGCATGCAATATATGTCATAAAAGTACTATCCAACTGGATGTCATCACGCAGATCATGCAATTGCAAAATTAGTAAGAACTACCATGCTTGAAAAAAACTTTGATAGAATATTGTACCACACAATTAATTGTGCACAACGTGAACCCCGTAAAATTCAGGAAGAAATCATATATGTGCCAACGCTCATGTTGCTCAAATATGAAAATGGAGATATCCAAATGCTAAGTATCTTTTGCCCATTCACCATCTGGTAAAGTTTATAAAACGAACCATGCTCCTGGTAAGTGCCAGAGCCTCATTAATGGTGTAACCAACAGCTGCAGGATCTCCCTCTGTTCGTAGGAAGTCACGCTCAGCTACGCTTTCTCCATGTGTCTTCTTGCCTATAATCAAAAAAGGCAGGATGTAATGTCGCCACAAAAAGCTAAAGTATCTCAAATTCATGCCCTCAAGGGGGCAAAAAAAAATAACTTACCATCTTGTTGCTCCTGGCAAGATTGAAATCCCACAATATCTCCATCCAATGCAAATCTACACGACCTGATCCGCTCCACTCTCTCACTCCATGCCTTCCAAGAGTATGCGCTCTGCTCAACAGACGTCAAAGGATCACCTCGAATAGCCCTTGCAGTCTTCGCTGGCCCTGAAGTTTGCCTACTCTCATCCTTCCCCCCATTTTTCCTGTCACCAGATTTCTCCCTCCCCCGACGCTTCAATATCTCCACCAGAGCTGGATCCATCCTATTCAAAATATCTGCCTGTGCCTCCGCTATCTCCTCTGCCGACATCCCCGCCAGCCTAGCTGTGTTCTCTGCATTAATCTCCGCCTCGATCGATGGCTTCCCATCATCCAATTGCATATCCTCTCCTCGCAATTGAGCAACCCCAGCCCCACCTTCCATCATCGATGCATCCCCTGCATTCATCGGCTTCTTTGGCAACACATCAGAAACCAAACTCTTTGCACCCAATACTTCCCTACCATGTCCACCATCCAGCTCCATGCCATCTTCCCCCAATCCTCTCACCCCCACCTGACCACCTACAGCTTTAGCCGCAACCGCAGAATCGATTTTCTGTGCGTTGTCTTTCTTCCCCTGCCTCCGCTTGGGGGGCATGTCGTCTGCGACGAACTCTCTCCACCTGCTGAAATCCATGCCCTTCTTCTCCTTCCTCCTCACCGGGCCGGCAACTGCCGCCACTGGCTGGTAGTCCATCTCGTCCACGTCCATCCCGTAGTCCTCTTCCTGCCCCTTATCCTTGTCGGCATCCTTCCTCACCGGGTTCCAGTGCTGCAGAAGAGAAGTTCTGTCAGTCGGAGAGTACAGGAACAGAGACGGAGGGGAGCGGTTTGGCGGGTTTAGGGCTGCTAGGGTTTCCAGGAGAGGCGACGGCGGCGGCTTACGGGGCCGTGGGAGCGGTGGCGGGCGACCGGGAAGGGGAGGACGGTGGGGCGCGGGGCGGAGGAGGGCGCGGCGGCGGAGAAACCCTTCTCGACGATGGCGCCGACGAGGTGGGACGGCGACGCCACCGTCGCCGCCGCGGGCACGGGAGTGGAGGCGGAGGGAGGCGGCGCGGGGTCGAAGGGCCCCTCCACGACCTTGCGGCGCGCGGGGTGTGCGCCCGGCTGATGCCTCCGATTCGCCCCGTCTTCCATTGGCGGCCTGCTGTGCGGAGCGCTGCTTTGGTGGGAGTAGTCGGCAAGGAGGGTTTAAGGCAAGGAGCCAAGAAGGGAATGAAGAGGGGATTCGTTGTGGTGGGTTTTCTTTCTGTCTGCAAATCGATCGCCCGAGGACTCTTCAGGACTCCTTTCATTGGCACGATATTCAGAACGCACGAACAGCAAAAACATAGCAAACCAACCTGTGGTTGGATGGGTTAGCTAGCAGGGTGGTTCTACCCTCAGCCCAGAGAGTTTAAACACCAGGTTTGACGTGTTGCATTTAGGTGGAATATTTTTCAGTGGGAGACGACGTTCCCGTCGACAGCGAGACGTCCGTGGTGACTTCATCAATCTCAAGGCTCGATCCGTCGGCTCAGTCTCTCAGAGATGCTCATAGGGGTAGGGTGTGCGTGCGTGCGTTCATTGGGGTGAGTGTATGCGCATGTATATGAGCGTCTGCGTTTCTACTCTGTTTCGGAAAAAAACAGAAAAAATATACAATGGCTCGTTCTTTTCGAAACACATTCAAACGCATAGTTCTCATGTACGCACGCACACCTTGCTCATGAGCATCTCCGAGTTAGCCGTGCCTTGAGATTGACCACACGCTTCTCATTATCATTACCGATGGGAACGTCTCCTCTCACTTGAAGAAAATTTCGCCTAACCACCCTGCTAGTCATCCAACCACAGGTTGGTTTGTGGCATATCCTTTTTAATCCTACCTATGAGAAAATTATAAGAAAACCATCAGAACAATAAAAAGATATTGGGGTGAAGCAAAACTTTCCTCCAAAATAGAGTGTAGATGAGTCTTTTGTAAAACTCTGAAAAGATTGTAATTATGTGAATCAAACGATCTTTATATGAAAAAATGCTAAAGATCAAACCCTAATAAAAAAAATTAAACCAAATGAGCCCTTAATCATGTGACAGATTCTCATTCTTTTCAAAACGCTCTTTTCTAATATTTTCCAAGAGGCTATCATTGGTAGCTGTGACGTGCCTTTTTTAGGTCTGATGATATTTCACCTTATTTGAATAAAAGATGGAAATAGAACATTTATTTGAGCGGCAAACATGATGATGAACTTGTAGATTAAAAAAAAACGGTGGTGGAGCCAGCATCAACTCTAAGATGCATAAGAGCATCTCCACCGACACCCCCGCATAACCCTCTCATAGGAACAATGGGGATCCAAACACGAAAAAGCCCCTCAACTGTGCAGACGACCAAAAAAATTGGATGGCGACTCCTAGTCTGTCCCAACCTCTGGGGCCTGTTTTGAGGTGCCAGACAAACCCACCACGTAGGACTACATTAGGTGTGTCCAACCTGTCATCGGCACACATGCGGATCAACGTTTAGTGGCGCTGACCCACCTCGCCGGTTTGGTTCCCGAATCGATGGTGGTGTGGCTTCCCCATGCAACGCTGGCATTAAACATACGCCATCGACCCCCAACCTATCGCCACCGGCCCCTACCCCTCATGGTGAGCTACATCGACCATTCCGCCTGCACCTCTACACGCCTCTCCCTTCATGACGGACACAGTGTGCATGAGAATAAAGCATGGATGTCGTCTCCGCATCTTCATTCAGGCCAGTGTGCATGGAAATAAAAACTTAATTTGTGTAAATTAATAGCAATCCTGGTCACTTACTGAGCCGGATCACTATACAGGCTTTACGGACGAGCCGCTGAAGCACATCGAGAAGAATGGTAAAAAAAAGGTATGGAGAGATAGTGTCTCCTTGTCAGAGGCCATTGTTGAACCTGATCCAGATGCCATGTACCCCAAGTATGGCCATAGGAGAAGATATCATGCATCTAGTTGCACCAACATTCATCAAACACACGGGAATGGATGATTAGAGAAGAAGGTTGAACCAGTTTATCGAAGTGGGTTTTTCACATTGACAGAACATCATACGAGGTCAACTGCATAGACGATGTTTTTCCGAGATGCGACAACCTGAGAGGAGAGGAAACTCGACCGATATGGGTCGACAAGGGAGTGGATGAAAGTTTAAAGGGTGTAATGAGAAACTTGATGATTGACATCATAATGCATTGTCCTCGCATGATGTTTCCTAAGCCATGTCGCATCGACGAGCTTCGCCAAGCATTAAAGATAAACTTTTGTTGTCGAGGTATTGGTAACGCGGAACTACTATATGGATTCATACGTACCGTAGAGGAGGTGGGGAAGAACGTGGAGGGTTCCAGTGACGGGATTGCACACACGATTTACCCAGCTTCGGATCTCACGACGGTGGCGAGATCCTACGTGCTGCTATAATTCACTCAAGGCAAATATGTGTACAGGTTACAATGAGGTTGTATGCGTCTGCCCTAAGGCTGCTGGAAGGCTGGCTTATAAAGGCGCCAAGCCTTCCCCTACAAGGAAAGCCTTAACCGACCTAGATCACGAGTCCTAGACTAACACGGTAACAAACCCTAACTTGCTCCCTAAGGCGAACGCAGCCAGGCCTTCGTCTTGGACTTCACTAAGCCAGCCCAGAGCTTATCCTTGCGCCTAAGCCCATGAGGCCTTCTCCATTAAGCCCTCCGGCTTTATCTGATGGGCCTCCTTGGTGGGCCAGGTTTTATCCACCGTGGCAGGTATACCCGTTCGGCATAACCTCCACAGTAGTCCCCGGAAAGGTTTAAGTTCTTCGTTTGCCGTCTTTGTGAAACACGGGCTTTCGCCTTTGCGCAAGGCGGACAGAAGAGCTTGGAGCATTCCAAAATGAGACATTCAGTCTGCCTTAAGGATTAAGCCGAACTCTCCTGCACTTTGAACAATCTGGCAGAAAGATTCTGTCAGCGTCGAGTCTTGTCATGACGTCACCGCAGTCAAAGCCAGTCCACGACAGTTTGGACAAGCAAAGAGACGTTGTGACGCCATTACTGCTATTTTTCCGCACACGATCTCCGAGGCGTGCGGGAGAAGATGCCCATTATCTGACCGTTGCGGGACGCGTGGCGAAAATCGCGGACGTTATCTCACCGCACTAATCGCGGCGCAGCCCCCATAAAAGGGGAACTGATTTTCTCCATGGTTCATTTCCCTGTTCATCGTCCTCCTCGCGCCCATCCCATCTGAACTCCGGCGAGCTCCACCACCACCTGCGCACCCACCCATGGAGAGCTCCGATGCGACCGCGGGAGCGGCAACGGCAGCGGCGTCGGCGGCGACGGAGGACAAGATCTGGCCATGAGGGGATCGAGCACCGCGGATGCATCTGCATCTCGCGCGGCAGCGGCGACAAGTTCTGCGGCCACCTCCATCGAAGCAGAGAAGAATGCCCAGCCCTCCGACGAGGGCGATGCGGCGGAGGCAGAGGAGAGGGAGAGGAAGCATCATCCCGCAACTGGGCAGCTTCCACCATCACCGACGCGGACCTCACGCAGCTGCAAAAGGAGGGCATCCTCCCACCAAGGAGAACTGCCACTGGCGGTCAGCGTACGGCCACCCTGCTCCAGATCCCGCCGGCGATGAACGAGTGCTCCTCGTCTCACATCTCCTCGCGGTTTGTCTTTGCCTCCGCATCCTTTTTTCCAATCAGTCTTAGACTACTATGGCCTTCAGCCTCATAGCGTAGGCCCCAATAGTATCTTGTACATAGCTGGCTTTATGGCTTTATTCGAAGGATACCTAGGCATAGAGCCCAGCTTAGAATTCTTCAAGTACTGCTTTACTGCAAGCGCCAAACAGAGAAGGAAGAACTGCTTTCCTTAGGAACAGTTAGCATCAACCTTCGTAGAGGCAGAGACTGGTATCCTAAGGCGCCAAAAATAGATTCCATTAAAGGCTGGAATAGCTCCTTCTTCTACTGCAAAGACATGGCGCCAGTAGGCAAAGACATAGGACTTCCTCGCTTTTCTCCTTTGCCTGCGGAGCCCCGCCTTCTTGGGGCGAGAAACCGCTGAAGGTCCTTCCTGACAACCTCCGTCGCATGCAAAGGCGGATTGAGTACTTAACAAAGACTGCTGTGCCCAAACTCACGGGCGCAGACACCATCCTATGTTGGTTGTCAAGGCGAATCCAGCCTTTGAAAGATCGCAAAGGCCTCATGTGCCACTACACGGACCAGAAGAAAGATCCCCTCCGTGTTAGTGAGAGTGACCTTACGCAAGACGCCCTTGTATCGCTTTAAGAGGATTGCCAAGGAAAGGATCCAGCTCACAGAGCAGCGTCCTATGTACACAGCCGCCAACCCGCTCCAAGGTAAGGCATTTACCATTACTGTTTTTACACTTCCACAATGTTTGCCTTACTAACACCACTTTTGATTTCAGCTCGCCCTTTTGCCGGATAATCTGCTGGCTCCTTTGTTTTACGTGCCTGAAGCGGCACCCGAGCCCCAAAGACTCGGAAACGAAAGGCTTCAGGAGCACTGCAGCAACTTCAGCAGCAGAAAGGCGGAAGCGTGAAAAGCCATCCCTGTTAACGCCGAAGTGCTCGACATTGAGGACGATGAAGATGCGGCCTTCAATGCTCCAGTACAGAAGTAAGCCGAACCTCAATTTCTTTAGTAAGGCGAACAATGTCTATGAATGTTATCTTATTTTGTATGTGATTTGCAGGATCAAACCAACTGCGCCTCTCAAGAGGAAGAAAGTAATTTCTTCCAGGCAAAAGACTGAGCCTCTCCAGCCATCGCTCCCCCCACTCCCTCCGTTCAACAAGAGACAGCCCCAGGCCCATCTGAAGATCATCATATAGATCTGGACTCAGCCGTCTTACCTGATAAGACGGAAACTGAAAAGTTGGCCAGGGCTGCCGCTGCTGGGAAGGCGGCGGTACTTCAGTCAGAGAGCCGAACGAGCCCATTACTCGTGAGGCTATCCGCAACATGGTGAAGCAAGAGCTCTTTGACGACGAGGGGTACATCTTACCCAACATCGCCGCCATGCTTGCCGATGAGAAGGAGCGCAACGAGCCGCCTCCGAAGCTAAGGCCAGTTGGTCAAACATTGACCATATTGAATCTGGAAGACAATTGTGACGAGCTGTACGTCACAATGAAGAAGAGCTACAAAGCCTTGAAGGCCATGATGCAGGTAAACATTCCGTCTTTATGTACATACTAGTCCCCGGGCATTACGTTGTGCTTTGACTAAGCCGACGTAATGGCCTTTCTTTAATGTTGATAAAGACTCAGTCCCCAAGCCCATTGTAGCTTACCTTATTGTCTTTACCTTTCTTACTTACTACTACCCTTGCCTTAGCAGAGCAGAGCAACTTACATGCGATCTATGGTACTCACTGAGTAACCAAAGGCAAGTGCTCAAGCAAGCCGTCGCCGAAAATAAGGCGAACAAAGGTAAATGTTGTTCTTTCACATGCAATGTGTTTAGTTCATTTTAAGCATAAGATGCTCAACACATGCAATGTGTTTTCACAGCTGTTGTGGCGAAGGCAAAACAGATCGTCAGCGAGACTGGCGATATAGAAGTTGTGAGGCGGGAAAATGCCGCCTTGTTTAAGCAACTGGAGGAGAACCGAAAGACGGCCGAGGCCAATCTTAAAGCCGTCCAAGACAGCGCCGCTGAAGAGCAAGAAAACTGAAGGCAGAACTTCTGAAACTGCAGCGACAGGCTGAAAAGGATGGGCTCCTAATCCAGAGCTTACAAGGTCGTCTTGAACGCCAAGCTGATGAGAGCACCGCCATTGACGAGAAACTGCTAAGTAAGCCTTTCTTCTTTTACTTCTCACTTTCTGTCACTTTTCGCCTTTATTCAACACTTCAGTGCGCCTTAATTTTTTCCATTCCTCCCTTCCTCAGTTCCAGCTGGATTTGGGGAAAGGCTTACCTCTGAGACGCGCCTGGAGCTTATCTTGGAGTGTGGCGAGATTGTGTCAGGGCTGTATGCTGCGGGAAGAGACGTTGTTGCCAACATCTTCCCAAAACAGCTGCCCCAAGTGACAAACACCAGCAACTTGCTGCCACTTCTTCAGAACTGCGTCCCAGAGGTGGTGGAGCGTCTTCGCTCAGCAGCTAGAGGCGGAGCAAAACTTGCTCTAGGACTTGTTCGCGGCCACTACCCCGAGTCAACATGTGGCGCGTTATCAAGTGTTTCCCAGCCAAGGACAGAGACGGCAACGAGCTCGTCAAAGAAAAGGTCTATGCCTCTGTCTCTGGCTTTGCCTCAGCCGTTGCTGAGATGGTAGACTTGTCTATCTTCTTCTCCAAGAAGCCTGTGCCTCCCCGTCCTGACGACGTGTCTGATGACGAAGCCGAAGCACCCACCACTGGCAATGGCGATGAGTCAGAAGACGGAAATGAAGAAGAAGAAGAAGGCGAGTCTGAAGCTACGCTGGATCCATCCAAGTCCCCTGTGCCTTCGCCTCCTCAGTCCCCTGCATAAGATGCAGGAAAAACTTTGCATTAAGCGTGTCATGAAAGATGGCACAAAAGACTTGTTAAGTTATGTTTTGTAATGGCAGGAGCCTTTTTATCTGTTGAACATGTTTGTTTTGCAACGCATGCACTTATTTTTAAAAGGCTTGCAAACTATGCTCCTTATCCGTCTTCAAGTTTTCTGGCTTATATGCTTTAGCCTTTTCGTATGCTGGCAGAACCTAAGCACGGAACACTTCGCTGGCAACAGGGTTAGTAACCAAACTGTTTAAACACAGAAACGGCGCCGGCTTTTGGTGCGTAAAGCATCTACTAAGACAAGCCAGCATATATGCGATCAGATAAATACTCTTAGACGGATGCAATTTTAATTTTTGTAAGGCCTTAAGGCAAAAGCATCATGTGAGTAACCACAAGCACGAAGCCAATTCGGGTTAACATTGATATTTTTATCGAAATATATGATCAAATGGAAATAAAAGACGGCGAGAACTCATGCATAAAAATAATTGAGGGAACCAAAGACTTTTATTTCATAATCATATATGGTGTGATTACAATAGAATTGCTAAGTGTAAAAAGGACGTAGCTGCTCAATGTTCCAAGGACGTTTCGTCTCCTTGAGCGCTGCTTCTTCGTTCCTTTTCCTTTTGCGGCCTCTTTTCTTCTTCTTCTCGATATCACGGAGGTCCACAAGATAATATGCCCCGTTCTTAAGCGCTTTGCTGATAACGAAGGGTCCTTCCCATATGGGAGATAGTTTGTGCTCCTTTTGCTGAACAAGGCGAAGCACCAAATCGCCTTCTCGAAACGATCTCCGTCTTACCTTGCGACTGTGGTAACGCCGCATGTTCTGCTGATAAATGGCGGAGCGCTGAAGCGCTATCTCACGCTCTTCTTCGAGAAGGTCTAAGCCATCCTGTCTGGCTTCTTCTGCGTCTGCTTCAACGTAGGCTGTTACACGAGGTGTGTCGTGCAGGACATCTGTTGGGAGTACCGCTTCAGCGCCATATATGAGAAAGAAAGGGGTATAGCCTGTTGCACTGCTTGGAGTTGTGCGTATGCTCCATAAGACAGCAGGTAATTCTTCTACCCATGCTCCAGCTGCTCTATGCAAAGGCACTTAATCTTGGCTTTATTCCCTGTAGATTATACTGTTGGTTCGCTCAACTTGGCCATTCGATTGTGGATGAGCCACAGATGCTAAGTCCAAACGAATACCAACTTCACCACAGTACTTTGCCAGTTCTCCTACGGCGAAGTTTGTCCCATTGTCCGTAATGATACTGTGGGGGACGCCAAATCTCGTTATAACCTCAATGACGAACTTCTTGGCTGTTGCCCCATCAAGCTTTTTTATGGGCTTAGCTTCAACCCACTTGGTGTATTTATCCACCGCAACTAAGAGATGTTTGACGCCGCCTCGCGCAGTCCTGAATGGACCTACCATGTCCAGTCCCCAGACCGCAAATGGCCACGTGATTGGAATGGTGCGCAATTCCTGGGCTGGCATCTTTGGCTGTCTTGCATACTTTTGGCATCCAACGCATTTCTTGACGAGTTCTTCTGCGTCTTGCTTTGCTGTGAGCCAGTAGAATCCATGTCTAAAAGCTTTGGCGACAATTGCTCGGGCAGAGGCATGATGACCGCAACATCCACCATGGATCTCTTCTAGTATCTCCTGTCCTTCTTCCGGCGAAACGCATCGTTGATATACACCTGTGGTACTCCGCTTGTATAGCTCTCCATTTATTATTGTGTATGCCTTAGCTCTGCGCACAACTTGCCGCCTTAAGACTTCATCCTCTGGCTCTTCCTTGTTAAGGAGGAAATTTATGTAGGGCTGTGTCCAATCTGGCTTCACCAGCATGACGGAAACAGACTGCGAAGCCATGGGGTCATCCTCATCTCCGCCTTTAATAGACGGCACGTACAGGTGCTCCAAAATATATCGGAGGGCACCTTCGATCTTTTCGAGCCCATTCTGGCTAAGGCGTCCGCTGCTTCATTTTCCTCCCTTTTGATATGCTTGACTTCTAAGCCGATAAAACACCGACCAAACTCGTCTACCGTGCGTCGGTATTCAGCCATTGTAGGGCTCTTCGCGTCCCATGCCCCTTCTAATTGTTGAACAACGAGGTCTGAATCGCCATAGCACAAAAGACGGCTAATGCCCAAATCCTTTGCGACGTGCAATCCATGCAACAGAGCCTCGTATTCTGCAACATTATTAGTGGCATTGAAGTGTATCTGCAAGACATAGCACATCTTGTCTCCTTTAGGGTTCTTCAGTACCACGCCAGCTCCCGATCCCTGCAACATTTTGGAGCCGTCAAAGTGCATAACCCAATATTCTCGTCAGGGAGGGGAAGTTCATCCATTGCTTCTGTCCAGTCTGCGATGAAATCAGCTAAGACTGGGATTTGATGGCTGTACGTGGCTTGTACTGGATGTCGAAGGCTGCCAATTCAATTCCCCACTTAGCCACACGTCCAGTGGCATCGTGTTGTTTATAATGTCACCCAATGGCGCCTTACTGACTACCGTGATTGGGTGCTCTTGGAAATAATGGCGTAATTTTCTGGCTGCGAAGAAAACTCCATAAGCCAGCTTCTGATAGTGAGGGTATCGTTGTTTGGATTCGGAGAAGACTTCGCTGATATAATATACCGGCCTTTGTTCCGGTAGCTCCTTTCCCTCTCCTTTCGTTCAACAACAACCACTGCACTAATAACTAGGTTGGTAGCCGCCATGTAAAGTAGCATCGGCTCTTGTGGTAGAGGAGACGCTAATATTGGTGCTGAAACTAAGGCGTCTTTTAACTGTGCTAAGGCTGCATCTGCCTCTTCAGTCCAGACGAACGTCTTAGTTTTCTTCAACAACCTGTATAGGGGTAAAGCTTTATCCCCAAGCCTACTAATAAATCGGCTTACAGCTGCTGCAGATCCTGTGAGCCTTTGGACATCTTTAAGACAAGTAGGCTTTTTGATGTCCATGATAGCTCGAATCTTTTCTGGGTTAACCTCAAGACCTCTTTCTGAAACAATGAAGCCTAAAAGTTTTCCTGCTGGGACGCCAAAAAAGCATTTTCCCGGATTTAGCTTCATGTTATATTTTCTCAAGTTATCAAAGGTTTCTTGAAGGTCAACGATGAGATCGCCGCGTTTTCGCGACATAACGGCAATGTCATCGACATAAGCGTGAACATTGCGGCCTATTTGATCGTGTAGGCAACGTTGTATGCACCGTTGGTACGTTGAGCCAGCGTTTTTAAGCCCGAAAGGCATAGTTATGTAGCAAAACGTTCCGAAAGGTGTGATGAAGGAAGTCTTAATTTGGTCAGACTCCTTCATCTTAATTTGGTGGTAGCCAGAGTAAGCGTCCAAAAAGCATAGTAATTCAGAACCTGATACAGCATCTACGACCTGATCAATTCGCGGCAATGCGAAGGGGTCTTTAGGACAGGCTTTGTTTAAGCCGGTGAAATCTATGCACATGCGCAAGTCTTTCACGTCCTTCTTAGGTACTAATACAGGATTTGCTAGCCAATCTGTGTGGATAACCTCTCTAATGAAATTAGCGGCACTAAGCCGAGCTACCTCTTTTCCTATTGCTTTCTTCTTCTCTGGACCGAAGCGACGAAGACCTTGTTTTACTGGCTTGGCACCTTTGGCGACATTAAGGCTGTGCTCGGCAAGTTCCCGGGGTACTCCTGGCATGTCTGATGGTGACCATGCAAAAATATCCCGTTGCTCACGGAGGAACTTGACGAGCGCGCCTTCCTATGCGTCACTGAGGTCCGCGCCTATGTTCGTCGTCTTGCTTGCATCAGCGTTGTCCAGCACGATCTTCTTCGAGTTTGAGCTGGCCTTGAAGTGACATCCGAGCGCAAGGAGGCTTCTTACCATCCGGCATTTCATTGGTGTTAACTTCTTTCTTGTACTGCTCCAGCTCTTCCTTGCTGATGACTGCTTCTGCTAAGACGGCGTTTCCTGCTTCGCATTCCTTCGCCTTCTTGAAGTCGCCATTGACCGTGATGACGCCGTTTGGTCCAGGTATTTTGAGCTTGCTGTAGATGTAACACGGGCGTGCCATGAATTTGGCAAAGGCTGGGCGGCCAAAGATTGCGTGATACGCACTTTTGAATTCCACCACCTCAAAGGCAACTTCCTCAGTCCTATAGTTTGTTTCGTCACCGAAGGTGACGTCTAAGACATTGTTCCCATAGAACTGGCCTGCCTGCCTGGCACTATGCCGTGAAACTTGACTGTGCTATGTTTTAGCTGTGTCTCAGAAAGGCGCATGCGCTTTAAGGTTTCAAGATAGAGGATGTTGATGCTACTCCCTCCATCCATAAGCACCTTAGAAAGCCTGCATTGCTGCACAATTGGGTTTACAACGAGCGCGTAATTCCCTGGGTTCTGTGGAATATGATCAGGATGATCGTTGCGGTCCCATGTAATGGGGTGCTCGGACCAGTTGAGATACTGGGGAACCTGGCATAGTGGCATTGAGTTCCCTCCAGGCTGCCTTTTCCTTTTTGGCCGAAGGAGTGGCAAGGAAAGTGACAAGGCTTGTTTCGACCCTTGGAAACTTGTTGCTCCTCTTGTGCTTTGGCTCCTGATCTTCCGGCTCCGAAGCACTTTCCTCGTTGTCCTTCTGCTCTTTCTTGTCTTTACGGTTCTTGCGCTTGAACTGTTTTGCCTTGAAGCCAGCGTCCGGATCCTTCTTGATATCATCGTTAAGGCGGCACTGCCTGTTGGTATGGGTGCATTTGCCAAGCTTGCTATGATGGGCACAAGGTTCATCTTTGATGTCGTCATAGGTGATTTTAATGGGTCTTGACCCTTGACTGTCATCGCTCTTCTTCTGCCATCTGCTAGCCCCGCTCTGGCCACCCTTCTTATTGGCAAAGGCTACCTCCTTTGATGGTCCTGGCGCATCGTTGGCTTCCTTCTTTTTCCGGCTTTGATTGTTGTTTCGCTTTTCCGGGTTAACAGCTATGTCCATGCGCAGATCGCCGTCGTCAGCTCGAGCGTCGTCTTCTGCTGCAGCGTAATTGTTCGCGCTGTCTAAGAGCTCGCCGAGGTGTTTGATGTTTTGGCTGGCTAACATATATCTCATCATGTTGCCTTTCTTCAGGCTGTTCATAAAAGCATGTATGGCCTGGATCTCAGAAACGTCTTCGCATGCATTCTTTGTCTCTGTCCATCGAGCTATGAAAGCTCTGCTTGACTCCCCCTCCACTTGAGCGCACTTTAGTAGATCTGAGTAAGCCTTTGGACGTTTGTATGTGCATGAGAAGTGTTGCATGAATGTTTTCTGCATGTCTTGCCAATTGTGGATACTCTTTTCTGGCAAAGTGTCGATCCACAACCGGGCCGTTCCCTCCAACATGAGTGGAAGAAAACGTACAGCTGCATTGTAATCACCGTCATTAATACCAACGGCGTGGATGTAATCAGGCAGCCATATGTCCGGTTTGTCAATGCCATTGTACTTGTCCACAATTTTCTTGACATTGCCTAGCGAGGATGGGAGTTGCACCTTGCGAATCGCCGGTCCAAAGCACACAGGGCCCAGGTAAGACTCCTCTTTGGCCGCTTTAATCTCATCGAGACGGATGCGGGCGTCTGAGATATGAGTGTTTTCCCTGGCTGGCCCTTTGTTGGATTGGCTACGCCTTGGCTCCTCCTGACGGCTTTGGCGATGAGGGGAGCGGGAGCGAGATCGCCTTTGAGGCGGATCTCTGTTGCCCCTATTTCCTTCGTCTCTTGCCCGTGCTGCGGGCGGAGGTGGCATGTTAAGCCGGTCACTCCCACGCCGTGCGTCCTTCCCCTTGTCTTGATCTCTTTCACGGCGAGGCGGATCATTCTTCTTATGGCGTGTGTTATCCTTTTGCCGGTGGTCGTCCTTGCCTTTGTCACTATGGCGATTGGACCCAGTCTTTGACTCATCCCTGTGTTGTCAGGAACTTTGTCCTTCCTAGGTTTTACCCTTATTGCCATGGCTACTGGAACCAGCTGGTTCCTCTGGATCTCCACCGCCGGCAACGGCTGTCTTGCAAAGACGCGTGTCGTCCGCCAGTTTTGAGTTTGAGTCCGCCTTAGCCTGCTGCTCTACCGCCTTTTCGATGAGCATTTTAGAATAATGGTGGCGCTCTTCAATTGGACTGCTTCGTCTCCCATGATTTCCCTGGCCGCCTCTAGGTTTTTGGCCGGGGTGGAGAAGAATATGACTCCATCAGGGTTAACTCTGAAAGAGTATTTCTGCCAAGGCTTTTGGGCAGAAGTCTTCTCGAAGTTTCCCTGCAGATCCCGATGCAGAAGAGGGTCACGTATACTTCGTATTTTGCGGAATTTCTCAACATCGCGCTCACGCTGGTACTCTTCCTCTTCTAGAGCCTTTCCAACTAGGATTAACTCTTTTTCCTTGTTCAGGAGGGACAACTTATACTTGATGTTGACTTCAGTCTCAGCCAGGAGCGCTTTCCGTCTTTCCTCAAGTTCAACCGCGGTTGGATTTGGTCCCAAAGGTGTTTTGAGAGCTCCAATGCGCGCATGTGTTCCTCCTTTGACCGCTCCAGGTCTTCTTCAATAGGCGTAGCCGGGGGAGGCCTTTTAGGGTCCAGCACATCCTCTGGCTTTTCCGCCTTGTCACCAATGTGTTTGATGCTAGAGGAAACTTCAGCCTCGTCTGGCTTAGCCGCGGCCGCACCATCCTCATAGCTATCTGTGCCGGGAAAGTCATTAAGACTTCGTTTGGATCGGATGAGCCATAGCCTCGCGCGGCAACCTGTGCTGCAAAGTCTTCCTCCTTATGCTCATCGAGATCTGAATCTTCCGCCATTGGAGCGGTGCCATCAGATCCGGCTTCTGAGTCTGCTCCTGTCTGTAAGGCAGGTAATATTGACTCAGGGTCAGATTCGGCCGGCTTAGGGCCAGATGCGTCAATGACACCACAAAGCGAGAGGCGGGCTCCATAAGCTCATAAGAGCTGGAGTCAGAATCGCTTTGGGTATCAGAGTCACTCAGATCGCGATAGACAAAGGCCTGATCCGATCTGTGTTGTTGCTCGATTGCATAATCGATGGGGTGGTGGGTGGGCCAAAAGGCGGCGGATCCCCTGGGGAATCCATACGCCTCAGCCGTAAAACCCATGAAGATGTTGATGGTGCCGAAGGGGACGACGAAGCTTGACACCAGTGCGTCGTTTGCTGGACGTAGGACCCGTCGTCTTCGATGCACCCAAAGTTGTTGATGATGCGGGCGCGACCAACGCCATAGTCTTGCCGATCTCGCCCAATGCTCCCGCCTGAAACAAAACTCCCGACGCCTTGGGCCCCACGGTGGGCGCCAACTGTCGAGGTATTGGTAACGCGGAACTACTATATGGATTCATACGTACCGTAGAGGAGGTGGGGAAGAACGTGGAGGGTTCCAGTGACGGGATTGCACACACGATTTACCCAGCTTCGGATCTCACGACGGTGGCGAGATCCTACGTGCTGCTATAATTCACTCAAGGAAATATGTGTACAGGTTACAATGAGGTTGTATGCGTGCCCTAAGGCTGCTGGAAGGCTGGCTTATAAAGGCGCCAAGCCTTCCCCTACAAGGAAAGCCTTAACCGACCTAGATCACGAGTCCTAGACTAACACGGTAACAAACCCTAACTTGCTCCCTAAGGCGAACGCAGCCAGGCCTTCGTCTTGGACTTCACTAAGCCAGCCCAGAGCTTATCCTTGCGCCTAAGCCCATGAGGCCTTCTCCATTAAGCCCTCCGGCTTTATCTGATGGGCCTCCTTGGTGGGCCAGGTTTTATCCACCGTGACAGGTATACCCGTTCGGCATAACCTCCACATTTGTTCTACTAGACTTTAGTAAATTATATATTGAGAGAGTATAAGGTGGACATACACTATCCAAACACCACTCTGACAACGTCACATACACGCACATGGTACACTATCTACTCCATTCATTCCCAAATAAGTTTACTTCTAGTTTTGTTATACATCAAGCATTTTATGTGTGACCAATTTTATAAAAAATGTAACAATATTTATGACATTAAATTGATATATTATGAAACTATATTTCAAAATGCATCTAGCAATATCAATTTGATATTGTAAATATTGCTATATTTATCTATTAAGTTGGTCAAATTTAAAAAGATTAATGTCTAACAAATCTAGAAATACACTTATTTGGGAACAGGTTGATTACCCTTTGCAAAAGAGTCGAAATCAAAAACATATACATGCGGTTTCCTAAAAGTCATCTTTCAATCGAACTAAGATAGCCTGGTAGTTTGAAAGAAGGAACATTTTGAGTTTTTTTAAAACGTGAGGATTTCTATCTAACAACACAAGGATGCAAGACATATAAATCGTTGAAGCCAAATAACCAAACACAAGCACACTAATCATCATGAACTCTGTGGGTAACAAATCAAAAACTTGTTGCCCCACATATTTGTAAGATGTCGTGGAGCGAGCATTTTACTTGGCCACACTCACGAAATCTTTGATATATGGTCAATTCTCTGACCACCATAGCATGTTGTCCTTCCCCCACCTGGATCCACCTAGAACTGGTCTCACACCTTGTTTTTGGGTCAAATCCTGGCGGCTACCTGCACAGCGTCGAGCACTTATCGCGGTTAAGAGTCGCTATCCATTTTTGTCTAACAGACCGTCAAAAATAACAATATTCTATAAGAAAATCCACACATGGAGTAAACACTTTTTCATTGAGAAATCAAATTGGGGTCTCGTTGAGCTCCTTAATTCAGAAAAAAAAAGGTTAACACAACTATTCAACATGCCCACCATTGCACGTGGAAAAACATGGGGTGCGACTGGACTTTAAACATCCGACCAGCCCAACTGAAAGTAGAGCAATTATTAACTTGTTCCATAGTTCTGTTTGCTATCTTTTGTCGCAACCGAAGCCCAAGACCTAAAATGCGGTACAGATAGGCACAGCACACGGGCGCCACACACATCTCCTCCACGAAACATCCTGTCATCCATTCTCTAATTAATCCCTCTACACCTGGAAAGAAATCATTCTCAGAAGAAGGACCAAATCACCAGACCGAAGCCAAAACCGAAACAAACACCGCGAGACACACAAAAACAAGACAGCGAGGAAACGGAAAAAATCCCCACACCCATCCATCCTTCCCTTCCTCCGTCGCCGTCCCCACCTCCTCCTCCCCCGATCCCGTCGACCGCCCCGCGGCCCCGCCCCCCTCCTCCTCGCCGGCGGCGCCCTGAGTGAGGCCCCCCCCTGAGAGCGGCGGATTGAAGCGATGCCGTCGCACTCGGATCTGGACCGGCAGATCTCGCAGCTGCGGGACTGCAAGTACCTCCCCGACGCCGAGGTCAAGGCGCTCTGCGAGCAGGCCAAGGCGATCCTCATGGAGGAGTGGAACGTGCAGCCCGTGCGCTGCCCCGTCACCGTCTGCGGCGACATCCACGGCCAGTTCTACGACCTCATCGAGCTCTTCCGCATCGGCGGCGACACGCCAGACACCAACTACCTCTTCATGGGAGACTACGTCGGTACGTTCCCCGGTGCCCACGCCCCTTGCTCCTGTTTCGCCGAGATGTCGCTCGATCTGAATAATAATGGAGAGTTTTGAGGCTGCAGGCGCTAATTCGCTAGATCCTCATCGTGTGTCCCGTTTGGGAGATTTTTTAGGCTGGCCGATAGATTATTATGTTTATTTATCATGTCCGTTTTCTTAGGGTTGTTCCATATATATTGTTCGAATTGTTTCATGATGAATTGATGATGTTAGGTTTTCTTCTATTCCTTGATTAAAATGAGTAGATGCTGTTTTGGATTGGATTTCTTAACCCGAGTCAGAATTTATTGTTAGTGTAGCACATATCTTTTTTCCTCATAGGCATCCTTGAAGCCTTGGGGTGTTCTTTTCCTTGTAGTAACAGCGCTGTTAGAGAATTGTAGTGATGGTCTTGGTTGCCTCGTTTAACAAGTTCCAAGGCTGCCCGGGAAAACAAAACTTCGAATTCAGATGCTTCATTGCTTGTTCTCTACCCAAGAACCGACAAATACGGACTTTTTTTTTGTCGGTATGCTTGATTTTGCTGCCATATTGGTTCATTGCATGTAAAACGTTCACATAACTGGTCTCAGCATGCTTGTGCGTCTGCCATGTTTCTCATAGCAGCCGTAAGCGTTGCTTCAGCGCAGGGGCTCCCAAAGATGGTAAGGTGATCGCCTTCGCCATGTAGTAATGGTGGGCTGGTGGCCACAGAGAATTTTCTGCCACCGCCCCGGTCGTCGCTCCTCTTGGGTGTTATAAACTATGATCCAGTCGCGTCTCTGCATTCCTAGGTGAGCATCCCATGGTGTCCCTGCTGTGGTGAGGGAGATGGGAGAGGTTACAAGAGAGAAGGTAGAGTTGTATGATGACTGCTATTGTTGTGGGTAGGGGAGAATGGGAGTGGTGGCTGTCGTGAGGGATACTGGAGTGGTTGTGCGAATTAGGTCACAGGAGTAGAGGTGCTATTAAATGGGCTTTTGTCCATGGGTTATTACGTACCGTACGAATACGTGACCCATTTCCTCCCCCCCCCCCTTTTTCTGTTGTAATTGCTTGCTGATTCCGCTGTTCCCAGGATTTGTAAGGTGTCGCCTTGCTCGCTTTACTGCTTTGTTCTAAGCGATTGTAATAGTTTGTGCAGGGTTGGGCGCCTTACCACCTAAAGAATCATGGCGTCTGCAGCACATGCTTCTGACGTATATTAAGTTTATATGTACCGCAGCACAACCATGAGTCAACAAATAAGACGCCACCTAACCTTTTTATTAGGAACTCTCGTAATTTGATTGCTTTATTTCTTCCTTTTCTCCTTGAGATTTGTCGCTTGCTAGACTTTCAGGAAAAAACTGTTATTTCAATTAAGTTTTTGAGTGAGCTGCGCTTTTCTTTCTATAAATAATTTGATCAATTTATTTTTCTTTGCATCGTCTTATTAATAGATTGATTTTGTCTTATTAATAGATTGATTTTGTCGCCTTTTTCTGCAGACCGTGGCTACTATTCAGTGGAGACTGTTTCATTATTAGTGGCTCTCAAAGTTCGTTATAGAGACAGAATCACAATATTGAGAGGAAATCACGAGAGCAGACAAATCACTCAAGTGTGAGTTTCTATTCCTTGACCTCGAGTCTGAAAAGTCTTACAGCAGTTGCCAATTCCTAGTTTCAGCATAGTTACTACTATATTGCGCAATTACTGCAAGGCATGTGGGCATTATACATTTTATGTCTGTTCAAAAGACTGGATTGAAAATTAATTTCCTCCAGACATGAGCATACTTTCGTGGTGCAAAAGGCACTAACAGGTTTCCTCTGTTAGAAGATCAGTCCATCTGCTATTTTGGTATCTCCTGTCTGTGACTTTACTTTAGATTTTTTCCCAGTACCCAGCCCAGTTAAACATTTTGGCCTTCTTTACTTCTAAGTTACCTGGCTACTTATTCAAGATTCCTGTCTAAATCTGAATTTATTACTTTTGTCCTTAAGCACAAACATGATACTTGAATATTATTGACAAGCCTTTGACCAACTATTATGCTATTATTATGTAATGTTCATGATACAAAATCATAACCACATTAAGTACTTTCTTTTATGAATCTGTGACATCAATTTTTATATCATGCAGGAAGTATACTTATAAATTAATTGTTGATCAAAGGCTTGTCCTAACAAAAAAAATATGTTACCCATTTTGGAATGGAGGGGCTATGGGTCTATTTGGATTAGAGCCCCAAGCCGCCCTGCCAAAAAATAGACTGCGTGGTTTGTTGCCTGTTTGGTTGGATGCCAATAAATTGGCGTGCCCTCACTCGCATGGCTCTCCAGTTCATTTTACGCCAATATTTTGGTGAGACGCGGGCGCCCGATTCCTTGCCAAAATTTTGGCTCGCCCACGAATTGGCAGGGCTAGCTCTGGCGGCATCCAAACAGCCCCTATATCTTCTATTCCATCTGCTATATACTTAAATTTGAATAAAATAAGTTGCATACCTGTGCATTTGAACCTTTTTGGTGTTTTTTTTTTGCTTATTATCTTCCATTTTGGCTTGTTACATGAGATTTAGATGGACAAAATGTGCATGTTTAGGTGCACCTGAGGGCAAATGTCCATGGCAAGTTTGTGAGTAAGACCCTAAAAGATGATTTATTGGCTGCTTGGAATATCTATTTTCTCTTGGCTCTCTCCCTAGATCACACTGACTTATACAACATGATTCCTATTTTATGCTGATTTAGTCCCGTGAGTGTGAAGTGAGACCTTGGTATGAAAATGGCTTTTCCAAGAATAAAACCAGCTTATAACAGTTTTATGATGGTTTGAGCTCTAGTCCAGGTGTTATGCTGCATCGGGCTATTTTCTGAAATACAAGAACACCGGTAGAGTCAGGAAGTTTTTGACACTGAATTTTTGGCTACAGGTATGGCTTCTACGATGAATGCCTACGGAAGTATGGAAATGCAAATGTTTGGAAGTACTTCACGGATTTGTTTGATTATTTGCCTCTCACAGCTCTTATAGAAAACCAGGTATATTCTTTTTACAAAATGGTTGGTTTGCTCTATTAATCTGGACATAGATTTTTTTTCCATGTACGCTTGATCAAACAGGAAATTCTATTTTGTAGGTATTTTGCCTTCACGGTGGTCTCTCTCCATCATTGGATACATTGGACAATATTCGTTCTCTTGATCGTATACAAGAGGTACCCATTATTTTACTCTGAACATTGAGCTGGTGCCTAATTGTGGATCATTTCATACATGCAGTCTGTTGATTTAGAACTACTCCATAGACAATGCTTGCTTTTACTGAAAGTTAATGATAGCCCTTGAACAGAACCATCTGTCTTAGATTTTTGAAGCAAAATATGTAGAGATCACAGTCGATCATCAGGATTGAACAAGGGAGATCGTTTGCAGCTTCCCTTTTCTGCTATCAAATGTGAATTCACAATTTATCTTGCATATAGGCACACATGTCCTCCAGAAATGTGAATTTAATAATGGTTGATCTAAGAAGGGTTTAGGGTTGGTCTAAGAAGCAAGATACAGTGCAGTGCTCTTTTGTGATGTATAATTAGACATTTCACCAAGACGCAGTATGTTTACTGTGGGAAATCGACTAAGAAATTATGCAAACCAGAAAGTGCTGGATTTAAGAATGACTTCTGTAAGTTCTCAACCAGTTGCAGTTATGTGGTTTTAGGCTAAACCGATTTTCATACTGTTTTTCAGTCCTTCATGAATATTGCTTGCGAGTTCAGTTTTAGCAGGAAAGTGCCTTGAAATTGGAACCTGCAACATGTTTGCAGGTTGCTAGACAATTTCCCTGTATCGATTGTTGATCATACTTGCATGAAGTCGACCTTATTACACCTTTGGTTTAAGAGTTAATAAATCACTGTCCAATGCAAAGTACGTGTGCTGTATTCTGCAATTTGGTTGACTTTTAACGAATATTTTGCTCTAAAATGGCTGCAGGTCCCGCATGAAGGACCTATGTGTGATCTTCTGTGGTCCGACCCGGATGACCGATGTGGATGGGGGATTTCGCCAAGAGGAGCAGGGTACACATTTGGACAAGATATTGCACAACAATTCAACCATACAAATGGACTTAGCCTTATTTCAAGGGCCCATCAACTTGTGATGGAAGGGTTCAATTGGGCCCAGGTTGGTGTAGATTGTATTTAATTTCAGTTCATCTAACCATTTTTGGGCCATGGTTTGTTTACCAAGTTTTTGTCAGCATTTTATAATGAGGACAAACATCTTTTGTTTCAAAATCTCTGGTGCTCTTAATCATCAAAGTATCAAACAAGAACTCATATTGTTATAAAGCTATAACTAAGTAGTTAACACTTGGTTTATTAATGTATTGGATGATGCATGGGCTTGAGAGAAAAACAATAGACAGAATGTGCAGTGCTAAACTTTATGATTGGTAGATAACAAGTGTTTATCTAGAGATTTAGTGGCGTGCGAAGCATCTGGTTCATATGGATTAAAATGGTATACTAATTGGTCATGTAGTCACATAGACACAATTATTTAGAGCAGCATTATACATATTTGGATGTCTGGTACCTGATTTCTTCTTGATCTCAGAATCATTACATAGCCTTCAGTTCTTACATTTTTTTTCCTGAACACATGAACATGCACATAATACTTCCCTTACCATCTCTGGCATTTGAGCCTCAATTTCGATAACTTTCTTGCAGGAACACTAGTTAATTTTCCTTATGTTGATTATTGTGCAGGAGAAGAACGTTGTCACAGTTTTCAGCGCGCCAAACTACTGTTACCGTTGTGGTAACATGGCCGCGATTCTTGAAATTGGTGAGAACATGGATCAAAACTTCCTCCAATTCGATCCAGCACCGCGGCAAATTGAGCCGGACACAACGCGCAAGACCCCCGACTACTTTTTGTAATCGTGGTGTTGACTCTTTTTAACCCACTGCCGTCGGTGTTCCTCTCATCCGCTGCAGTGCCTGGATCTGTAGATCTATGTCCTTAGAAAATGGGTTTCCTTGAGCCAGTTGTGTACCCCCTCTCATTCTTTTGTTTGGAGATTTTGGTTGCCGCTTCTCAGGGCCTCATAGGGCATGTTAAAAGTATATTGCATTGGTATTTTTTTGTATCTCCATTTTGTATTATTTCCGAGACAGAGAAGGGAAGCTGCAATAGAATCGTCTCGCAACATATATCTTGCTCTTCTAGGAAGAATTTCCTATGAGCGCTGGCACGCTGTATTCTCAAGCTGATCTACTGGATGTTTTGTCAGGTATGACCTTGTAGGGGATCTGCCAAGTGATAAGGTTGTGTGGCGTATCTCGGTTGGTGCAATTTGTGTATTTATTCTACTGCTTGTACGTAATTTCTTGTGCTGTCTAGACTAAATAAGATGCATTGCCTATCCCTGAAAGTCTGGGACTGGAAATGACTCTTTTTCTCTCTAAACGAAGGCAAAAGTTTTGCCTCATCTACAATTTCCGGATTTATTAGTGAAAAAAAACAGATTAAAACGTCAGAAGAACCCTCGTCTTCGTGGCACAAGGTAGACTCAAGGGCGCACCGTACACACAAACAAAAGCTCTACAGAGCACAAAAAATAGTCATAGATTGCTCACCGGTGTCATCGTCATAACTGCATGAGACAGCGAGACTAGAAAACCCTTTTAGTGTAGAGGATAACGTTTCCCTTTGAAATATCGGTTTGTTGGCTTTGACGGAGTCAGCTGGCTGTGCTGTAATTTGTCCTTTCAAACAAGCAAGTGTTTTGGACATGTTATTTATGCTGAGCCTATCGTCGCTCCTCTCATGGCTATCCTTCACAATCAGATCCTCAATGTGGACAGACTTCCAATTAGAGGATGAGGTGAAATCCTAACCCTAGCCTCTTCTTTTCCGCCTTCGGCTCCGTCCAACCTGTCTCCACCTCCATGACTGGCGTTGCTCTTGTGTCGTCTAGTCGCCATGCCCTCCTCAAATCACCTCCTCCGCCAGTCTGCGGTCTTCCCTCTAAGCCCACCCACCTCTAGTTTCTTTTCTGTCAGATGTACCCCCGCACCCCTACGGTCAGAGCTCCGCGCCGCCTCACTCCAGTCTCGTTGTCACCTTCCCTGTCGTGGCTCCCTGGTGGTCGGCGGCTCCGACGAGGAGGTGCAGGAGGTGGGTATAAAAATGGGAAGGAGAATTGAGGGGATCAAAGAATGAGGAAAGAAGAGGAACAAAAAGAGATAATTGGAAAAGAGAGTAATCCTCAAGGGGACATCACTACCAAATTGAGCTTTGTTCGAAGGCCCTAGAGTACTACATTCATGTAAGGACTACCCTTTTAGCAAGAAATTTGGGCGGGATGTGCACACAAGAAGAACGACCATGCATCAGGAGTCCTACGCTTCAAGTGACGACACGGATAAGGTCGACAACCTCAAGTGCAAGCGTAGTTGTGCTCTAGTATTTGTCCCCTATGTTGTGGTCGCCCAATTGGCATTTTTTTTTTGCATTTTCACCACGTATATTCAAACGAAAACCACATACAAAGTACACAGTAGAAATACATAACCACAATACGTAGAGGAAAAGGAACCACAAGCAACGAGAACAACACCATCACCGGCGTCGGAGACGAGGACCACCAGCCGCCACCTTGCCGCAGTCAGGGAAAACTTTGCCCTATGAGAGACGCTGCCGTGCCCGTCCGCCGCGCCGCGGCGGAGCAATTGACGATGAACGACCAGGGCAAGCGCCCCCTGTCCCATCCACACCACTTTGCCTCGGCCGCCATCGGAGCCGTCGCCGGAGGAAGTCGAAGAACTCGACGAGCCCAGGGTTCCCGCCGCCAGATCCGCCGCCAGCACGGATCCGGCGGAAGCTAGAGAAGCTCGAGCACCACGCCGGGCCCCGAGTTCCCGCAAGTCGAGCGCAGAGACGCCGCGCCCCGAGGGGCAGCACCGCCGGAGAAGCCCGCGCCGACGCCAAACCGAACACCAGCCGCACCACCTCCTCCAGAGCGCCGCCGGCGAGATCTCCCCCCTACCCTACCATATATACAGACCGGAGCCGGGGATCCCCCACCCTCCCGCCGCCGAAGCGGCCGGCGGAGGGGAAGAATCCCACGGCTCAGCGGCCGCACCCGGTGGATCGGCGAAATTCGCTCCAAAAATCGCCTTCGCCCCCTGCACAGTGACGGGGAGGGGATAAGCTCAGTGTCGGTGGCATTTGATGACATCACCACATATAGATAAAGAGTTTACCGATGTGGAAGTAGTAAATTTTTACTGACCCAATACACAATGTACCACACCCTTGCTTCCATGGACTCCTTGTTACTACTATTATCCCTCGTTTTTTTCATCCCTCAGTTTGGGATTCAATCTTTTATCTTTTTCTCAAGAACGAATAAAATCCTTGTCGATGCTCATTGCGATAAGCTTATCTAAATTTGAAATCACGATTTGGTTGATCGCTCGAAGGATAAAAACAAGGATTCCCAAAAGAAAAAAAGGAACTTCACTACTTGTTCGTAGAAAAAAGTACTCTCCCCGTTTCATAATTCTTGTCTTGTTAATACACTAAATTAATTAAATTCCGGAAATAGTACGCGTTTTTTTTTTCAAAACTAGGATCCAGTCTGTCTTGGCGAAGCCGACAGGACCTAGTCGTCATTGCCGAGGACGAGAGGCACGTGTAAGCTCCAGTCGGCTTACCAGTGGCGTGTATGTGTGGGTGCACGCCACTAGTCGGCGTACCAGTGGCGTGTATGTGTGAGTGCACGCCACTAGTCGGCGTTAGCAAGGACGACAAGGCACTAGTCGGCGTTAGCAAGGACGACAAGGTCCTGTCGGCTTCGCCAAGACCGACTGGATCCTAGTTTTGAAAAAAAAATCGCGTATTATTTCCGGAATTTAATTAATTTAGTGTATTATTTAAAAAAAATTAGTCAAACCCTCGCCTCCGAAACTGCTCTAAAAAATGTTCGAGAGATTGCGGCGGCGCCAGTGAGCCCCCTGCGCTGCGTAACCACCGGCCATGGAGATGGAGGCGGCGGCTCCTCTCCCCAAGAAGAGGAAATCGGGTGTACCCGGAAGCAGCGAACCGGAGGACATCTCCAGCCATGAGCCGACGGCGGCGGCGGCGGCCATGGAGGCGGCAGATTCCCACATCCATCAACCACCGCGCGGAGCTGGAGGAGCAGGGGAAGGCGCCGACCGCATCAGCGGACTCCCTGACGCTGTCCTCGGCGACATCATCTCCCTCCTCCCTACCACCGAGGGCGCCCGCACCCAAGCCCTCGCCTCCCGGTGGCGCCACCTCTGGCGCTCCGCTCCTCTCAATCTCGACTGCGGCGACCTCCTCGCCGAAGGGGACGTTCTAATAGGCCTCATCTCCCAGATCCTCTCCTCCCACGCTGGCTCCGGCCGCCTCTTGCGCATCTCTGCGCGCCACCTCTGCCACGAACCCGCCACCGTGGATGCCTGGCTCCGGTCTGTTGCCCTCAGCAACCTCCAGGAGCTCGAGTTCTGCCGCGCCGCTAACCGTCTACCCGTACTGCCGGTGGTGGCGGCGTCCACCTTCCGTCTCTCGTGTACCCTCCGTGTGGTAACAATCAGTCAATGCCGTCTCTCTGACGACATCACCGAGACGCTTCACTTCCCCCAGCTCAAGCAGCTCACGCTTGAGAAGGTCAGTATGTCAGAAGGCTCTCTACACAATATCATTGTTGGCTGCCCCGTCCTGGAATCCATGCTTCTTAACAAGAGCACTGGCTTCGGCTGCATTCGAATCCGCTCCCCAGCCCTTAGAACCATTGGCGTTCGTGTTGAGAACCCAAGACAAGGAGAGCCCTGGTTAGGGAAAATCATCATTGAGGAGGCCCCTTGTCTTGAAAGGTTGTTCCAACTTGACTTAAAATTGTGGTTGGATATATCGATAATTTCAGCGCCCAACCTGGAGATCATGGTTGCCTTTATTATAAAGGCTCGGAGTCCTCCCCCTTTCAGGTAGCTTCCTTTCTTTCTCGACTTAAGGTTTATACCCTGCCTTTTTGTGAGCAGACAAATACCATACTATCTCCATGTATATATATGGCTTGATAGAATGTTTCATTCTTGATAAAGGGACCACGTGCTTTTGATAAGGATCAACGTGATCCAATAGGGTTTTTAGGGTTTTTAGGCCCGATCTTTCACGGCGAACCAAGAAACAACAAAAGATAACTTCGATCGGTGTAATTATACTCCTATTGTGTAAATGATATTTATCCTTAAGTGAAATGATATTTAATTTAAGTATGTAGTTAGTGGTAATGTGTTTTTTTTTTTTGGATTCGAGTTCACAATTCGGGAAAGTTTACCTATATTGCATCGAAATTTTGACTATTTTGAATTGTTTAATTATGTTTTGTGTTTTGCTGTGCGGAGGTAGTGTTGATTTTTTATGAGCATTTGTTGTATAGTTTAAAGAATATCCAGATATTTGGCAAATTGAAATGTTTGAATATGTTTCCAAGCTGCCATAATTTTTTTTCGTAATTTGGGAAAATGTATTTGAATTATCTCTAAACATTTGTTAATTTTAATTTTTTTTAAGCAATTTGGCGTGGCGGTACCGCGCACCCGTTGGGATTGAAATTGTTTAAATTTGCTGTAATTTGTTGTTTAGGGTGTATCGAAATACTTAAGAAGTTGCATTGGTTAGAAATGTTTTTTTTTCATAAATTTATAAGACAATTTCATAATTAGAGAACATGTAGTTTGTGAGCATTTATTAATTTCATTCTAACTTCTTCTCTGTGATCGTTATGGCAATGTTGTGTTGCTGCAAAGCGGAATAAAAGCAAGAGAACAAATACGAAGACTGGAAAAGGAAATTACAGTTATTTTTTTAAGTTAAAATGTCGTGCAATTATTTTTTGTTCGTGGTGGTAATTATCAGAACGTTGTGCAATTATTTTTTGTTCGTGGTGATCATTATCAGAACGTTGTTTTAGTGCGAAGCAAAGTCGTTGTGGCAATGTTGTTTTGCTGCAGAGCAGAAGAGAAGTAATAACCGAAAGAAAACACATATTACAGTTGTTTTGTAAGTTAAAATGTTGTGCAATTATTATTTTCGTGATGGTGATTTTTCTAATTTTGTTTTAATGCAAAGCAAAAGGAAAACAAAAAACAGAGAGAAAACAAATAGAAAGGTGGGATTGAATGGAATCATGTAAAGGTATCATATGAGCTTTTACGTATTATTTTAAAATATGAAGGTTTGAAGTAGTTTAGAAAAGATCACAAAGTATGCAAAATGGGTATTTTGATTTTCACATTTCTTTTGAAACTGGTCTGGATTGATTTGGATCTGGTTTGGTTTGAAGTAGTTTAGAAAAGATCACAAAGTATGCAAAATGGGTATTTTGATTTTCACATTTCTTTTGAAACTGGTCTGGATTGATTTGGATCTGGTTTGGTAAATTTCAAGTTTGGAAAATGCCTGTAGTCAGATTTTTTTTCAAACCCGAAAATGTTTGGAACTAAAAAAATGTGCGCTTAAAGAATGTTGTGAATTTCAAAATTGTCTATGTTAGAATGTATTCAAAATTTTGACCTGAAATGGCTAAGTAGATTTTAAAAATTGTACGAAGTGGGAAAACATGTTGAAGTGCACCCTAGAATATAAATTAATTTAAATGGAGTTGGTATGACTTAGAGATATCATTTTCACATACTTTATATTTGACATGAGAGGTCAATTAGTTCTTCTGCAAAAACTTTATTCAAAGTTGTTCAATTATGCATGGGAAATGCGATATTTGTGAAGGTTTCATTTTTCTGCAAATTGTGGTGTATTATTTTTATTATTCTGAAATACAGTTTGGAAGATATGGATTGTACAAATTGTATTCATTTTTTCTGGAATTTCCGTAAGTAAATAAATATCTGACAACGGGGATCCACATGTTAGGGTTTTAGAATTTGCGAAAATATTTACGAATTTGGTAAAAAAATGACAGGTACTCCATATTTGACATCAGAGGTTACTTAGGTATTCTACAAAAACTTTGTTCAAAGTTGCTAAATTATGCGTGGAAAAAACGATATTTGTAAAGTTTTCATTTTTCTGCAAATTATGGTGTATTATTTTCACTATTCTGAAATACAGTTTGGAAGATATGAATTATACAAATTATATTAATTTTTTCTGGAATTTCCGTAAATCAATAAATATCTGACAACCGGGACCCACATGTCAGGGTTTTAAGTATTTACGTAATTGTTTACGAATTTGTTGGAAATTGGAAGATGGGGCCCGCGGTGACGTCATGGATGACGTCATCCAGCGGCGGCCATGGGCGGCTCCACCGAGCTCGTCGTCGAGCGGTGAGCGCGCGCGCGGCACCGGCGCTGCGCGTTTCCGCTACGGGACGTTGCGGGGATGCGAGGGGGCGGCGCGGCGGACCAAATGGTCGCCGGAGCCGCCGGCGGTGGCCGAATCCGCGGCGGCGGGCGTGGACGACGGCGGCGGTGATTCCTTCGCGCGTGCGGCGCCCCGGGACGCGGCGCTCCGCGAGGAGAGGTAGGGCGCGACGGCGGAGCCCGCTGGGGCCGCCGATCTGAGCAGGGAGGCCCGGCGCGGCGGGAGCGGGGAGGCGGCGTCAGCGGCGGCGGCCTCGCGGCAGCGCGGGGAGAGAGAGGGACGGGAGGGGCAGTTATGAGGTAATTTTGCAGCGGGATCCCTGGATTTGGCCGAAATTGCGTTTAGGTCCCTGCGTTAGGAAAAGTAGAGGTTCGTGGTGTAATTCGTCGGGGGCGAGGGGCGTTTTCGCGAAACGCAAGCGGGGCGTGCCGCTGACATGGGGGCCCACCGTGCTACTGTAGAGAAATCTACAATAGCTACAGTAACTCGGGGCGCTGCGAGGCCGCCGTTTCGTTCGTCTTTCATATAGTTAGTAAAGTAAATAATGGTAAGTGGAACAGTAGTCACGTATGAGCTCCACTCCAATCCAACTATTCTTCTTTTCGAACGCAAAATTCCAGGAGTATCGATCTAGCGATCGTAACATACAAGGCCTCCACACTCTCGATCAAAACTTTACAATTCCGATCGGAAAAGAAACTCCAATCCACGATCCCAGCAGCAGAACTCGGTCAATCTTCTCTAGCGGAAACAATCTTCTCAATATTCAAGTAGTACTCCAATACATCCAACTAGTACTCCAAATCGTGGAACACAAGGCCACGTGATCCAAACTGATTCAGCTCAAATATGTAAGTACTAATCAAGCAGAAGCAATCGTGTAGCAGTAGGACTCCTTCGGCGGCAGAACCAAAAGAGCAGATCCGATCGGCAGCAGAGAAACAAGACAATTCCTCCAAACCTCCACAGCTTCAGCGGAACGAAAAATCAACAGATCAAATACCGGTGTGTCGGCAGATCGCCTCCGGCAGCAAATACTTCAGCAGATAAATTTCAGCACATAATTCTCGGAACGAAATCGCCGTGAGAAACCCGACGAATCTGATACCAAGATGATAAGGATCAACGTGATCCAATAGGGTTTTTAGGCCCGATCTTTCACGGCGAACCAAGAAACAACAAAAGATAACTTCGATCGGTGAATAGATGAATCTACTCCACGATACGCAAACACAGATTCAAAGAATCAGCAATCAAAACCGACAATAACTCGATCTCGGAGCCCCATCTTGGGTGAACCTCACGACATAACTTTAATCTCAAAACATAACCTAACTTTTACAATAACCGTACCTAGGCTTTATATATAGCCGACCTGATTTAGACTTGGAAACTAAGAAAACACTCGTATGTAAATACCTGCCTTTTACATCTCGGCAGATTTTACCCCTAAACAAACTTGACAAAGATACCATTATTCGACTCTTGTGTAGGTACGACATCTTCAGGTAATTAGTAGCTGGTGGACCCCATCCCATGGCGCACAAGGATAGCAGATTTTTTGGACTAGGAATACTAATATACGCATGCACATCATCAGGTGGCCGGCCCCAACAAAAATAATAGCCACGTTGTTTTCTCCTTCTCCTATCTCCAAAACAATGGCAGTATGACCACACTTCAATATCTCTCACGCATGCGTGTGTGTCAATTGATCCACCACCTATCAGATTGAAAATTATTTTCCATGTTTGATCAACACATGCAAAATCCTTGCCTTTTATTCCATCTGAATATAGCGCAACGATAGCGGTAGTAGTCACAGGTGGTGCCGTATCAGCTTTGTTCAGCACGGTGGTGCACACTGTGAAGACTTTATCTATCTCTGTTTATAGTAATAGCGTGAAGATGGTTCTTAGTTTGATGAGTTTCTTTCCCTGCTTGGAGAAGCTGTACATCGAGGTAACTGTGCATTTGTAGGGTTAACTGCTAAGCTACTCTTTATATCCCTAACTTATATGTCTTTCTGTACTCAGCAAGGGTGAGCTCAGACAATACTCCGTGGCGGTAAACACAAGAGTCACATCAGAAGCCTTGACATCCGCCTCAAGGAAATAGTGTTGAAAAACTATAAAGGCGTCATGTCAGATGTTAACTTTGCCATGTTCTTTGTTTTGAATGCTAAACTGCTAGAGTTATTTAGATTTAACGTTAGGGGCGGCTGCACCAACGACTTCATTGCAAGCCAGCGCAGGTTGCTTCAGCTGGGGAAAAGGGCTTCCAGAGGTGCTCGGTTTGAATTTACAAGTCGTACAATTCACCGTAAACTAGATGATATCAAGCATGCGGAAGATTTGTCTTTAGCTGATCCCTTTGAATGATGACGTTGATAGTGGGATTTGCTGTGTAGGAAGTATTCCTGTTATCTCATCCTGTGTTCTATCCAAAACTTCATTAGGTCTTCTTTCTATTGCTTTGAAGCTTCTGGTGTCCTGGAACCTTGTGATTTTTAAATTAAGTATGTAGAATCTATGGAAAACGTGGATAAATTTAATATTTATGCCTATGCAAGGTTTGAGTGCATAGTTCGAATTCATTCACTTACTTTTCATATTTGTTATGTTGTGCCTTAACTTCATACATATTGCGGTCCTCTAAAACTGAGCTCCATCCTAAAATAGTTTTTATTTTATTAGAGTGTTTCAAGAACAGGGAACTTTACTTTGTCTCTGCACTTTTTATTCAGTAATACATCTTGGCTTCTCAACTTATTGACGTACAGTATGTTCTCTTGAATGATTTCCATGAGAAGATGAGATTGTGCTAAAGAGTATCATTTTACCTGGAGAGCATGCCGAGCATCTAGCTTGAACTAGTTAACTGGAGATCAGGCCTAGCTCTTGAGAGTGTTTCAACATGCTCTGTTGTGAGTCTTCCTTTCTGTATGCCCTTAGGTAAGCAGCTTCGCTGAAGCAAGCATGCACATGATTTTCTTGCAATTCATTGCTTTGATACATATGCCTTGCATGCATGTTTGCATGGTATTCCTAGGAATTCCAGCCAACTTCATATGTTCTGACAGAGCATTGCACTTAGGCCTGCAGTAAGGAGTGTAATATTTGTGATTCCCGTTCTCTAATTGGTCTGTTTTTTGTCAAGCCAATTCATCTCGGGGAAGGAAGTTCTGATTGACTCTTGTCTTTCCCACATTCCCACTTATATGATCGATTTTTGTAGATTTACTTCATCATCAATAGAACGGAATATTTTAGTAGACCTAAGCTGTTTGGGTTCTTATTTTTCTAGACAGCAATATAGGAACGTTAACTGACTGACAAAATGCATCCTGAAACTGGAGTCACGGTATCAAGATATTAGTTGTATACTTCTGCGGGGAAAAAAAACATGTCAGATGCTGGCTACTTTCAGTCAGCTGAGGGGTGTTCTCAATTCTGGAAGGGATTTCACTCGATTAAGAACTAGTTTATCGTAGGGGGCAGATACGAGGTTAACAATGGAAAGACCACGCTTTTAGCAGAATTTTTGGCTGGGCCAGACACCTCCAAGGCTCTAGGTGTCCACTTGGCAGAAAGCTTTTTAAATTCGAACACTGAAAATAACAGATCTCCACACGGTACTATAATTTATAAATACTAAAATAACAAATATATATCTCAGTCCACTCCAGCCACCATTGTCTATCCGTGGAATCCACTATTCTCTTAGTGCAGGATAATATTCCCGTAGAAAGCCAAGTGCCACCCATAGAGTGACCTGCGTTCATGCTTTACACTCGATTGGTCCTCTTAAATAGTAGTGCTTTGGTCCTCATCTTTCATGGAATCGTGTGGGCTAATGCTTTACGGGCGCCAAATACACGGCATCTCGTATCCACTTGGCAGAAAAATAATAGAAAACTTGTAGGGTACCATTAGTTTGGAACCCGAGCTACACGGAGCTCGTTTTTTGAAAAAAAAATTAAAATCTGTATATTTTAGTTTTCAAAACTCGCGAAACAAATCACAGATGTAGATAGTTTCAAGATTGACAAGCGTACAAAATTACAACTCAAAAGTCATTGTGTTGTTCTTGGGGAAAAATGACAAATGGGTAAATCTCGGTGGTAAACAGTACATAGTTTCAAAACTGAAAATTTTCCCGATTTATCTTTTTTCTGTAGCCCAGAATACAAAGAAGTTTGAGTTGAAACTTTGCAAGCTTGTAAATCTCGACAATATCTACACCTAGAATTTGTTTCGCGAGTTTTCGAAGCTAAAAAGCGCCGATTCTGAATTAAAAAAAAACGAGCTACATGTAGCTCGGACTCTATTTGAACTTTTTGACCAGAAGCTCTTTTAGTGAAATAGGAATCATGAAATACATCAAAAGAAAATAACCAACCTTATAGTCAAGCCTGTTAGCACTGTCTATGTGTTTGCTAACAGAAGCAACAAACAAAAAGTTTAAATGGAGCTCGAGCTACATGTATCTTGTTTTTTTCAAATTTCAGAATCGGCACTTTCTAGCTTCCAAAAATCGCGAAAAAATTTCTAGATGTAGATATCGTCGGGAACTACAAGCGTGCTGGTAGCTGATTTCATCTTTCTGTAGATCATTGAAAGAGTGCGGATCCTTCATCCTCTCGGGGAAGAAGTTCTGATTGACTCTTGTCTTTCCCACATTCCCACTTATATGATATAGTTTCTAGACTCGCTTCGTCATCAGTTTAAGGGGAGATTCTAGCAGACCTAAGCTGTTTGGGGGCATAAGTTTTCTAGACAGCAATATCAGGAACGTTAACTGACTCACAAAATGCATCCTGAAACAGGACTCATGGGATATTAATTGTATAATTATGTGAAAATAAATATATGGCAGATGCTAGCTACTTCCAGTCTTCAGCTGAGAAGTGTTCTCAATTCTGGAAGCTTTTAGCAGAATTTTTTGGCTGGGTCAGGTAACTCTAGGGCTCTAGTTGTCCAGTTTGTCACACTCTTTTCTGTGAACAATAATTTACGTCCGTTGCTGAAGTTATGCAAGAAAGGAATATCCTCGTAAGATCGTTTTGAGCGCAAGTAAGTGGTAAGGTAGAGCTCAACAATGCCCCTGACTGGCTGGGCAGTAAGCCAGTAACATAACATCATCTCGAAATATTTCCACGAAATATATCCCCTAAGAATATTTTTTGTGTGTGTGGGTGTGTTTCGTAGTCAGTAAAGTATTCAAGTTATTTGCTTGCAAACATAACACCACATTTTACGGTAATGTAAGACAAATACTCAATGCCTTCGGCCAAACAGGAGCATTGTCGTCATCAAGCTACGAAATCATCGCAGTACCGGAATTTACTCACTGACAAGCATTAGAAAAACAAATTAGGATATAATTGCTCACTGTCTAACATTTTAAGAAATGCCAACCATGCGCACACATTTAACTATTTAGCATGGATTTTTTTGAAACTTTTCTACTGCAGGGGAGCCTTCCACAGCCTCACTCTTCACCTTTTATTAATAAAACAGTAAACACTGTACAAGGATATTTACAGTCTATTTACAGGAACCAACTCGTGCAAATTGTCAATCCTACAGTCTATTTACAGGAACCAACTAGTGCAAATTGTCAGTCTATTTAGCATGGAATTTGCATCATAGGTCAGGGCATGAAGTATCTGTTAACAGAACTTCGTCTCACATGAGTTTTGCATAGACATAGAACAAAACATCTGTGAAGCAGATTTTTTGTCATACGCATACATCAATAATGTACAATCACATGATACATGCATCATACCGCAGTGCATCTGCTAATTTAAGAGGGCCAATTAACTGAGCATTCATCAAGGGAAGGAAAATATGGCTTCACATGATATCAAAGGTGAAATGACACTAGCCTCGTGGTTGCCCTTGAGTGCAGACCGGCGAGCTGAGTGGGTCGGCGACCTGGTGGCGGCCGGCTGTCAAGTAGAGAGGTAAATGGAAGACGTGGGCTGAGAAGCTTGCCAATCTAATCAGGTCAGGCTGAATTCCACCTCCGGAAATCAGAGGTGGGCTGCCGAGAGAACCACCAGAAGTTTCAACTTCTTGTTAGGTTGAGTTGCTAGTGACCTAGATTTAAAAATCAGAAAACAATGGTCTTTAATTGCGGTAAGTGTTATTTGCTCCCGGCACCAGTGAACCCTCCAATTAAAAAAAATAGAAAATCATATTTATGAGTTTCAAAACATTCTGAAAAAAATCACGTGTGTAGGTAATGGTGTATACCATAAACGTGTAAAATTTTATTTTAAAATACTTTATATTATGGGCTATACAAAAATGACAAAATAAGGTAAAACTTAGAGATTTGAAAATGGGCATATTTAGATCCACAATTTGTCATTTTTGTATAGCTAAAAATACAATGTATTTGGAGTTGATATTTTACACATTCATGGAATATACTATTGCCTACTCCCGGGATTTTTGTTAGAATTTTTTGAAACTCATAAATATGATTTTCAATTTTTTTAAATTGGAGGGTTCATTTGTGCCCGGGAGCAAAAAGTCTCTACCGCTTTAATTGGTCTTATATATCTCACTCCACTCAAACCAGCATTCCCCATCCGTGGAATTCGCAATTCCACTTGTGCACGTTAATATTCCCGTAGAAAGTCAAGTGCTGCCGATTGAGCCAACTGAGTTTGTGCTTTAGACTCAGATCGGTCCTCTTAAATTGTAGTGCTTTGGTCCTGGTCACTCATCGTTCAAAAGAAAAGTTCGCGGGCGCCAGATACACCACATCTCGTATCCACTTGGCAGAAAAACAATAGAAAAGTTGCATGGTTCTAGTCCAGCTTTTGAATTCGAAGGTTGAAAATAACAGACATGATCTCCACACGGTACTAGTGCATCACCAATTGCATGGAAATATAGTCAACAAAAACTTGGATGAATTTCTCCAATGATTTATGACAAGTCATCTCTCCAGTTTGGGAAAAGGTAATGATTTATAAATACTACTCCCTCCGTTTTTTAGTATAAGATGTTTTACCTCTTTACCACATTCACATGTATCTACATGTACGTAGACATATTTTAGTGTGCATATGGAAGAGCGAAAACGTCTTATAATTATGAACGGAGAGAGTAGAACACAGTAACAAATATCTCAGTCCAGCCCAGCCCAGCCACCATTGTCTATCCGTGGAATCCGCTATTCTCCTAGTGCACGATAATATTCCCTTAGAAAGCAAGTGCTACCGATAGTCACATGCCTTCGTGCTTTACACTCAACTAGGCAAGATGGCGCGGCGACACGCCGCGCCTGTGTGTACATAAGCGTATTTTGTGTTTTTAATAGTGTTAAGTAGTTAGTCTTTTTGTTCAAAGAGTACAATGGATCTGCTGAAGCGAAAGATTTTATGTATTAAGAGGAGTGTTTGTAGTGCGGCGACACGCCGCGCCCTTGGCGTTAATTCATCAATTGAAGTCATTATTCGTTAAAAAATATCGGTGAAAATGATCGCCGACGCGGAATAATTATTGTAATCAATCACCTTCGGAAAATAATGGTTGAAATCGTAGAGCTATGCAGAACAATTACCATCATAAAAAGAAGGGATCGGCGACACGCCGCACGCTTGGCGATAATTTGGTTAGCCTAACTTTTTAGTGGGACAGTTTGTCAATGTAGTTAATTTGCACTCATGAGCATCATGTTTAAATTCACTAAGAAATTTTAACAATTTAAATTGATAGGATATTGTCAGAAATGCCAAACTTTTCCCCTATTTATAATTACGGGTCAAAAATATCCAAAATTGGAAATACAAAATGTGGGGAGCTTCTTAATAATAAGAAGAACATCCATGGATTTTCTCTTTTTTTGGGATTTTTTAAGTGCCTTTATAAAATTACTAAAATTTTATGTATATATCAATTGTAATTCGGTTTTAATCACCGTGACGAAGAAATTCAAAGCAGTCTGGTTATCCTTGCATAGTCTTCTCATTAGGCTAGGAAATAGAACTTCTGAGCTTGACACTCGCATCGTTTCACATGATCTGATAATATTTAGGGTGCTAGCCAGTACTACCAAATAATCATCTACCGTCTCATCATCCATGGATATGTGCACCAACCAGATTACATTCCATCGTCCCGAAAATTAATGATCTGGGAGCATTCATAGCAGGGCAACTCGAGTGATCTCACTTATCAAATTGTGTGGCACATCCTTCCAACAGAGAGAAAACTGTTGCTTGCACCCACCTGCAAACTGTCACACTGTACTTTCAAGAATGAAATCTTGCATCGTAGAATCCTAGCATATAAGCGTTGTTCTCTGGCAAAACACATTACTGTGAATAACACATTCCAAAGGTTACAACATTGAGTATAACACGCCTCATGGAGATAATATGACGGTTTACAAAAATGAAGATAATGTGCACATCAACCTGCCACTATAATATCTCTTTGTCGTGTGCAATTTGTATTCCTAACGGACCAAAGGACATGGCAGTTTCTTCTGCTTTATTTCGGAAGAAACATAGTGTCTCCTTGCTTCTCGATCAAGTGGAGCATCTCTTCCTGCTGTTATTGTCCTTCTTAACACATGATGCAACTTCTTGAGGCAGCCAGGAGAAGACGAAGATTTATAGGAGCTAAGGGATTGGAGTCCAAATCTTCAAATCACCAAAATACAAATGCAGTCGTAGATGAACTTGCTAAATAAATCCAGATATGTGAATAGGTCATCAGGGTGGCTGGATTTATCAGCGGTACAATGGAAAAAAAGATGCCTCTAGACAAATGCTCACAAGCGAGGCATAGAACAACTGGTGACGTTACGTGGCGTGACAAAACAACATCCGTCTCTAGATAAGAGCTCGGCCATGGATCTGGACCGTGCTTTTGAAAGATACAGTTGACGAGGGCTAGTTGGCGAGGGCGCTGGCTCAGCCAGCAGCATCCTGTCAAATAAGCTAACCACTTACATGCATATTAATAGTTCAGAATGAGACATCAGGCTTCTCTTTGGAGAAATTAATATTTAGAATTTGTTGGAAAGATATCACCTGTAGTTAGAAGGTCATAGGCGCAGAACAAAGACTCGAAATTTTGATGGCTTTTCCAAGCCAAACAAAATAAAGATCAGTGTTTATTCAAATAAACCGATGGCAACTACTTAATTTCAAAGAGCACACTGTAAATTCCCTTCTCTCCATAGGTTCCTTTTCTATGTATCACAAACTGAGAAACTGGAACAAAGTGGTCTGAGATTGAGGTGCACTAAGCCATGTAGTAAGAACATAAAGGCAGGACCAAAGCCATACTGTGGAAGCATAGTTGCTGATAATGGCGAGGCAAGTTAAGGTGAAGGATTGGAGTTGTGGTGGAAGCACACATGACTGCATCTGAACATGGGGAAATAATCATTTCAGACTCATTATATTCACCTTGAACATATAAGGAAAAAATATAGCACAACTCATGAAAAAATTGAGTGAATAGGAAATTGGCAACATGCAGTATCGTGATGAAATATCCAGATTAGTTGTGTCAAAATTACTAAGGAAACATAAGAGAGAACCGTGATCAGTGGTAGGAGAATGACAAATAGATAAAATAGATTGTATGGTCTATATGAAGCAACTGCAATGTCGGGAATTTATTTTCTTCAGAACCATTTACTCATTCAAGATTAGAATAGGAAAGCTGCATGCATGTATTAGAGTAGCTGAGTAAATAATAGTAAGTCTGGTCATCAACTGAAGCTGGACCAAAAGAATAGTCATAGCTTTCTCGAAACACAACAAATTTTGAAGAAAGCAGTATAAAGGCTTCATACAGGAGAATATATTAAGTTGTTTTTCTATTTCAATTTTTATGTAGTTCCTCGTTTATCTTACTTAAATGACGACATTTTGCAAGACAGCAAAAATAATATTTACTTAAAGCTGGATGTACACATGCCATTTTATAGTCAGATCTTTAGTCATTTTATCATATTTATCATTTGCTTGACCAACTAATAGGTTGTGAATTTCAACGAACCGACATATGCATATATCTACATGCCACTAACTGTGGTCTTCTTTCAGTTTACAATTAAATGATAATATTAGAGAAAACATATTCTAGCCTTACCAGTGTCTTTTAAGTCGACTAAATCATAAGGAAATGCATGACCAGGATACCACTCTTCTATATGTTAACACATGAACACTGAAAATACAGCCTGGTATTATATAAGAAGCAGCATTTATGGGGAAGAAGCATAGAACTGCAGGGAGGAAAATAAAAGGGAAACCCGACAGTGAACAATCTAATGGAACCGAAAAGAATCAAGACTTCTTAATCGCGAGCCAGTAATAGTACCTGCACTGCAGAAATGGATCGAGCAACGCAGCACTGAGCCACGGCGGTCCGTGACTGCAGCGTGATGCTCCTCTGGCTGGGCATGGCGAGCATGGCCCTATGATTCAAGAAGTCCTTGAGCTCCACCACATTCTGCAGTATCCTCCTGAGGTTGTGAAGGATCCCCTCGACCTCGTCGCGATCGAAGGCGATGGCGTGGGGGCAGGTCGGCCACGCGCACGCGCCACTCGCCGGAACGAAGAAGCATCAGCACCAGGTGCCTCGCGGCGAAGGCGCGGCCCCCAGTCCACTGACCACTCACCATCTGCCGCCACCTCCGGCCGCATCCATCACTCCTGCCGCCGCCGTCGTCTTCAGATCTTGAATCAGAGCGATGAGGAGAAGAAGAAGAGGTCGAGGTGGATCGCGAGGACATTAGGAGCACGAATCTGAGTTCGAGGACGCCGGAAAAGGTGGAGAGCGACCGGAGCAACCTCGTTAGCCGGCAGCCGGAGACGTAGAAGACGGGTTCAATCCCGCCTCTAGCTGTGCGGTGGCCACCGGCGGAGACGGAGAGGAGACGGTGGCGGAGTCCGTGGCGTCCTTCGATTTGATCGGCGACCGGCGGAACGGCGTGGCGCCGCGTCGGCGGCGGCGGCGACCACGGCGACGCGCGGGAGAGAGAAGAGAGAGGGGAGGTGTGCGGATGTTTTTCTAGATAGGGCACTGGGTTTTTCTAAAATTGCATATTAGTCCTTCGGGTTTTTTTTATATATTTGCAGCGAGGCAGCGAAGGCGACCGGGAAGGCACACGTCAAGAATCGTGCGAGGAGGTGGGCGACTGGCTAGCAGCGGACGGCGACCGTCTGTGCTGTGCGCCAAAATTCGTGCGGGCAGTGGGAAACCGGAAGCGGTCGGTCGAGCCGGGTCACGCCGCGCGCCAAAATTCGTGCGAGCACGGTACCACGCGCGGCTGTTGACCAAGTCCGGGAGCTGTGGGTCGTCCATCTGGGATCGGGTGGCCTGGATTCGTTGCGGTAGCTACTGGCTACAGTAGCTACAGTAATAGGTGGCCTGAGAGGCCGTTGACACGCCGCACCCCCTGTATTTAAAAATGTCGAAATTTGAAAATAAAGTTAGTTCGAACGGTTTTTATTTTCTGGAAATTGTTGAAGTAAAAGGGTACTACATGTGAGAAATCTAACTTTTTAAAAAATATTTATGTGATGCGGTTAAATCTTTATTGGCTGGAACGACATGCTGCACCCGCTGTATTTAAAAATGTCGAAATTTAAAAATCAAGTTAGATAGAACGATTTTTATTTTCTGGAAATAGCCGAAGTAAAAGGGTACCACTTGTCAGAAACTTAACTTTTAAAAAAAATGTTTTAGAAAAGGATGAGATTCACGTTAATTTATTTGATGCGGTTAAATATTTATCGTCTGGAAATTATCGCGGTAGTTTTTTTTTTCTTTTTTCGAATTGGCAGTGGGTAATATTGTTTGGAAATACAATATGGGCATTTATTAGGTCGTGTGGAAAGTTTGATTTTTTGTTTTGAATTTGGAAATTCATCTATTTTTTGAGTTGTGCACAATGGGATGTGTTTTTAAATTAGAAGTTGAAAATGGCAACATCATGAAATTGTTTAAGTTTGGAAATCACTGAAATTCAAAAAAATCATTATAAAAAGGTCGGATTTTAGAGATTGCTCAAATTTGGGAATTCCTATAACTGGGAAAATTTACGTTTAAAAAAACGTTTAGATCTTAAAAGTTGTTGAAAGTGGGAACGTACATGTCACGTTCATAAAATAATCGGGCTTCAAAGGGTTATATTTTTTTGTTGGAGGGTTTTAATTTGAAATTTGGATAGAAATGCTCCAAATTGGTTATTTGTTTTCCTAAAATGTTGCAACATGTTGAGAAATTTGAATTTTACAAACATGTTTGTTTCTTTGTCGTGAATAATTGTTTTTATGGTTTAAAAATGTTTAGGTTTTAAAGTTGTTCAATCATTTTAAAAAAGGTCGGATTTTAGAGATTCCTCAAATTTGGAAATTGCTATAACTGGGAAAATTTACGTTTTAAAAAACATTTAGATCTTAAAAATTATTGAAAGTGGGAACGTACATGTCACGTTCATAAAATAATCGGGCTTCAAAGAGTTATTTTTTTGGAGGGTTTAAATTTGAAATTTGGATAGAAATGCTCCAAATTGGTTATTTGTTTTTCTAAAATTTTGCCACATGTTGAGAATTTTGAATTTTCCAAACATGTTTGTTTCTTTGTCGTGAATAACTGTTTTTATGGTTTAAAAATGCTTAGGTTTTAAAGTTGTTCAAATTAGAAAGTTTTTAAGATTTGGATACTGTAAATGCGAGGTCTTTTCCACAAAAAGCGGCGTGTGGGGACTTTTGATTCAAAAAAAAATATTCCAGAGGGCCGATTTATGTTTTTTTGGAAAACATGATGGTTTTACTGCAAAAAATGGTGAGCACTGTAGAAATGCATATCTATATGTCTGTCGAAATAAAAAGGATAAAACATGAGAGTTGTTTGGAAGAGTGATGTGCATCTGCTTGTGAAAGGAAAATCCAAACGGATGACTGAGCGCGACGAATTTGACAAAATTCGTTGAATGTGTTGACGATTTTGAATCACAAATTAAGAAGGTAGAGTGAACAAAATTCGAAACCGATCACGTGAATGGAATCTGTTCGTCGACGCGAAAAACACGGTGTCTTTTTTCAGCAAATTTTTTTTTGCTATAGTACCGCTGGCACGGTAGACTGCTACAGTGTACAACAGTCACTAGTGGAAACATCATCAACAATCCCGGGTCCAGAGGGCCTTTGGTCCCGGTTTTACAACCGGGATTAAAGGGTCGGGACTAGAGGGGGGTGGCTTTTATCCCGGGTGTCCACGACCCGGGATAGATGGGCCTCCACGTGGGCGCGGCTGGGCGCGCAGGGCGGGGTATTACCAACCGGGACCAAAGAGTTTCTGCTTTTTTTTATGCTAATTTATTTTTTAGGGGTTTCGATTTTTTGTTTTCCAATTAATTTATTTTTTAATTTTACTCTAATATTTCTAATTTTTTTTAATTTCCCAAATAGCCACACACATAATCTCTAATTACATATTAGACACTTAATTTCAGGTCAAAGTACTTACCCCGGTCAAACTTCCCGTTCGGTCACCCATCATTAAATTGCTCCAGCCCAAGCACGTTTAACTTTAGAGTTCCTTCCAAATTACCTGTCAAATGAGATGTTAGAACTTACTGATATTAGTATCCTATCAACCATATTAACCCCTGGGTCATGGTGTCACACTTTTTATTGTTTAAATTTTGAAAATTTATTTGAATTAATAACAATGATTATGTAATAATAATATTTGAATAAATAAGAATAAAATTTATTTTACTTTATTTTCTCCTTTTTACATTTAATATGGAATAATTCATATTTTTAAATCCGTAAATCAAAATTTAACAAATAAAATGTCTAAATCGATTAGAAAAATGAGAGGAATCCGAATATGATATCCATATCATCTTTTTCATCATGTATATGACTTTTTGTAACATATTTTTGGTACTTGCTTAATAAAAAAATCATTTTATACATGTTTATAGATGATTGACTTTTGTGTGAAGAAGTTTTTTTGAAAACTTTGTCAAAACTCATGTTTATCATTTTTCCTATCAACTAGTACACATAAAAGGACTCCATGCCAAAGGATTTCATTTTTTGCAATCATTTTATACATGTTTATAGATGATTGACTTTTGTGTGAAGAAGTTTTTTTGAAAACTTTGTCAAAACTCATGTTTATCATTTTTCCTATCAACTAGTACACATAAAAGGACTCCATGCCAAAGGATTTCATATTTTGAGTATTGTTTCACTTTCTTTTATTTTGTTGAAAAACGGTCAAAATGTCCGTCGTGCCTATTCATCCAAAGAGGTTGCATTTCTCAAAACTATCGATGGTTCTGTGATATAACCACTACTGGTGTATCTTAAAATGATTTTTGTAAAATTTTCAGAGCAAACTATCACACACTTGTAGTTCAAAATTAAATTACTTTCGGAAAATAGGCATAAAGTCATTTAAATAGGCGAAATGAGGTAGAAACCGAGAAAATTCCTAATATTGCTGGATTGTCAATAAAATATGGCCTACTTTGTGTGATAATTGGATGGGTGTCATTTTGCATCATATTTTTTGTACTTGCTTCACAAAAATGCCATTTTTGACAATTAAAAAATAAAAAATGATATTTATAAACATAATTTGAAAAAACTCATTTCTGCAATATTGTTTGTCACAACAATACACACCTAAGTCTCAAATATGGGCACATTATCACAAACTATGGCACGAGGATGATCATATCTAGGTCATTTGACTCGAAACTTATACATGTCTATAGGCGATTGACCTTTTTGTGAAGAAGTTTTTGAAAACTTTGTCAAAACTCAGGTTTATCATTATTCCTAGCAACTAGTACACATAAAAGGACTTCATGCCAAAAGATTTCATTTTTTGAGTATTTTTTCACTTTCTTTTATTTTGTTGAAAGAACGGTCAAAATGCCCGTCGTGCCTATTCATCCAAAGAGGTTGCATTTCTGAAAACTATCGATGTTTCTGTGATATAACCACTACTGGTGTATCTTAAAATGATTTTTGTAAAATTTTCAGAGCAAACTATCACACACTTGTAGTTCAAAATTGAATTACTTTCGGAAAATAGGCATAAAGTCATTTAAATAGGCGAAATGAGGTAGAAACCGAGAAAATTCCTAATATTACTGGATTATCGATAAAATATGGCCTACTTTGTGTGATAATTAGATGGGTGTCATTTTGCATCATATTTGTTGTACTTGCTTCACAAAAAATGCCATTTTTGACAACTAAAAAATGAAAAATAATATTTATAAACATAATTTGAAAAAACTCATTTCTGCAACATTGTTTGTCACAACAAGACACACCTAAGTCTCAAATATGGGCACATTATCACAAACTATGGCACGAGGATGATCATATCTAGGTCATTTGACTCGAAACTTTTTTTTAGAGCAACCATGTATTTCATTAATCAAAAATTAACTTACATGAAGTAACACACATGGAAACTAAAAGACAGACTGGGAATGCCGAGAAGACCAAGCTGTCGATCTGAAAGACCGACAATCAAACGTTGCCATCAACTCCGAGGCGTCGCCATGAAGGTCGTCGCCGGTGTGGAATAGAGTTGAGACAAATTTATTTGACCAGGCGCCGCTCTCACCACCCCAAGGACGCACCACATCAGACATATCCTAAACCTAACAATTAGACGGAGAAACAAGGTCCCCACTCCCTCCTACCGCCGGAGCGGCAAGCGGAGGGAGAGGGAACCAGCGACTTTACCGGTGGAGATCTGGGAAAAAGAGTCGCTTCCCTATCACCTGTCTCTGGCAGCGGCTAGGTTAGACCGTTCACCTTTCAAAACTTGTGTAAACATTAAGTCATAGAGAAGCACTATAGCGTGTACACCTTAAGTTGTTAGTGAACTTCACGAAAGAAGTTACACAATAGTAATAATGTATTTACTGCATTGTTTGCTTATTGAAATTGTGTTTCCGTGCATAACACATAATAAGGTACCGAGCACTTTAGTCTAGATCACTCGGACACGGCGATTCGGGTCATAGGTCTAGATGCACCCGTTATGTAAAACATTTTTAATTTTTATTTTAAACTAGCAAAGTGGCCCGCGCAATTGCGCGGGAAACATCTTTGATAACTTTTGAAAACATCATAATATTTGTTTGGTGTCTTGTAGATATTAGATATTGAATATTTCGTAGCACAATTAAATTATTTTGTTGGATAATTATGCTACATAGAAAGTCTTGGAAAAGAGGTGGATTTATTGATAGAATTGCAAACCTCTAGAATTTCTTTTTCCAACTTCATTTCTAATTTTGGGTGTGTCATAATTATTGAAAATACTTATAATTCATCAAGTAAATTCTTGTTTTTTCCATGTGTTAGAGGCAAGTAAAATTCTTCATTTTTTCTGAAAGAACAATGCGTAATATGGTAGTCCTTATATTGATTAATATTGTTGTTATTACAACCGTACATAGGACATGTAAAATGGATTTTCCTACAACCGTACATAGACCCTTTGATCCCGGTTTGTAACACGAACCGGGACCAAAGGTCCCCTGCCAAAGGGGCCCGCGCTGAAAAGCATGTGCGCGCATGTGAGAACCCTTTGATCCCGGTTCGTGTCACGAACCGGGACCAAAGGTCCCCCCGGCCCTGGAGCAATGCCCACGGGCGCCCCGCCCTCCCGACCCGGGATCAATGGTGCATTGATCCCGGGTTGTAATTTGGCCGGGATCAAAGGTGAAAACGGAAGCCCTGTTTTCTACTAGTGAGTACTTACTGTAGCAGCTACAGTGTCCGGGTGGCTGACAGGCCGCGAAAGTGTAGCTCCTTTAATATATAGAGTATAAGGTTATTGGTCCTCTTAAACAGTAGTGCTTTGGTCCTCGTCATTCAAGGAAATAGTGTGGGTTAACGCTTTACGGGCGCGAAATACACGGCATTTCGTACCCACTTGGCAGAAAAACAATACTCTCTCCGTTCACAAAAGGATAACTCAACCTATACCAAATTTATATGTATCTATTCACGGAGGGAGTAGAAACCTTGCATGGTACTAGTCTACCTTGAATTCGAACACTGAAAATGGTAGATAGAGTCATCTCACTAGTTTGGAAAACATCCAGAATTTGAACACAAAAAATGAAAAATATTTCAGTCCAATCATTTGTACTCAAGTTGTTATTCAAAATAGTTAATGATATATCCTTTTCAACATCTTTTAAATTCTAGTTAATGATTATGTGGGAAAACATAATCTGAAAATTTGCATAATGAAAACTTGGGGGGGGGGGGGGGGGGGGGGACCGAACTTGTCCTGTCGCGAGAGTTGGACCGTTCCATAGTCCGCATTTGGCTGCGCCCGAATGTGTTCACTCGAGCGTAGACCCGCCGCCATAGCTTCGGGAATGCCTCCGAAGGAAATGATCTCCTCCCTCGACGGTGTGTTGCTAGCAGCCATGTGAGGACTACACCCACCAGCATCGGTCTCCTTCACAACAAGCGACGATGAACGCTTCGTAGGTGATGCAGAAGATGATCGTATTGTCCTCTCCAGCTGGCCATCCGGGACTGTCGCCTCTCCATCCTCCACCGAGGTCGACAACGCATATCGGGCAGGCGTGTCTGCCGCAACAACATAACTCGGTGAAATCGTGCCCCAGCAGCGGGCGCCATCAGAACCGCTACCCGGAATTCCAAAGGAAAAAACTGAAAAGTCTGCCCGGCAGCGACTACATCAGCGATAACAGGACCATCTGCCCTGCCAGCGAGATCTTCCCAGCAGCTGGATTGCAACCTCCTCGACTCGATCAACCTCAGCATTTTTATTACCACCATCGGATAGTGAAATAAAACCCTTCAAAGCCTAGCGTTCTCTCCTCCTCCTCCACCATATCACTCCATCTGTCCGAGAAACACCCAAGCCTTATGGTTGGTTGTAAAGAAACCATCTTTGTGATGGACTGGACTGGGGAGCACCACACTCGGCATCTCAGTCTTTCCATCATTATTTTGATCCCTATTTTCGCTCGGTTACCTCCTGCATCATCAAAATGAGCTCCTCCTTAATTTTCTTTTCCTTGCCCATCACCCCCGTTGTCTCCAGCACCATCGTTGTCACTAGCATCACCCTCAAGCATATCCGTGTCCTCTTCCACCATCTCAATCTCAATGGACATCCGCAAGGAAGGTTGTGTGTCTTCTCGCATATTTCCTCAAAATCAGCCGCTACTGGGAGACTAGGACTTTACATATTATTTTTCCTTTCCTTTTTAAACTTTACCAACCTTACAATTAAACCTCCACCATTAATGGAAACAATTGCTAGCTGTGTTTTTCTGTTAAAGAAATATTTTGGGCCTCTTTTAATTTGTCTACTAGGTGCTTGCAAAACAGTTATACAATCTGATGTTTCAGGACAGGCGAGTAATTCCTTTGTGCAATCTTTTTCTTCTCCTGGTTTGTAAATTAATTTCAGTTTAGTTCTGATGGTGTGGTGCATATCTGGATGTAGGCCACTCTTCTTGAGCTGATTATTTAAGATATATAAGACATGAACATTCTGAAACTAATAACATACCTTGTAGTAACTCATAGGTGGGTATATCCAACATTAATTCAACTAACTCACTTCCACACTAATAGTTTGATATCTCCATATCCATGACTAGGAAATACAGTCGTCAACCGATACATGTGCTAGTCGTTATGTATGTGTTCACAAACTTCACATGCATATACCGACTAGGGAGCCATTGAGAATAATATCATATACATTCTAGAAAAGGTTTCACGGTGAATCACATATCAATCCACTAATTAAAAAGGTACTATTTAGGACATAAGACAGGAACATTCTGTAAGTAATAAACACTTTATTATTGTCTTTGGGCATAAGTTCCAACTTGTGCCATGGATGTCGTCGTTAACTTCCTCGTCCACCAGGGCCGGCTCAACTATGGCGACAATCCTGAATCAGGAAAGAAAATAAGACAGTGTTAGCGCGAGGGGGCTGGGGCAGGGGAGGAGCACGGGATAATTAATTAGGATGGGCATCTAATTTGAATTAATATATATAACTAGCCCGGTGTCGTCTGAAATGTGAGGGCATCTATATATTATGTAAAATACATAACATACAATTTATGTTTGCGACGCTACATCATCTATTGTAGCGAAGTTTATTACAAATAGTTTATATTTTGATTACCATATTGTATCAAAGAATTAAAAATGACATGGTTCCATAGCCATGAAAATGTGAAGGCGAATAAGATATCTGCATGCTATATTTTAAATCAACTTTAGTTAGTGGGCTATGACTATTTTCAAATTAAAACATCATACCGATGACCACATGTTAAATTAGTACGGTATCTTATTCAAATTAAAACATCATGCCGATGACCAAGAATTCAAGCTATCGGTTATAAGGTTGAGGGCACGTTACTACCGGTCTGTTGCATGCCATCGCGTCTCTGTGCAAAGCCGCGTAGCCGATACCAGTTGGGTGATTTGGTGCAGGGCCATGGGGGTTAGCTGCGGAAATAAAGAGAACGGAGCGCGTTAAGCACATCGACGAGAGTTGAGCAAAATAACACAGAGCGTTGTACAAAGAGAGCTCAGCAATAGCAGCACGTCTCCGGCCAGTGACTGGACTACTCGAGTAACAGTAAAGTATAGGGATAACTTTTCCAACCGGAAGTATAGGGATAACTCGTTGGTCGCCATATTAGAATGCTAGTGTAGATATGATACTCACGAAGTAGCGGCTGGTCAAGATCATCTCCATCTGACGAAGCGACCACCGCAGGCAGGAAGGCCAGTGCGGCGCCGACCATAAGCATAAGAACCAGAAGAAGAGCGGCACCGCGAGGAACAACTGGAGTTGGAAGACGGAAGCTCCACCCAAGCGACATCTTTGCTCGACTGCTGATGCTCTCTGTGCTTCCTGGCTTCGAACACTTCCAGAATTTCTGGCTCTAATGGGGAGGTTATAAAGCCACCTAAAACGAACGCCAGGCGTCCGGTGTTATTAGATATGCGTGGACCCGGTCGAAGGTCGATGGTAGCTTCTTATCAGTGCGCGGCTTGTTTGAACAGTTCCTACCACAGCAAATGCAGGAAACCCCCCACTACGCGGCTGCGCTGCTATTTAAGAAAATCACAACTCAGGTCACAACAGCCAAGCACTCCGTAGTAACACAGGATGCCTCTCCTCACAGCCACCATCGTCTACTCTTTCTTGGCGCTCTTTGCCCCAGCTTGTTCATCATTAGTTAGTGCCACACTCGTTGATGAACCCAGTAATGACTTCGAGGCCCTCCTCTGCCTCAAGCGCCACCTCTCCAACAGCAATCCCAAAGCACTCGCCTCGTGGAACAACACACTCCAGTTCTGCAGTTGGCCCGGTGTCACCTGCGGCAAGAGGCATCCATCCCGGGTGACAGCACTAGAACTGGAGTCGCTCGACCTGAATGGACAAATACCACCCTGCATCGGCAATCTCACTTTCCTCACAAGTCTATCTCGGGGATAATCTGCTGACCGGTGGGATCCCCCTGAGGTAGGCAATCTGCGTCGCCTTGTTGAACTAAGCCTTGCGTCGAACAATCTTACGGCGAAATACCCAACTCTTTGTCTGCCTGTTCAAGTTCAGATCATTGATCTTGGGAGCAACTCCCTCAACGGGGAAATACCCGGGGTTTGGCCAACTGTTTAAATGTCACACAGATCTTCCTCGATACCAACAAGCTTCATGGAAGCATTCCGGACAGGTTCGGTATGCTTCCTAAGCTTTCAGTTCTCTTTGTTTCTGGCAACAATTGACGGGCAATATTCCTTATTCACTTGGAAGCAGCTCATCTCTCACCTATGTCATCCTGACAAACAACAGCCTAACTGGTGGTATCCCACCTCTTCTAGCAAATAGTTCATCACTTCAAGCCCTAGACTTGGAAGGAAATGACCTCACGGGAGAGATACCTCCTGCTCTCTTTAACAGCCGCACACTTAGTATCATAAATCTTGCACGAAATCATTTCTGGGGTCTATTCCACCTTTCTCACACTTGTCACCACTGGAGACTCTCTACCTGTCCTATAACAATCTCTCAGGCAGCATACCTTCCTCTGTAGGAAACTCTTCTTCCCTTCAGTCACTTTTGCTTGCAGCGAATCACATGCAAGATAGCATTCCATGGAGCTTAAGTAGACTTCCGAATTTAGAAGTGCTCGACCTGAACGACAATAACTTATCCGGGGCCGTTCCTCTCTCTCTCTACAACATATCTACACTGACGTACCTTGCAATGGGAACCAACAGCCTAGTAGGGGACATTCCTTCAAATTTTGGCTACACCTTGCCAAACATCCAAACGTTCATTGTTCAGGGAAACAAATTCCAAGGTCGCATTCCTACAACAATCGCCAACGCCACAAATCTTGAGCTGATTTTTCTCCGCGATAATGCATTCCGTGGCATTGTTCCTTCTTTTGGGTATTTGCCCAACTTAACCACAGTAGATATAAGCAAGAACCAGGTCGAAGCTGGAGACTGGACTTTCCTCCTCTCGCTCGCCAATTGCACAAAGCTGGTGAACTTAGAATTAGATGCAAACAACCTACAGGGAAACCTGCCAAATTCCATTGGCCATCTTCCGAAAAGCTTAAAACTTTTGATGTTGGGAGCGAATAAAATATCTGGCACCATACCGCACGAGATAGGGAACCTCATAAACCTCACACAACTTCGCATGGAGCAAAATATGCTTAGTGGAAACCTTCCGGACTCACTTGGAAATCTTTCAAACTTAATTGTTCTCAGCTTGTCCAGAAACAAACTTTCTGGGCGAATTCCAATTTCCATTGGTAACCTTCAACAATTAAATGAGCTCTACTTGCAAGAAAATCATTTTGATGGTCCCATCACTCGAGCTTTAACACACTGCCAAAACTTAGTCATCCTAAACCTCTCTTGTAACTCCTTTGAAAGTACAATACCAAAGGAATTGTTTACTCTGTCCACTCTCTCTGAAGGTCTTGACCTCTCTTACAACAAACTCTCTGGACCTATACCAATGGAAATTGGTGGGCTAATCAACCTTTCCCCCCTCAATCTTTCCAACAACCAGTTGACTGGAGAAATTCCCTCCACTCTAGGTCAGTGCCTCCTTTTGGAGTCTCTACACTTGGAGGGGAATCTACTTGATGGGCGAATCCCTCAATCTTTCACTTCTCTGAAAGGCATCGGTGACATGGACCTTTCTCGAAACAACTTATCTGGTAAAATTCCAGATTTATTCAGTGACTTCAGCTCCATGTCACTCCTCAATTTGTCATTCAACGACCTTGAGGGGCCCGTACCAACTGGTGGGATTTTCCAAAATGCAAGCAAGGTGTTCATCCAAGGGAATAAGGAGTTGTGTGCCATTTCATCGCCACTAAAACTGCCACTTTGCAATACAGAGGCATCCAGACAAAAGCATACCTCAATGGTGCTGAAGATAGTGGGATTTTCCTCTCTTTCATTGGTCCTATTATCAGGCTTTGGAATCATTATTTTGAAGAAGAGAAACAAGATCAAAGAAGCAACACTTCCATCCGTCAAGGGGTTCAAGAGGTTGTCACATGATGATTTAGTGAAAGCAACAAATGGTTTCTCTTTAGCCAACTTGGTTGGCTCAGGAAAATATGGGTCTGTGTACAAAGGAGGAACTGAGTCTGAAGAACATGCAGTTGCTATCAAAGTTTTCAAACTTGATCAGCTTGGAGCAACAAAGAGCTTCCTTACTGAGTGTGAGGCCTTGAGGAACACTCGTCATCGTAATCTTGTAAGGGTGATCACTGTGTGCTCAACAACAGACCGTGCAGGACATGAGTTCAAAGCTCTTGTTCTTGAATATATGGTTAATGGCAACCTCGAAAGTTGGCTCCATCCAGTATCCGACGATCCTCATCCGAAAAGGCCATGAGTTTAGGTTCAAGAACTGTAATAGTGGTAGACATAGCTGCTGCTTTGGATTACCTCCATAACCATTGCATGCCTCCTATGGCCCACTGTGATCTGAAACCAAGCAATGTCCTTCTTGATGATGTTATGGGCGCATGTGTTGGCGACTTCGGATTGGCTAAGTTCCTGCACACTTATACTTCTTCAGAGACTCATACTTCTACAAGCTTAGTGGGGGCAATAGGATCTGTTGGATACATTGCACCAGGTAATAATTTCTGAATACAAGATGGTTTATTTTTGCATCTATTATAAAGTCTTCCGGATATTATGTTTTCCATTTTAGTGTTAAACTTCTGTGGTATTTTTTTTCATATTTCAACCCATTTGTTTGACTGATTGTCTAAAAAAATGCATGCTGCAGAATATGGCTTCGGGAGTAAAATATCAAAGGAGGCCGACGTTTACAGCTTTGGGATCATCATCTTAGAAATGCTCACCGGAAAGCGTCCAACAGATGACATGTTTAACGATGGCCTAAACCTTTACAAATTTGTCGAAAAATCATTTCCTCAAAACATTGGCGACATTCTAGATCCTAGAATCGTTCCCAGATATGGAGATGAAGAAGCAGGGAGTACTTCAGACCAAGAAAATCTTCCAATGGCTGGAACAATGAGCTGCATCATCGAGCTCGTTAAGATTGGCCTCTTATGCGCTGCGGATACACCCAAGGATCGTCCAGCAATGCAAGATGTTTACATTGAAGTCACCGCAATCAAAGAAGCGTTTTCAGCACTGCAGGGCTGAGAAAAGTATAACTGTTTCCATTGCTCACACTGTCACACGTTTCTGGTACATGACGGCCTACACCTAGTTTGCTTTACATAAGGCTGTTATTTTTCTTTGATTTAAATAATGTATGTCGTGAATTGTCCTCCTTTTACTAGTAAATCTATGTTTGTGATGTTACTGGTGTAGCAAACTGTGGCTCAACATATATTAAATAAAATTCAGCATTGGGAAATTTTGTATGTTTCAATGTGGCTGGATTCTTCCTAGACTGTAACAAACTACAAGTAGAGCCCAACCACCCTTATAAAGATGTTAAACTTGCACAATGGTACATCAAATCAAATTGTTAGACGTAAAAAGCTGAAATGCATGTGCAAGGATATCACATTTCGTTTACAGGAATGAAAGAACAACTAACCTCCGCTACGGAGGGGTGGGGGATGCGGTGGAGGACTCGTACTGTCATTGAGTGCCTCGGCGCGGCGGCCTGGTCGGCACTCGGCAGTGAGGCAGCGGCCGGCATGAAGGAGGATGTGCTTGTAGAGTAACACAATGGTGTCCTGCAGGATGTCGAGGTGTAATTGTGTATGACAAGTGTACCCATCACGGAGTTTCACCTCCGCTGTCTCCTCCTCTCGGCGAGCTCCCGCGGGCTGGGTGAAGTAGTACTCACGGCGTGATCGGCTCAGTGCGAAACTGCGAGCCGTCGGTGATGCAGAGGTGTGTAGCAGGGTGCGGACCATGAGCAGACCCAGCCCGGGAACACCGCCCTGTCCACGACTGGGGTTCTGAAGCCGCCATCGTCTCGATACGAGTTTACCGCGAGACGAAGGGGAGCCGCAGAGGACAAGCTGTTGTGGGTCGGAGGAGCAGCGGAGAGCGCCGCCGGCAACCGCCGCGCAGTTCCGCGCAGGTCGGCGGAAGGAACGAGTCGCGTTGCGGCGTCCTTCAGCGCAGAACGAGAGGGATCAGCCCGTTAAGCAGCCCACAACAAAAGCTGGTACCGAGAAGAGGCATCGGCCCATCAATCAAACAGGCTAACTTCAACAAAAATATTTTTGGAAAAACTTTGCCCAGTCAATTGTACTTCAACAAATCACGTCAAAAAAATTGTACTTCAACAAAAAAAATAGGAACAACTTATAGAACGAAATCAAAATTGCAAATATTTTTTAAAAAAACTTCCTACTATTTATAAAAACATAGATGCATGCAGAAAATTATAAAATTGTCACGTTTATCTTTCTTTGCCTTGTTTTATTGCACTTTTTAAAATGCCCGGAGCGGTTTTGCACCGGTGGGGCATAGCTCATACATCTCCAAGGGCATGACTACTAAACTGTTGTTCACATTTTCTGAAATCTTGCCCATTCGAGGAAGCGGTGGGCATATGAGTTCGGACATTTTACCATGGTACTCAAGGGTGTTCCTCATTTGCCCAATTTCTTTATCCATTTCATATATTTTATTCTCTATTAAACAATATTTTAACTCTTTGTTTGATGTTTTGTCATCATAGTAATTCATAGATAAATTTCCTGCCATATAAAATTCATAAACGTTTCAAAATCATATTGCAAATGACATAGTTCAAATTCAAATTTCACCCATATGAAGCACCAAGCAAAGTGAATTTGCATGCTCACTTGCATCAACACGCGGCCATATTTGCTTGTCTAAATATTTTTTTGCGGACTTTTGTCACACCACATGGCTTGATGAAGCATGGTCGGAACGAAAGTTTCCAGAGGGCAGCTCAATCGGCAGTTCATGCTTCTTCTTCAGGTCTGATACGGATGTGATCTTCTTGGCCTGTTCGGCGACTTCCCGTTCGCATCCAACAACGTCATGCCAGATCTGGGAGGAGTGGCAGGGCGGCACGCCGTTGACATGGTCTGTAGGTTGAAGACAAAGGGCATCTGAAAGATCTTGTTATGATTTTCAATTTTGTAGAGGTGTTTTATATTGTTCAGTGCCCCCCCCCCCCCCCCCCCCCCCCCCCCCGCGCAAAAAAAGATGATGTGAACTATTCTAAACAGAAGGAAAAATTTAAAGCCCGAGTGGTCTCGAACGCGCATTCTCGTGGTCGTCACTTTGCATCCACTAACGAAAAAGAAAAATAAACAGGTGCGTTCCTCTTTCCTTCCGCGATTCTGCTTGGCGCTCCTGGTTCTCCCCGCCTCACGCGGCTGGATTTAAGGATTTTTCCTGAGTTCTTGCATCAATCGCAGGTAGTAAGCACACAGACGCCCGTCTTGAGCAGCAGCAGCAGCAGCAGCAGCGATGGCGGAGTTGTCGTGGCTGACGGCGCTAGGGTTCGCGTTCCTGACCATCAACTCCGGCATGGCCATCTACCGCTCCAAGGGCGACCTCGGCTCCATCCTCTTCGTCGCGGCATCCTACCTCGACCTCGTCGCCCTCTTCGGCTGCCTGCGCCTCTACGAGCGCCTGGACCGCCACTCCCCTCGCCGGGAGAAGGTCAAGGCCGCCGTGTGGGTGCTCACCACGCTCCTCACCGCCATGTTCAGCTACAAGGTCGCGGAGGTCATGCCGCTCGCCGTCAAGGTCGTCGTCTGGGCCATGGCCGCCGCCACCACCTGCGGCGGGTTCTACGCCTTCTTCATCCACGACGACAAGGAGTTCCAGCAGCAGCAGGACGTCGCGGCGGCGGCCGAGCGCGGCGAGGGCGCCAAGTACTAGTAGCCGGCTGGGCGCTTGCCGCCGCGAGGTACGTGCTCCGGTGCTAACAGCGGCGGCGACGGGCGTTAGATCTAAGGGCAAACTGCTAGGTCGTTCTTGTATCTTGGCCGTTTCTCTTCCCCTTTTTTCCCTGTTTGCTTTGGCTTGTCGGCTTGCTCAGATTATTAGATCTGGAATTTGGCATCGTCAAATCCGCTGATGTGGCCTCCAGCAAAGGAGATCTGTCCATTTGATGATGTGCTGTTTGGTTAAGTCAACTACGGCTGGCCCTGTTAATAATTGAGTCTTTGCTGATCCTAATTCCTGATTGGACTTTCTGCCTTCAAATTGAGGAAGAACCTGCGACAGCTTGAGATAAGTTGAGGGATTGCTGTTGTGGACTGGCTTAATTTACATCAGGAGGAGAGAGGAGGGGAACGGAGGCGAAGGAGAGTAGAGAAGCACTGGGAAACAGAGATGCTAGGGTGCACGATAAGGGCCCTTGGTACAGAGGTGATATGCAAAGTGCAGATAGTTTTCTTGATTTTGTGTCTGAAAACAGTGAACGCCGCGGCTCGTCTCCAGATTGGAAGATCATATCATACAAGGAGGTCACGGAGGCGAAGACAGATGTAGCAAAGAAGAATGGAAGTAAACACCAAGAAGAAATATCGCGAATGAAACATAGAAGAACCAGAGGAGTAGGACTACAGATGAGCGAAACAAGCAGAGATGCAAGTGAAGATTGCAGATACAGTGAAAGTTCCTTTGCACAATAAGACGGCAAGCTAGAAGTGTGGTGCTGATGTTGTACTTGTTAAGTTATTTCATCTGTGCCGGCGAGGAATACTAGATTGAACTTGTGGCAACTAGAAAATTTGATCAACAAATGGATTTGAGGTATGAGATCAAGAGTCATCAATTCAACCACTGACAGCCTTATCAGGGTTGCCGATGTTTTTGCGGTCTCGCAAAGATTTCAACTGGTTTATGTCCCTACTTTGTAAAGAGCAGTCCATTCAAAGTATGCTGATTCAAGAACCTTCTTGATGAAGGGGATATTTTCATGGATCATTCCAGAAACTTGGCGAAGTGCATAGATTCTTCATGCCTTCCTCACATAAATAAAATATGACAAGACAAAACTTTGTGCAGAGAGTCAGAGAAGCTATTTCCTGTTTGCGGGGATATTTTCATGGATCATTCAAAAAACTTGGCGAAATGCAGAAATTCTTCATGCCTTCCTCTCATCAATAAAATAATATGACAAGACAAAATTGCATGCAGAGAGTCAGGGAAGCTATGACCTGTTTGCTGTTTCAGATTACCATCATGCAGAAGAACTCTTCTTAGTGAAAATATAACCACAGACTAAGACAACTCATGTTTTATATGCAAAATAGCCAGCCTTTCGTTGATAACTATGTGTAGTGGGAGCTAGGAAAGGGTCATTGGAATACATCATCAGCGGTTATGGAGAGCACATAGGAGGGAATAGCAGACAAGACGTTCACAAAGCAGCGGATATACAAGGAAACTAGATATACTACAACTATGATGATGCCGATGCCAATTCCAATGCTAATTCTTTGTCACATTACCGGGCAAGCTGACAGCAAGGTGAGAGCTTCTCAATTGTTTAAGGGAATAGAAAAGGCCAAGATATATTAACCCTAGTTGCCGAGATCTAATTTGCCATTGCTGTTGCCTGAGGTACGTGCTGCGCTGAAGCAAGTGTCCAACCAGCCCTATTATACATGCTTAAGTTAAATAAATTCCACTATCTACGAGCTATAGACTGTAGCATTTCTATAAATTGCACTATGTCTGCATGGTAATATCGTATCGTATGTCGTTCATGTCAGTCACCGCTGCTTCATCGAGCTCTGACTACTTCTCAGAGTATTGTTGATGGTCAGGGTATTGTACATCACTATTGGCACCAAGTCTACTATTTCTTGTTATTGCCCTCCTCGTTGTAACATACCTGGGTTTATCAGTTGTTGAGCACTTGCATACACCGTAGTACTTGTATGCTGTCCTAGTAATAGTGTTGTGTTCTGCATCATCCAGTATGGTCTGTAATCGTGTTCATCTCTTCCTGGGTACCTTTTTTCGGCAAGTTTGGCATACTTGATTCACAACTTGTGTGCTCATGTTTAGTAGTCTGTGTTGTTGCGCATCAGACTTATACAGAGCAAATTAAGCCGCCATGGATGTGCCATCGTGCATAACCTATCCCCTAAGGCAGCAGCAGCAGCAGCCAGTGCACATGTGGGTATGTGGTACTGGAATGTCCATCACAATTCCCTGATTTCTTGCAACCTGAGTTTGTCCGCCAGCTTGACTTGCCAATACTGAGGTCTTTGTTTGGAATGCCAGCTTATTTTTCGCAGGAAACGTGAACAAGGACCCAAGTTTCTAAAGCAAGATCGTTCGGCGGCCCATGGCTGAAAGGTGGGCAGTCTTGGTTTTTAAAGTTTGTTTTGCATGATAGTGTCAGACGTCGGATGAGACGATGAAGCTTATAAGCAAGACCTTCCTGTCAGGATTCTCTAAGAAACTACCTCATTGCAGCGGCATGCTAGTAAAATTTTGCAGCCCGAGGACCATGATTAGCTGATAGTTGCTTGCTCGCTTGCCCAACCCGACCCAGTATTTGGTTATTTTATGACAAACTTTCAGCAGTTGGACGTTGTTCCTTCCAATCTCGTGCCTTCATGAAATGTCACAACAATAACTTGCCGTAACCACCAAACGATTGTTTTGACCGCCACTTGTAATTTTGACTGTATTTCGGCGATCAAATTGTTTTTCTTTCAGTACTAGGGATTGTTTGGTTGGCCACCAATTCTGAATCCGCCCGTTTGAGCAGCATTGAGCGCAAGCGTTCTGCAGTAAAAATAATAATGTGATGCATGACTCCTAGTCTTAGAGCTAGGAATGACCGGGTGAGTAACCAATCCTACTATATATGAAAGTACGTTCCATTGAGCCTCCATTTCGATGTCCACGTCACCCGAATAACGATAGCCATCCGATCGACGCGTCCGACGGTCTGGATCACGCCAAAAATCAAATCGTGCTGGGGGGTTTCTACCAATCACGCGAAGACACGTAGCCTCCAGCGTGCCATTTTGCAAAAAACCGCCCGCAAAGGACTCTTTTGCATTTTATGAAAAAGGCAGGGGCCTCTGAACAAAAACGTCCGCACAACTCTCTCCTTCTCTCCTCTCTCTCGCGCGGCCGTGACGTCGCCGGCGCCACCGACGCAAGCCCTCGCTCCTCTGGCTCTCCCTTTCAGATCGAAGAACATGGCGAGCTTTGTCGTCGTTGCCTCTCCCTCCTCGCTGAATTTCACGTGCCGAAGCGCCGCGTCGTCGCCGGAATCGCCGCCGCCGTAGCACTTCTCCCTTCGCCATGTCCGCACACCGCAGCCGCCGCTCCGGTGACCCAAATCAGGCGGCGCAGCCACTCCCTACTTCCCTGCCATCCCGCGCCCATGCGCCTCTGGCGGAATCACGCGCTTATCCTGTCTCGCGGTGGCGCGACGCCGGCGAAATCGACGCCGCCGCGGCAGTTCCGCTGCAATCCATTGCTGGCGTCATTGCGACGTCAGGCTGCCAAGAATTTTTTTTTGCAGATTTTTTTCTTTTTGTAGAAAAAATCCAGAAAATGTAAAATACCTGCCATGTGGGCCCCACTTACTTACAAAATTTTCACAAATTCAATCTTCTTTACTATTAAATGGGAGTTGGTCGTTCGTGTAACCGAGCGAACCATCTGCCCCTCCGCCGACCCTCTCCTCGCGACCACGCGCATGGGCCGAGCCCAACTAAACCCAGAGATGGCTCGTGGGTCGTGCCTCTGACTCACCTTACCCGAGGAGAACACCCCTGCCCCGTGCGTGTAAGAACCCTAGGTTGCGGCGACTGGAAGCGAGGGAATCACGCGGCGGCGGCTGGAGGACAGGCTTGCAGCGCTGGATGAGACATGAGAGGAAGCGCTATTTGGGGCTGCTCCCCGGGCCAAGGGCTGACGTACTGGTCGGGGCGCCCTCCACCTTTCTCGGCCTTGCCGTATCCTCCATCAGATGCTCCAGTGCGTCGTCCGACGCTCCTCCTCGGCCCACCATGTACTGGTGGCATCAACGCACGCGCCGCCCAAGAAGCTGGCGTTGATGAAGGAGGACACGGTCCGCCGCCACCGCGCCGCATGTGTTCAGGTGTCCTCCGATCTCTGCTCGGCTAAGCTATTCCCCTGTCCCTGTGGTCACGGAGGCCGGTGCTGTGCCGGGATGGGAGGACTCGTCGGTACGAGATGCTTTGGGTACTTCGCCGATCCCGGAATACGACGAGTGGTGGTGAGTGTACGCCGCTGTGCGCGGGGAGCTCCCGTCGGACGCCGAGGCAGTGGCTCTGGACGGCCTCATCATCTTCGGCAGCTGCAGCGACACGCACGACAAGGAGTCGTGGATCCTCGACCTCGTCGGCCGCTAGGCGCCAGCACGTCTCCAGCAACAAGGTTGGTCGATTTGTAGATTGCCCTAGACACTATTGGGGTACCGATCTGGAAGATGACCATGGAGACTTTTGAATTAAAATCTCAGGATGAACCGTGCCGCTAATGGCCATGCAAATCATAATGGCTGCATCATCTCTAACTTAAGTTATGTTTAAGATTGGTGACAACTCTGATGATGGAGATGATTATGAGTTTATGACAAGACGCGCGAGGCAGTATACCTTCGGAAAGGAGACGCATGAGGGGCTCAAGGTCGGTTGCTTAGAAGTTGATGGTGCTCTTCATCTTCGAAGAAGACGGGGGTTGCTTGGTTCAGTTCAGGTGCGTGCTATCTTCATCAAGATAGTTTTCTGAATACAACTGATAACCTGTTGTATGTCTGTCGTCGGATGTATGGGTGATATAAAGATAGCATGCTCTTCTCAGTTTTAGGCTCGTATACAAATATGCATGCACAGACGGTCGCAGTCTTCATTTTATTGTCATCACCAGAATAGAACAAATTAGGTTAGTGTCATTCTGTTCTTTTTTTAACTAGAAATAGAGAGAAGTTCAGTAAAGAGTACAAGTTTGAACTATACACCAGGGGAACCTTAGTTCTGCAGATTGGTAACTTCATAGGGTAGATGTTATTTTAAATTCCTGCAGTTAATTATTATTAACAATATGATGCTATAGTTTCAGGATATACACGCCACAAGGACACTTGAATGGATTTCTTACATAAAGTCTGGGTGACTAAGTGAACAATCGCACCGTATTTCTGAACCAATTAAGGCTCTTATTCCTGAAAGCCTACAACAAATTTGATTGGTTTGTGTATGATGGCCTTGCTTCCAGGCCTGACTGAATATAGTGTACAGTAAAGAAATTATTTGGTGGAACCATATTACTTTGGGAGAAGATAGAAGGCATTTGGGGAAATTCACTTTGGCATTTGCCTATTTGTTTACATTATGTGTAGCATTGTCAAGTATAAAAAATCCAACCCTTCGGTTATGTTAATTCCAGATTTATATGAACAAATGAAGTCTTAGTCCCCTTTAACCTTCCCTCAATTGGTTCCCTTGATCACCCATTGCCAGTACTGTACTTCAAGTTGTTGCAGTCCAAGCTCTCTCCTGTGCATATTTACCTCAGTTTGCACTAGCTTAACAACAGTGTATATGACATAAATTACTGGTACAACCCAGCTAATCTTGTCATAGACATGATTGAGTTAATGCATCCAGTATCTTTCCTTCTATTTCCAAGGATTAAATCCTGAACTGGTGCACCCATTTGACAGGTTATGTAGCTGTGGGAAGTGTGGGTATGTACATGCTTTGTTATGCTCTTTTGCTTTTGTGGTTCAAGTTCAAGCCGTGTGGTGTTGCTTCGATCATGCTACTTATTTGATAGTGATGACAATCTGTGAAGAGTTTGAGTGAGAAGCTTTGCACTGCTATTTTGACTAGCGGTGCTGAAGATAACTTGGTGAAGCAGAATGCAAGAGTAGCCAAAGATGTTGGTGGATGTATTATATTTTATGTGAACTAATAAATAATTAAAGGGAACTCAATTCAGATTCTTTATTCAGAATCAATCTGCACATCAGAGCAAAGTGGAGATGCTTTGTATGATCCTACCTTGGGTGGTGGAGCATGGGCTGACTGAATTCTGATGAAGTCAGCAGAATGGCGGCACGACGAGACAGTGGGGATCCCGAGAGGTAACGGCCCTGCCTGCCTTATGTATTGCTACTAACTGGTACACCATTTTCTCTGGAGGTTAGCACACAACAGCCACCCCTTATATATGAATATTGAACGAAAAGGAGTAGAACTGGATACTCGGTGTGCAGTTTGCCATAAATTCTTCGAAGATGGAGGCCACCTTTTTCTGAAATGCAAGTTTGCCAAACAAAGGTGGCGCTCGCTGATGTTGGAGGACGTACGGCAGAAACTAATGCCCTGCGAAAATGCTATTGAAATGCTACAGGAAGTTTTCATGCTGTCGACAGAAGAGCAGCTCCTGACTGTAGCTTTTCTTTGGAGTTGGTGGACTGAACGCAACCGAGGAAAACATGGGGAATCCTACCAATCGATTGACCAATTTCAGTTCAGTGTTCGGAGACACAGAGATGAATGGCAACATTTTCTGGGAAAGAAGCAGACTGAAGCTCAGCCGGCTATACTTTGGTGCCCACCACCGGATGAATTTGTAAAGATTAATTCTGATGCATCGTTCGGGGAGGTGGACAAAGCTGGAGGTTGGGGTGCTCTATGCAGGGATTCTCAAAGAGATATTCGTTTTTCTGTAGCGGGGAAAATATCCCAGGTAACGAATGCTTTTCATGCAGAGACAATGGTTCTCTCACATATGATTCAGGTAGCTGACCCAGCTTGGAGTGGGACGAGTGATTTTTGAAACATACTGCATAAATCTGAAGGCTGCGATGAACTCCTACGATCATGATCTTGGTCCTCTTGGCATTCTCATTAAGGATATGAAAAATCGTGTCAGATTCAATTTTATTGATGCACGTGTTGTGTTTGCCCAAAGGGATGTAATAAGCCTGCGCATGAATTAGCAGCTTTGGGTTTAGGGGTAGCTCAGGATGAATATTTCTCTGTGGACTTCGAGCTACCCGTTCTATAACCCGTTTGGTGACCGGCGATTTAGCCGTGTATTAATGGAGCACGAGTGTTCCAAAACTATGCCTAATAATGTCTATATTTACTATTCGGTCTTGTTTACTTATCATCTTTATTTGGCTATGTGCACTTCACCTAAATATATCAAACGATCTGTCTCACAGCGACTCCAGCGCGAGTTCATTTGGTTCTAAATCAAACTGAATATCTGAATCTAGGACAACATAGTTGAATTTACAGTGATGTGAATTTTGAAATGCCCTTAATAAAATGGCATTGTGCACTGTTATTTGTTTATGAGTATTAATCAATTTTAGTATATTTTTGTTCAAGTGAGAATTGCTATGAGCATGTTTTTTCTGAAACAAGTGTGAATATAATCATCTGGGAGGTGTCTCCAGTACAATTAGCTAAATTTATCAATTTGCTAATTAAATGGACAACGGTACTATTGAGTGACATGAACTAGAAAAGGCAGACTCCCAAGAGATAACAACGTCACTTGAGCTTATACATAGCAAGGGTGATTCAGCTCAAGACTTGATTGAAGCCGTCTAGATAAAAGTGAAATCTTACTTAACAAATGATAATTATTGGGCTGTTTATTTCCATTCATATGTTGTAAAATTATAGCTTTATTATCGAACTGAATTTAAAGCACAATATAATTTTATTGATTTTAAATACTACGTGGCTACTATTTGTTCTATGCATGTGTATTATGTTTAGAACGAGAAAAATAATTGATGAGACCGTAGCAACGCACGGGCATTCAACTAGTAACTTTAAATTTACACACTTGGAAAAAAAAAAAAGATGGTCGCAAAAAAATATATGCCGACTATTTATGTCATACGATGAAATTTTAGGATACAAATCTTTCCAAAAAAAATATCCTTCAAATCTGAACATGTTTGAATTATCTTGGGGGCAAAACAGTTAAATGCATGTGTTCTAAAGTTTAGAGACTGCCTGTAGGTAAATATGTACATAAATTCTGATTCTTGTGTTGTACTATGGCTCGGATAGTATGATTGGAAGTTAATTTACATGTGTTTCCGAAATAATTTTTTGCTAATGTTTGTACTGACATTGGCCAGTACGAGCATAAAAATATGTACAGATGTTCCCTTGTGTTTTAAAGCCCTCAACTGATTAATAGTCAGTGACATTCAAAAAATGCCCAACATTAATAATATGCAAGTATCTAAAACTGGACACACATGATATATGTTCATTGAGACCTTCTCTTCTTAATTTATAGCTCGATTTTAAAATATATTTGTTTTCTTTCTTTTTTCCTTTCCTTTTGTTCTGCAATAAAACAACATTGGAATAATGATCAAGAAGAAGAAAAATGATTGCAAGACATTTTGGCTTACAAAACAATTGTAATTTCCCTTTTCAAAATTCAGTTTGTTCAAACAGAGTTGTAAAAAACATTGAAATTCAATCTTCATATATGCTTTCTTTTGTTTTTTGCTTTTATTTTTGTTTGTAGTAAAACAACATTGCAATAATGATCAAAAAGAAGATAAACCAATGCAAGACATTCTAGCTTGCAAAACAATTGTACTATAGATAGATTCAATAAATAATGCAACTATATTTAAAAAAATGATTACCATTTCGAAATAACCATAGTAAATTTCTTCTGATTATGCTGGCAAATAAGAAAATTATGACCAAAACAAAACTATATTTGACCATTTCAATTTCGCTAACATATTTAAAGTCTAATTAACTTAATTCTCTCTAACTATGTAGTTCAATTTTTAAAAATACTTGATTAGATTAATATTTAGAGGAAACACAAATTCATATCCTCTAATTAGGGATTGAATTTAAATTTAATTGAACAATACTAATATAATATATTTCATCTGATTATTGAGTAAAATTAAATACTTAAGACAAAACACAAACATATTACATCAATTAGAATAAGTTAATACTCAGAGATGATATAACTGAATTCTCTCCAGTTATGCAATTTTGTTTAACAAATGCTTACATTTAACTTACCCCTCATTGACATATTTCAACTATATTTATCTCCTTCCCCCTTTATTTTCAGTCATACTGACCCGGTTGTCTTCCTTCATGGTAAATTCAGAGTAAATTTCCTAATTTACTCAACTATAATTTTCATCTGAGTGTTTTCAACGTCAACAGGGTGATTTCCTGACAATAATTGTTCGAGAATGATTATTCCGCTTATTTTTAGGTTATATTTTCCATTATCAATTTCTAACTGTATCTTACGCAAACTTTGTCCACTACCTATTCACATATTTTGCAAAAAAAAAAGAAACATAACTTATCGATATGAAATCCATGCAATAATGCAGTTAAGACTACACAGGTGCGACGCTTAGCCGCGCCAAATTCGTTTCCTCTAATTACGAATTGATTTCAAAATTGAGTTAAATAAATGCTCATAAAATGTATTCCCTCTGATTATACAGTTAAATTAAGTATTTAAGTCAAAATACAAATGTACTATATGAATCCAAATAGGTTACCATTTATATATAATATAACTGAACTCTCACCACGACAGATGGGCTTAGTTTGTCTTCAAAATTCCCACAAAATAATTACTACTGCAAAATCAACATCTTTAAATCTACCCACCAGAAAAATATGAAACAAATATCAAAATAACCACAAAAATAAATGCTACCTATTTACGACATAATGCAAACATATTTTTGTATTTCAATTACGTGAATATTTGTACGAAATACAAATTCAATTTCCTCTAATTATAGAATACATTTTAAAATGTTCACATAATACATTCCCTCTGATTATGGTGTTAAATAAAAAATTATGACAACATGGAACCGTATTTCATCAGTTCAATTTATTTAACATATTTAAAGATAACAAAACTTAACTCTCTCCAGCTATGTAGCTAAATTTTAAAATACTTTATTACATGAATATTTAGAGAAAATACAAATTAATTTCTTCTTATTATGAATTAAACTTAAATTGAATCTAATAAATGCTCATAAAATGTATTTCCTCCGATTATAGAGTTAAATTAATTCCAAATAAATACAATAAATTCCAACGGATTTCACCATCACACAAATTTCTTTGAATTTCACTACTTTTCAAACCTACACAATTTTTAAATATGCACGTTACCAAATTTAGATTTCATTTACTCCACACGCGCGGCATTGCCGCGCTCATTTCCCTAGTCGATCTTGATAGCATGTTGGATTTAGCCGGACCTGTAGGTTGTGGAACACTTTAACCAAAGAGTAGATCAACTTAACTTAGCTGCAAGTAGGTGCACCGAACATCGACGATCACCATCAGGAACAAGAGAGCGAGGTCACTGTGCTGATTGCGACCATTGCAACTTGCAAGTGGCCAAGTACGTCCTACACTACCGAGTCGGTTCCTTCGTTGATGCTGGTACAGTGAGCATGCTGACTACCTTTCTGACAGCGGCTAGCTCCGTCCTTACCCTGGCCGGGCAGAACAAGCCAACAAGCTGGACTGAAACTCTGAAGAATTTCTTACAAGAAAATTTGTAGAATGAGCATTTCAAACATTTGGAAATTGTTGCTTGATTTTGCTCTTCTGCTCGATTATTTGAAACAACAAAACATTCTAGAACTGCACCTCGGACGGCAACTCCACTCCGTTGCGGTCTTTTGAAATGAACTTCGTTGCCTTCCCGCCCACGAAACGAATGGGCGCTGTGTCGTGGGTCAGTTTTTGGCGGGGTCAGAGAGAGACTAGAAGAATAATTCATTTGGATGTTCGCTGTTGCCAGATTGCTAAATTTTGTTAATGTTGAGAGGAAGGTGAACATGGAAGTTCATATTATTGCCAAAAGTGCATCAATGCTGAGCAATCGGGCTGTATCAAGAATTCTTAGGTCCTTGCTATCCTTTCTCTCTGTATTCAACATGATTGTAATCTGACTTTATTATGAATATAACCCTTGTTCTGAAAAAAATGTCAGTAGATCTTTGGTCAAACTTTGCACGTGGATCATACATCTGTAATGCCCTAGGTTTTACACTGGCTTAGAATTATTTGGCATTGGGTCAAACATGCAATTCGTGAAAACTGATTGTTCTTTCGTCTCTGCTTCATATAAAATACCCCATCCATTTCTAAATATAAATATTTTAGTTTTTTTCCATATTCCATGTATCTAGACGTGTTCTAGTGTATGTTCACTCGTTTCAATCAGTATGTTGTCCATATTAAAATGTCTAAAACATGTTATAATTAGGAACAGAGGGAGTAGGTAATAGGAAGACCGTCTCCTGTGGAAACCTATGAGCATGAGTTTATAGCAAGTGTTGCTGATGCACAAATTCTCATGGGCCACATGGGCTGATTTTTAAGATGGCCGGAATTGACATTTGCACCACTTAAGAGCACGTGGTGTCAGAGTCAATCGCATCCAACATACCAAACGATAGATCCCATTTGAGCACATTTTAGTATGGGTTATGATCATCACATATCGGTACCTCGTTTGAAACAGCTCGTGGTTCAACCTGGCATAGATCTAATGGGTGACTAGCACGCTTAATTCTCACTTTTGGTACTCTTTTAGTTCAACCGAAGTCACACATGCTCACAACTTTGTTCTAACTCAAAAAATCTGAAGTCTGACTAAATTTTTATAGTTTTGAGACAAAAAAAATCTACAACACTAAACTAGTTCCATTGGATTCATACCATAATTTTGTGTGTGTATTATATACTTGATGGTGTACACATTAGCATATTTTCCTATATATTTGGTAGAATATACTTACATTTGACTTGGAAACAAAAACTAGAACTTCAATTAGTTTTGCATGGAGGTGTACTTATAATTCTGTTATTTGCAATTACAAATGTGCTCTCTGAAACACAATAGTATTACCTTAGAAATGTGCATCAGGCCGCCGGCCTCAGGCCGCAGCACCCTCCTCGCCGACCCCGACCCCGCCACTGCCGCCGGCCTCGCCGCGGTGGTGGCGGCCCCCTGCCTCCACAAAGGCGGCAGGGGGGAGCTCGCGGTGGACGCGGTCTTCTCCGTCGGCGCTTCTTCCTCGGGCGCGACGTGGCGGCGGTGCCCGCCCTCGCGAGGATGGGCCGCGGTCTTCCTCGGCCAGGGGCGCATCGCCTAGTGGCGCCGCCGGAGTGCCGGCCTGGCGGCGGAGGCGTGGTGGCCGCGCGGGCCTGATCTGGGCGGCGCGGGCCAAGCCAGTCCACTTCGCTTCGGCGACCTCCGGTCCCGCCTGCGCGGAGGCGCGCCCGGACGTCGTCCTCCGGCGTGCTGGCGACGCTTTTGCCGGCCTCATCTGGGCCGTGCGATCCCGGTGAGTCGGGCGGCGGCCCAAGCCTCATCTGCTGACGAGGGGTAGACTCATCAAGACCCATGGTTAAGGTCCCTAGGTTATGAATATGGGGGAGAGAACGTGGTAGAGCTGGAAGTATCGTCGGCTGACAAGCAGGGCAAAGATTTTACCCAGGTTCAGGGCCCTCGTGTGGAGGTAACACCCCTACGTCCTGCCTGTCTGTTATTGCTTTGTGAATACGATGGTTACAAGGGTCCCGGCGAGATGTCGATCTCGCTAGGGTTTTGGTGGCTCTGAAAGTACCTCCTCCGGTCCGACAGCCCTCCCAGTCCTTAAATAATAGGCTGGGTCCCGGGTGTTCGTAACCGACTCGATTTACAAGTAAGGAAACTCTAAACCGACTACTGCTTTGCCAAACTTGGAGGATACTCCATCTTCATGGGCTTCCTTGTAGGCTCTGATAGTTGGGCCTAGTCGATACGTGCACCAGGTACCCTCATGGTAGGGTACCCGATAGGCATACCCATGTCAGTAGCCCCCGAGTACTTGTCTGATTCGAAGAGTCGGGCATGGACTCATACATCATGCACGTTATTTCCTTTTGCGTTTATGTCATATGATTTGAAATTTCTGTATGGGATATCACATGTTGGCTATGCCGAGTGTTTCATCGACTATGATTTTTGCTTATGATAATCAAGGGATATTAGCTTAGCAGGCCCGGCACACACGACGGATCGGGGCCAGTTAACTATCATTTGTGGCAAAACCATACTAGCTTTCAATCAAACTCGAGTCCCCGGACACGAATCTGGAACAGACTGGACAGACTCGAAATGGCCGTTGAGGTCTTACTGAATCGAACTGCAGTATAATTTTAAATCTACCCAACGCGTCCGTCGGGGATTATTCATCATGTCTGCTGACACGGAACACTTAAGGATAACGCTGCTGGAGCGGTCCTTAGCCCAGCTCGACTGATCGGCGGGTCTTACCTTTGCACTATGCATGCAGCATCCAAGGATCGTCGGATCAACTCGGGAATATTTCGAGTATGATTTTGCTTATGAACTGAGTCGAATGATTTGTCGACTGATACTTTGCCATAATTCTATCGGGTGCGCGACAGCGCTCCCGATGGGAGTAGCCCCCGAGATTGTGCTTTATTGATTGCAATGGAGGATAATCTCAAAATCTTTTTACCCTGCACATATTAGTCAAAGAAATTTTTTGATACGCTCCCGATGGGAGTATGATGTTGCAGTCGAGGTCTGTGAGAGTTAGAATTTTTTTGATACGCTCCCGAGGTCTGTGAGAGTTAGAAATTTTGCTGAATTCGTGTGCTTACAGCCCTTCTACCACACCTTGGCAGATTCTGCCAAGGCTTATGTCCAGGTGGAGCAGGAGAGGGATACCATGCGCGCCGAGCTAGAGCGGCTCAGCCGTGAGTTCTCCTTTTTGCTGTTGTTTGCTGAGGTTCTTTTTGCCATGCCTGACTTTGTCGAGTATTGAATGTACGTGATTTTGCTGGACCAGGCGAGAAGAAGGAGCTGGAGGAAGCACTCGCCGCACAGCGCGCTGAGTCAAAGAAGGAGCTAGACGCCGCCATGAACTCAGCCGCCACACGCGAGCGAGGGTATGCTGACCAGCTCGTGGTACTTGCGCAGGCCATGGGAGGTGAGTATTCTCTTTCTCCTTTTGATATTACGACGCAGCTGTAGAGTGCCATGAAATGACTTTTGCCCTTTTGTGACTTGTGTAGAAGCTGTTGGCGCACCGGCCTCTGCAGATGCGTCGAGTGGTGATCTTCCGCTGGACCAGGTTGTGGGCGGCCTAGGCGCCGTATGCACCCAGGCGAAGGACGCACTCGCCAAATCGGCGAGTACACTTGGCGCTGTATACAAGGTGGTGTTCCCGACTGGCGTAGTGCCGTCGACGGCGGACGACTTCGCCGACGTGTTTGGCCCCGGGACGTCCACCATGGCGGATTTCGCTCGCGCCAACACGGTACGCGGATCCGAGTCCACCATCAAGCTTCTTATGGGACATGGGATAGATTGCGACTACGAGGCAGCACTGTCTGCGTTCCCTCGGAAGCCAGATGGGAAGCCCATTTCTCTGAAGGGGGTGAGCGGAGCCGCCGCGCGACTGGCCGAGGTTTTTATGACCACCATGGAGCGCCGGGCAGTCGAGACTGCCACTCGTCTGCTTAGGAAATCGAATTCTTAGGTTTAGGGTAGCTGTACCCTTTTGTTTTTTTATGCCTTGTAATGATACCTTCTGAACTGCGCGAGTCTGCGCTTTGTTTGTGCTACCTTGTTTATGCAAATAGTCTTTTGCTAATGTCTTCACTCGAGGAGTTGTATGCTTATGACCTGAGTTTTTGCTTCTGACACAAACTTTGTGTTTGTGATTATGCTCTTTGAACAGTCACGAGAACCTGCTACTGCGACTAGTTCCTCGCAGGCTCCAATCACCACCCGATCCCAGGGTCAGGTGGTAAATGATGCCAAGGTGATGGAGTTTATGAAGGCCAAATTTGTGAGAATGGAGCAAGATCTGAAGGACGCCCAGGCTGAGCTGAATCGATTGAGGGCGAGACCCGCGCTGTCCACCCAACGCGAGGATTATGTGCTTGGCGAAATGGAGCTTGTGAACAGGCAACTCGAATGTGAGTATGATCTTTGCCTTGTTTACATTCGTGTGGCTATTCTAACTTGTATATTTTGCAGGCTTTGTTGACAATTTCCAAGCGGAAAGGCTCGCGTTGAAGAGCGTTTGGAGAGTGCAGTTGACCACCCCACGACTGGGCGTCAACACTTTTGGCTTCATAGGTACCATGCCCGCATACTCGCCACCTTGAAGGATCGCGCCTGGCGAAGTGCAGAACTGCTGGAGTTATGCCGGGCGGCGTTTATTCGCCTGAACGAGACTCTTTTTCCTGCGGGGCCACAACCACAAGGGATCCGTGCTTTGTTGAACATCTTCCGTCAAACAAATCCCATTCGAGAGTTGCTGTCTCAGAGACTTGTGATTGGAGCCAACGCTGCAATGGCGTATGTGCGTAGTCGAAGACCAACTTTGGTGTTGCGGCCACCCGCAACCGGAGTGACCCTGGACCAGGGAGATCTGGACGACACCATTAGTGCTGCGGAGACGCTGATTGAGCGCACTCACGCCCAGCTTTGTGGCCCGGAGCTGCCCATAAAGGAGGAGCCCGAGGAGTAGAGTAGATTGCGAGTGCAATTTCGACTCTTTGTAGATGAATATTTGATTGTATATCTTGATTTTTTGCCCAGCCCCCGAGCCATTTGAGTGGGGTTTATGAGGTATGTGTTGATTGTGAAGCAACAACTGTGCAGCCCCCGAGTATTCGAGTGCGACTGCATAGTTTTTGTTGTCTTCGTTGGATCCTTGTTACGCAGCCCCCGAGCATTCGGGTGCGGCTAAGGCATTGTGTTTCTGCAAGAGCGAGAGCTCATTTGATCGATAACACAGCCCCCGAGGGTTTCGGGTGCGGTTAAGGTATGAATTATGCGGGTAGTAACCACAAAGAAGTCGAAGGAACATTGATTTTATTCCTCTTTTGAATGTTAGGCTGCAGGCCGCCTCATTAAAAACCTTCCAGTCCCCTTAGGTACCCTGGTAAGGAAAAGAGCGCGTCTGAAACCTGCAGCCATCCGACATATAGCCTATTACATTGTATGACTGTGAGCACTTTATGCGTAGAAACGGCGCAGGTGCGCAACGTTCCAGGGATTATGAGAAAGTTCTCCTGTCTTCGCGTTCTTCAGTCGATATGCGCCTCCACCAAGGACCTCCGTGATGATGAAGGGACCCTCCCATGGGGAAGCGAGCTTGTGCACCTTCTTTTGCTTCAGTCGAAGAACCAGGTCGCCAACGACGAAGGACCTGGTGCGCAGTCGACGGCTGTGGTAGTTGCGAAGGTCCTGCTGGTAAACAGCTGTGCGGGCCAAGGCCGTGTCGCGCGCCTCATCGAGCAAGTCGACTGCGTCTTCGAGTGCTTCTTCCGCGTCTTCTTCATTGTATGCTTCAACTCGTGGCGCATTGAACCTTACATCTGATGGCAGAATTGCCTCTGCACCGTAGACCATGAAGAATGGGGTGAACTGCGTAGAAGTGTTGGGAGTTGTGCGTAGGCTCCATAGCACAGATGGTAGTTCTTCGACCCAAGCACCCGCAGCTCTTTTGAGTGGCACCAGGAGGCGCTTCTTGATCCCACTCGTCACAAGTCCGTTGGCCTTTTCGACTTGGCCATTGGATTGTGGATGTGCCACGGATGCGTAGTTGAGCGTAATGTCTTGCTCTTTGCAAAAAGTTTTGAATTCCTCAGCCGTGAAGTTTGTGCCATTATCAGTGATGATACTGCTTGGGACACCGAATCGGTATATGATGCTCTTTATGAAGTTGACCGCCGTAGTAGCAGTCGAGTTTGTGATGGGGACCGCCTCGATCCACTTTGTGAACTTGTCGACTGCCACCAGTAGGTGAGTATGCCCGCCATGCGATGACTTTTTGAGTGGCCCAACCATATCGAGCCCCCATTGGGCGAAAGGCCAGGCCAACGGTATGGTCTTCAACGCCGATGCGGGTGCGTGCGGCTTTGTTGCGAATTTCTGGCAGCCGACGCACCTTTTGACTATGTCCTCCGCGTCCTTGAGTGCTGTAGGCCAGTAAAACCCTGCTCGAAAGGCTTTGGCTACGAGTGATCGACTGCTGGCGTGGTGCCCACAGGTGCCTGCATGAATGTCTCGAAGTATGGCTTGACCATCTTCGAATGCGATGCATCTTTGGAACATACCTGATATGCTGCGCTTGTATAGCTCGCCGTTAATGACGGTGTATGCTTTTGACCTTCGAGTCACGCGCCGGGACTCGGTTATGTCATCTGGTAGCTCGCCGCGGAGTATGTAAGCCAGAAAAGGTTGAGTCCAAGTTGGCTCAATGAGGAGTACCTCGACTGGGGGGTCCTCTGTGCTAGGCGCTTTGCTTTTGGCTGGCGTAGTCGACGGAGGAGGCTCTCGTTTCTCCTTGATAGATCTGTGTTCGATGCGCTCGAGGAAGACACCAGGTGGAGTTTGTGCGCCAGTTGAGCCAAGATTGGCTAGCATGTCTGCTTCTTCGTTACTTTCCCTTCCTATGTGCCTCAACTCACAGCCATCGAAGCTGCCCTCCAGTGTGTTGTACAGGTCGCGATAAGCGATCATGTTGTCCGCGATTGCGTCGCAGGCCTTCATTGTTTGCTGCACCACGAGATTGGAGTCGCCGTAGATCATCAATCGAGTGCACCCAAGTGCTTTTGCCATCCGCATGCCATGGATCAGAGCCTCGTATTCAGCCTCGTTATTGGAGGGTAGTTTGAATCCCATCTGCAAAACATAACGTAGCTTGTCCCCTTTTGGTGATATGAGGATGACGCCTGCGCCTTCGTGTTTCTTGGACCCATCGAAGTACATGGTCCAGGAATTGGACACGTCTGGTGCTCCAGGTAATTGGGCCTCTATCCACTCGGTTGTGAAGTCGGGTAGGACTTGTGCTTTGATAGCCTTCGGGTGCTCGTACTTGATGTCTCTTGGAGCCAGCTCGATGAGCCATTTTGCGACTCGACCCGTTGCATTGGGGTTTGTGAGGATATCACCGATTGCTGAGTTACTTACCACGGTGATCGGGTGCTCGGTGAAGTAGTGTGTCAACTTCCTTGAGGACATGAATACAGCGTATGCCAGCTTTTGATAGTGCGGGTACCGCTGTTTTGATATGGAGAGAACCTCGCTCAGGTAGTAGACTGGACGTTGTATGCTTTGGATGTGCCCCTCCTCCATGCGTTCGACTACCAGTACGGTGCTCACCACCCTGTTTGTAGCCGAGACATACAGGTAGAGTGGTTCCCGTTCCTTAGGTGCGACGAGGATCGGAGGGCTTGTGAGGATCCGCTTGAGATCTGTGAAGGCTGCTTCAGCTTCTGGCGTCCACTCGAACTTGTCCGCCTTCTTCATCAGTCGATAGAATGGTAGAGCCTTTTCACCCAGTTTGCTGATGAATCGACTGAGCGCTGCTACTCGTCCTGCTAGTTTCTGCACATCGTGAAGCTTTGAAGGCCTTTGCATTGTGAGGATGGCCTGTATTTTCTCCGGGTCTGCTTCGATTCCACGGGCAGAGACTAGGTACCCTAGGAGCTGCCCGGCTGGAACGCCGAACGTGCACTTCTTAGGATTGAGCTTGATATGGAAGCGTTTGAGGTTTGCGAACGTCTCCCTCAAATCGTCGAGTAGTGTGTGTTCTTCCCTTGTGGTAATGACAATGTCATCCACGTAGACCTGGACGTTGCGTCCGATTTGCTTTTTGAGGCAGTCCTGCATCATGCGCTGGTATGTTGCACCCGCGTTTTTGAGCCCAAAGGGCATAGTTGTGTAGCAGTAGACCCCGAGTGGGGTTATGAACGCCGTTTTTTCTTCGTCTTCTTGCTTCATCCTTATCTGGTGATAACCTGAGTAAGCATCCAGAAAGGAGAGTCGTGCGCATCCGGCGGTGGAGTCGACGATCTGGTCGATTCGGGGTAGCGGGAAGTGATCCTTTGGACAGCACTTGTTCAGCGCTGTGAAGTCCACGCACATCCGAAGGATGTCTGTATGCTTCTTCTCTACGAGTACGGGGTTGGCCACCCATTGTGATTTCTTGATTTCCCTAATGAATCCTGCTGCGAGTAACCGGTCGACTTCAGATTCGACTGCGGTTCGCTTTGGGCCGGAGATTCGACGCATCGTTTGCTTGACTGGCTTTGCATCTGGAAACAATTGGAGAGAGTGCTCGGCGAATTCCCTGGGAATACCTGGCATGTCGGCTGGACACCACGCAAATATTTCCCAGTTCTCACGGAGGAATTCGACGAGCGCGCCTTCCTATGCGATAGGCAGGCTCGAAGATACGTTGACTGTCTTGGACGGATCGGTCGGGTGCACCTGATGCGACCTTGTGTCATTTGTAGCATTGAAGGATCTGTCGACTGCCAACTTCTTATGCTCCGGAAGGAGTGTGCGGTCGTTGGAAATCGCCAGGTCGGCGAGTGATTCTTCCACCCCGAACATCTCGGAGATTTTGCTGAACTCGCGGTCGCAAGCATCGGACCTTTGAAAGTTTCCACGGACAGTGATGACTCCCTTTGGTCCTGGCATCTTCAGCGTGAGGTACGCGTAGTGTGGCACCGCCATGAATCGAGCAAACGTCGGGCGACCAAGAATAGCATGGTATTGTGATTTCCAGTCGACGACCTCGAACTCAATCGACTCTGTCTTGAAGTGGCTTTTGTCCCCGAACGTAACGTCGAGTTGTATGGTGCCTTCTGGGCTAATTGCTTTGCCAGGAACGATACCGTCAGTCGCCATTTGGTCGAATTCCCTGTAGTTCCTTAGTGTGTGATTGGAGCGTAGTTTTCCGTCGTCCCCCTTGAATAGGTGGAATCTGCACCAGTCGTCCATCTTTTCCTCGAATGACCGCTCGGGTTTTGCGTCGCTGCATTTGCGCCATTCTTGCCTTTTGTAGCTGTCGCTCCGCTGCTCGCGATCTCGACTGTCCCGTCGATCATCCGAGCGTCGATTGCTTCTATCTTGATCCTGCCGGGGTTGTGTGTATCCAGCCGCCATGAACTCGGGTCTGTTATTGTCTGCGATCATCTCTGTATGAATCTCTGCGGCCTCGGCTGCCGCTTTCGTAGTTGTCGCGTGGTGGGGAAGCACGGGATCTGCGTACAGAATCCTCTCCATCTGCCCACTCAGTCGCAACTTTTATGAGGTCAGCCAGAGAGGTTGGCTTTTCATGACCCAGTGCCTCTTTGAAGTCCTTCCTGGCGAGACCTTGTATGAAAGCATCCATGGCCCTGTCTTCTGACACTTTGCCAACCGAATTGCGTATTTCGGTCCACCGCCGTATGTATGATCTCAACGACTCGTCTGATCGTTGCGTGCATGCCCTTAATTCTTCGAATGTCTTCGGGCGCTCACATAGAGGCTCGAAGTTTTTGATGAAGTCTCTCCGGAAATCGTCCCACGAGTCGTATGATGATGGAGGGAGCGCCTTGAGCCAGTCGCGGGCAGTTCCTTCGAGCATGAGTCGTATGTACTGCATCGCCGTGGTGTCGTGCCACGCTGGCATGCCACAGTGAGTCTGTAATCTTCTAGCCACCCGAATGTTCTTGGCGACCGTTGTACTTGGGTTGTTCGCCTGTCAACTTGAACCCTTTGGGCATCCGCGTCCCACGGATGCGTCGAGTGAAGCAGAATGCTCCGCATGGCTCTGGTTCATGATCAGAGTATGAATCGCTGCTATAGGATCTTCGAGATCTGCTTCTGCTGGACCTGTGCCGGCGCGTGCTTCTCCTTCCTTCATCCGAGTGGTGGCTGCGACCACTGCGATGATGTGCTGCGTGTCGTGAGTCGACTATGTCGCGATCGCGATTCCTTGCTGGAGTTTTGTCTTCTGGCTGTATAGCCTGTGCCGCTAGAGCTAGCGATTTGAGTTGTTGGCGATGCAGGGCTGCGTTAGGGTCATTCGCCGGAGGTTGCATTGCCTTGAGGTAAGCACCTACGGAGAATAATGCACCCGCAGCAGTTTTGGGCACTGGGATTCCGTTAGCGTCCTCTGTCATGAACGACAGGTTACGGGTGATTGCTACCCTTTCATGTTCTGGAAGGCTTGCCAACCGCAACCTAGGTCGTGGGGTTGGTTGCATTGTGGACCCGAGGGATTGCTCCCTTCTTCGGGCACTCGAGAGGCTGGCTTGCCTTTTGCGCTCTTCGAGCGTCGCTCGGTAGTTTTGCAGTCGAATTGACTCCTGCCAGTTGAAGTACTGGAAGGTCAACATCTCCTCTGGGGTGGAGTTTGGTGGCATCATTGTGCACTCCTTTATGACTTTATCTGCTTTTGCTGCCATCTCCTCCGTGATTGTCAAGGTTGTGACCCCATCCGGCATGGTTACCGTGCATGGGAATTGTGCAGGCCTGCGAGCGGCTGCGTCTGCGGATGATTCTGCGGGGAAGGCCACGTAGACCTGATGGGGCGTGACCCGTGGACAGGTGTATGTGCTGTCGATTCCAGTCATGGACTCGACGTCGCCGTCGAGGCTCATGTCAGAGCCAGTATGTTCATCGAGTAGATCTTCGAGGCGAATCTCGTTGTCGATGTGCTCATCGCCTATGCTTATCTCGGTGTTGGCGAAACCATTATGGATTTCTGAGTCGAGGTTGGTGTTGGTGAAGATCTCTGAGTCGACGTTGCTGTCGTTATGAATCGCGGGCTCGTAGAAGTCATCGAGGGAGATCCCGCAGTCGAAACTCTCGTCGAGTGGTAGGTTGAAGTCGACGTTGCTTGTGCGGTATACTGATTCTGCCTCCTCGCATTGGAGTTCTGTCATCATGAACCTGTCGATCTCGCCGGTCGACATGGTTGTTGCGGGCGAGCAGGCTTCAGGAATTGACGACGGGGTGGGCGCAGTCGACGGAGTCTCGAGTGCCAGTTGTTGCGGATCTGTCGAGTCCTGCGTGCCAAGATTGTTTACGAAAAAATTGAACGCTCCAACAGTTAAACTCAAACCTGATTCAAGGCCGGAAAACGCCTCCTGAAGCTCCGGCGAGTGCGGATTGAAATTCATTGGAAGAGCAGATGCGCTTTTTGCAGGTGAAGCGGGCAGGCTGCCGCTTTTCGAGTGGATCGGCGAGTCGCCGTGTGTCGCCTGGATCGGCGAGTTGCTGTTTGCTGACATGGCCGCGAGTTGCCGTTTGCAGATGAGATCGGCGAGTTGCCGTTTGCTGGTGTGATCGACGATTTGCCGTTAGCTGTTGGGACCGGCGAAACTTCGAGTCCAGCGCTATTCGTTCCCACAGACGGCGCCACTTGACGAGGGGTAGACTCATCAAGACCCATGGTTAAGGTCCCTAGGTTATGAATATGGGGGAAGAACGTGGTAGAGCTGGAAGTATCGTCGGCTGACAAGCAGGGCAAAGATTTTATCCAGGTTCAGGGCCCTCGTGTGGAGGTAACACCCCTACGTCCTGCCTGTCTGTTATTGCTTTGTGAATACGATGGTTACAAGGGTCCCGGCGAGATGTCGATCTCGCTAGGGTTTTGGTGGCTCTGAAAGTACCTCCTCCGGTCCGACAGCCCTCCCAGTCCTTAAATAATAGGCTGGGTCCCGGGTGTTCGTAACCGACTCGATTTACAAGTAAGGAAACTCTAAACCGACTACTGCTTTGCCAAACTTGGAGGATACTCCATCTTCGTGGGCTTCCCTTCATGGGCTTCCTTGTAGGCTCTGATAGTTAGGCCTAGTCGATACGTGCACCAGGTACCCTCATGGTAGGGTACCCGATAGGCATACCCATGTCACCTGCACTCGCGGTCGTCGATGTGGTGGGCTCTACCTGCAACTGCCGCGCTGGTAGGCTGCAGAGGCGTGAAGGTAGGCGGCGACATTTGCCTGCGTGCATGTCCGAGCTGACCTGCGGGCCCGGTTTAGGTCTTCCGGGCCCCGATCTGGGTTTTCCGTGCCCCGATCTGGGCTGCCCGGGCCGCGTTTTGACGCGAGGGTTGCTCTGCCTTGCTGGCCGCGGTGGCGGTGCGGCGTTCTCCTTCACCGGATCTGCTAGGTCACTGGGTGGTGTTCCCGGCGCCGGCCGTGCTCGCCAGGGTTGGCAGTACGTTCCGCGCTGCTGCTGTTTGCGGCGGTGGCTTTCCCTCCGACCTCCGTGGTCGTGCTCGAGCAGGTGTTGACGCGCGAATTTCGGTGCGGCCGTCGTGGTGTCGCCGGTCTAGCGTCACTGGTGACGTCTAGATCCGGGTCTGGCCGGGCCTTGCCATCCCTTTTGCGTTCAGCCTGCGGGTGTATCTAGTTGCGGCTAGATCTTAGTGCTTCCTAGGTTGGGGGTGCGGCAGTGATCTCTGTCTTGTCTGCTCTACGCCCTCGCGACGGCGACCGGATTTTATGATCTGGATGGATCCCGGCGAAAGCTGCGCCTGGCTCTGGCCAGAGTCGGGGACGGCGTCACCTCCGGGTGTCGTTTCCTTGTTGAAGGCGTCCTGATGGCGATTCTCCGGTATGAATTGATGGACTCCGTCCCTTCGCCTCGAGCTGCTCCCCCTGGAGGCCGCGCGTCGGGCGCGCTTCTCTTGTAGTTTGTAGATCACCCTGTGTGCTCTCGCCTGAGCCATAGGGTGGATGGTTTGGGGTCTAGGTGAAAGCTTTGCAGGACCTCAGTCTCTGCCGACGACGTTGACGCGATCTCGCGCCATGCACCTTCTTGGAGGCGTCGCTGCAAGACCCCCCTCCTTTGGTTCCTCAAGCTCTACCAGGTTGCCGGCCCGACGATGTGGGCCCCATTGGGCTGTGAAGATGCGCTGGAGGTCTGTTGGCGTGGACATGGTCGTGATCGCTCCGGTGCAACAGAAGACAAGGCTCAATCAACCCGATTCAAGCTGGCGCTCCAACTTGATATTTCTTTTGTGTTGTCTTTTGTTGTTGGTTTCGCTGGGCGCTTTGCGCTCTTGTGTGTGTTGTAACTCTTGGTGTAACCCTTAGCCGGTTGTTGGCTTCGTTAATTCAAAGTCGGGCTCATTTCGAGCCTTCCGTCTAAAAAAAAGAAATGTGTATCTAGCAAAATACCCAGCTATCAGTGAAGAACTAGAAAAATAGGACGAACTATATTCATATAAGGATATAATCACTATATGTAGACTCTGATTCTCTTCTTCATCATGCTTTAATCAGCCGAAACATATCTCCATATTTGCCTGCCACGCCAAACTACTCTTTGAGTTTCTTCTATAGCTAGCCAACCAACCAAATCCGCAACAATGAACAGCCTCAGAGCCCCAAACCCAATTAACAGCATTCTGAAACTTCCATTTACCCTTGCCAGATAACATTAGAGTCCACCTGCATACCCCAATTAACCTAAATTACAAACTAGTTCATCATCCCTTGATCACCCCTGCGTTTCTGTACTTGTACCGGATCGCGAGGATCAAGAAGAAGAGGTAGTTGATCGCGCTGAGCACGCACATGAGCCAGTAGAAGCGGTCAAGGTGGTAGTGGTTCAGGCTCGCCCCCTCCAGCCACGGCTGGTGCCCGCCGCGGCCCGACGCGCTGTTCACCACGGTCACCAGCACCGAGCTGAGGTAGTACCCGAGCGCCAGAGACGCCCATGACAGCGACGTCGCGAGGGACCTCATCCGCGGCGGCGCCTCGCTGAAGAAGAACTCGAGCAGGCCCGCGAGCGTGAAGAGGTCCGCCGAGCCGAGGAACAGGTACTGGAACGCGATCCAGAAGAAGGTGATCGGCAGCGGGTCCCGGGAGTCGACCATGCCGGCGTTGGTGGCGACGTTCTTGCGCTTCACCTCGACGACGGCGGCCACGGCCATGGCGACGATGGAGAGGACGAGGCCCGTGCCGATGCGCTGCAGGTGGGTGATGCCCATCTCCGTCCCGGTGACGCGGCGCGCGAACGGGATGATGACGTGGTCGTAGATGGGCGCCAGGAGTATGATGAAGGTGACGGGGAACACCGGTAGTGACGCTGCGGGCACCTTGAGGCCCCCGAGGCGCGTGTCCATTGACGCCGCCTGCTCCACGGAGAAGGTCGAGAGCTGGGCCAGGCAGCAGTTGAGCATGATGGTGGCGAGGAAGATGGGGAGCACCATGAGCACGATCTTGACGTCCTCTACCTCCTGCACCGTGCACGCCAGGGCCCTGTGCCGCGGCTGGCACTGCACCGCTCGGTTCAGGGCCGCCAGCTCCTGGGACGGCTCCGTCGCCTCGTCGGGGGCGCATACCTCGCCGGCGGGCTTTCTGTACTCCTTCATGTCGGTGCTTCCCGTCGGGCTAGGCGCGCGGTCGATGACGGCGCCGTTGCTTCCGCCGCTCGGCGTGCCCCCGCGGCGCGCGAGCGCCGCCGCGAGCAGGACCTTGGCGATGGTAGCGAGCGGGCTGCCCGTGGGCACCTTGCTGCGGTAGAACTTGGAACCCGCGGCGAAGACCGGGATGGAGAGCAGGATGGCGAAGGTGGAGATGCCGAACCCCCACTGCCACCCCTTGTTGTCCTCCACCCACACGGCGAAGGTGACGGCGATGAGCGCGCCGACGGAGAGGCAGAAGACGAAGTAGTTGAAGAAGGTGGAGCGGCCCTTGCGTCCCGCCGGCGTGTGCTCGTCGAACTGCTCCGCGCCGTGCGACGGCAGCGAGCCCTTGATGCCCCCGATGCCCAGCGCCGTCACGTACAGCCCCACGAACAGCATCGCCTTCTTGCTCCGGGACAGCGTCTCGCACGGCGCCGCGCCCGCCACCTTGGCGGCGCACTCCGCAGGCATCAGCGACGGTGTCCGCGCCTGGATCGTCAGGATCACCAAGCCCTGCCCGCGTAGCAACACATTCAGACATCAGTCTTTTTTAGACAAGATTCAGACATCAGTGTGCGTTACGGTTAGAGATGCATATTTCACTTTTATAAAATTAGTGGGCTTTGTTCAAACCAATGCTCTTGATACAGCATAGATACAGGCCGTTGGCCCAGATATTTTGGGCCGATTCTGCCTACTTACATTCAATTGCCATTATATTCTCAAAAAACAAAAGCCAATGATTATAATTCCCTCAAGAAAAAAAAGCCGATGCTTATAAGATAAAACATTGCTCACATACTCACATGAAGTACTAGGTTACTTGCATCGGTACGACATGATTAGACTAGATGGAGCTCTACTTGCCATTTGCCGAACTGCAGATCAGGTTATGATATCCGAAGGTTTGGCAATATCGAGCCAGCGAAAGCGATAAAGTTGGGCGAGCATGCAAGTGGGCGCCGTGCTACTTGTGCCCCGGCCGTCCGTGCGCTACGTCGCTTTGCTTTGGCTCTCGCCATGGCCCGTGAGTTGGGTGGAGAGGATGAGAGAAGGACACCGACCCACTGCAGATAGAGCAATTTGACAATGTCCCGCCGAGTTGCTGTCTGAATAATATGTTATGTTTGTCAGCGTTGACTAGGATATACATGGCCTTGCAAGCAAAGCGTGTGCACAATGCTTGGTTCCGAAAGATTGGGAGGCTGACTTTGCATGGTCAAACTGTGTGCATGTGATCGATCGTTGTGGCCGGACCTTGAGATCAGAAAGCAAAGAAGGTTAGTGCGTGTGATGCGGCCAGGCGTAACTAGGCGTACGCACCTGGCTACTCATTGCTTTGGAGACGCAATCTACCTGACTATGTACGTGGTGTACTTCCATTAGTACTACTTGTTGCCATGATTAGCCCATCATACACTTAACACGAACAAGTGATTAGATAGCCATTCACACACTTAACTGATGGCAAGTAGCCAAGTTCTCCTTGTATACATGTTGATTAGAATGAAGTTGTGCATGCGAGGTTGATTTCCCAGACACTTTTTACGGATCGGAGGGAGTAATATTTTTTAATTAACAATGTGGATAATCCACTGTGGGCTTGTTAGCTTCAGTAGTCTCCTTTCATGAGCAATAGCCAATAGGACTCATCGTAAGCCAACGACAGGTGGGAAAACACCAAGAAACCTTCAGAGCTCGGGCGCCAACAGGTAGAGTCGTCGCTCTCCTCCGGCTGTTTGTATGTAACAGCAATTGTCCCGATCCGATCCTCCCCATTACCCCGTACAGCCAACACCGATGATCCGCTACGTGCGCGTCAGCGATGATCCGCCCAGCCCCACCCGGAGATACGCCGGCCAACGTGCTGAGCTCGCAGGGCAACTTGCGATCTTGTCATCGTTGCCCGATCTTGTCCTCAACGAATTTTCTGCTAGAATCCAGGGACACGTACGGCACGGCTTCGCCAACTCACCTGTCAGCTTGCGCGTCCAAGGCGACAGGGACAAGCTCCAAGGCATGGTACCATGCCTTGTTTGTTACTAGGGTATTTTAGAAAATTGATGGGGATAATCCTCTAATGGATTGGGTGAAACCCCAAACTTCACCCAATTCCTAGGGGAAAGTAAGGGTAGTGTATTAGATTCCCTAGGAGATTGAGAAAAAATGAACTAGAGTTTGAAGATTTGTGGGGAAAGGTGAGGATAAAACATATCCAATACACTAGAAACAAACAATGTTTTGAAATATGTGGGGATTTTAGGATTTGACCAAGATAAATCCCGACCAATCTCCAAAATTTTTTTTCTAGAAACAAACAGGGTCTAAGCGAGATCGATCAAGATAAGCACAGGTCCGGTCCCTGTACTTGGTTGGTGACGATGAGGACGATGGGCTTGATTGCGATTTGAAAGTATGGTGTATGGTCTTCTGGGTCCATATTGTATTTTCCTTTTTTGTAGAGTCGTTTGTAATCGGTTTCGCCATTGTTGAAATTCCATCAGTTGTTATCTTAAAAAAAGTTAAGCACAGGTCCGATAGGCATGGTGATGCACAAGTTGAGCTAGCGTTGCGTGCCCAGCCATCTCTCCTACCTGCACTGCATATCCCTATCTAAAAAATAATAATCTTTGCTGGCGAGCGACTAATTCAGACGGCAATTAAATAAAGGACCAACGAGCTAGACAGATGCTAGAACTGCAAGTGCTTGAGCACATGGTGGATTAGTGGTGGTCATCCGGTTACAGGATCGGTCCAGTCCACTCGAGAGGCAACCTCGCAGAGACGACGAAGATCCTGTGCCACTCGTGGTACTAAACCCAGGATCTGTCACACGCAAAGGGCGGCGGCGCAAGTGCAGGAGCGAGTGGTCTGCGTGCCTGACGGGACGGTGAGGGCGAGATTCCCCGTACCGGACCCGGCGGCGGCGGATTGGCCAAACCAAGCAGCAGCCGTGGGGACGAGCTCGACCGCGCGCGGGCGCACGGAATCGATCGGATTGCCTGTCGGCCCGGGTCCCGCGCGACGGCGACGTGATCGGAAAGCGGCGCGGCAGGGTGGGCGTCTTTGTTCGCTTGTGCTTGCGGGTGGCGGCCGCCAAATCAGTTGGTCAGTTTGGTTTTAAAAACAGTGTGCGTCATGTAAAAACATGCTCGTAGAATTGGTACTCACCCGGACTTCCATAATCTATGGCAATGTAAAATTGAGCCTTATTTTGACTTTTGAAAAAAGATTTTTGTTAGCACATTTGCTAGGTTTTCCAAAAAAAAAATACACGGAGGCGATGTTTTTGGCACATAGGACTAAACACTCACATTATGGAAAACATATTTTAGAAACATTTTAAAATGTCGAAAAGTTCCGACAAAATTTCTCGGGTGCACATCCGGAAATTATATGTTCCACGCAGCAAATTTCGTGGAAAAACGAATTTTTTTGTGTCACGTGTAAAAAAAGACAAATTGAGGTGCTACAAACTGACTTGTTACTAGACTTTTTTTTTTTTTGTCTTTTTAGCACACAAGACACAAAAAAATGTTCTTTTTTCCTGAAACGAGCATAACATCTTGGGATGTACATCCAGATTTTTTTTACGGATTTCAAAATGATTTTTTAGCAATGCGAGCATATTCTCCTATGACCCAAAGTGGATTTCCCAAAATACACTAGCTACTTTATTCCGCATACTTTATTATCATCATGGTTGGACAAATTAACATGGTGGTAATTACTGCACCATCAAAACGTGCCCTACAGTGCACGGTCATTGGTCTAAGCGACCGTGCACGGTGACTGTTGACTGATGTTATCGTTTTCTCAAGCACGATTATGATCAACTTGCATCGTCTACCCACACGTGAGACTAGTCATAATGGGTAGTATCATATACTAATATAATGCACATGATACTAGTCTATATTATTACTTACACAATGGATAGTAATATATGTGGTATCATATAGTACTAAATTTATTAGGCTGTAGACTCATGTTGCATTGGAATCCGTTATGTTACGGTATCTATCTATGATACCACCATCATCTATTTCATCATTAATTGCAGTGACACGTCGGCTTTTTGCCAACGTGGCATTCATGATACCACCTATGATACTCCCGTTGTGCTTAGTCTGATCTACCACTCACGTCTCTGTAACGAAGTACGTACGCACGCCGTTACTCTCCAACAATGAACAATCCGTAGCAGTAGCAGCCAACCAATAGCAAGAAACGAAAAAGGGAAAGCTTTCCTAATGGCCCACATGTCATGGTCGCATAATTAAGCACGGATAGAGTAGCATAAAGTGGATCCCAACACATGCACATGAGTACGAACAAACGTACTGTACGTGCGAGAGGTTTGTGAGAAGGACCAATTAGTCGCAGCTAGCGAATGGCTTAGCCAAATCAAGCCCATCATGCCTTTGTTAACTACTCCAGTCGCTATATAGCCTAGCTACTGCATGCTGTGACAGTACGTACTAGGACGTGATTATCTCTCGATCAGAGCGGTTCCCTTTGACCCAGGCTATCTGGTCCAGCCCATGCATGCATATATCCTGTTTTCTTCCGCGAATAAAGTGATGGCTACAACTAAATCATTGGCCTCCTATAATTCCCCTTGATAACCTAAAACGCAGGGAAACTATGTATGTGCTCCGGTTGATTCATATGTGGCGTAATATAAAGAGCACCGTGTAGAGGACCGGCCTCCTTGGATTAATTAACCACAAAAATCCTAGACAAGAAGTGCGCTTATAAAACCACGTGGTCGGATCCATATCAATCTCGAGTTTATCATTTGAGGTGACGGGCTTTTAAATCTGGCGAAGTGGCGAGTGTGGTTATCTTCCATCGGACAGGTGTCGCCTAGCTCATGTTAGTGCATGGATCCATCGCAGCTTAATTAAGTTAGTTAATGAGATCCTTAAGACTAGCCACAATGGAGGTATCATAGGTGGTATTATGCATGCCATGTTGGCAAAAAGATGATGTGTCACGGCAATTATTGAAGAGAGAGTTGATAGTGGTATCATAGGTAGATACCGTAACATAACGGATTCCAATACAATATGAGTCTACAACCTAATAAATACAGCACTATATGATATCACACATATGTTACTACCCATTGTGGAAGTAGTAACATATACCAGTATCATATGCATGATACTAGTATATGATACTCCCTATTGTGACTAGTCTTGTACGCAGCGATCGAATAGCCGAAGAGATTCTGAACAAAATGATCTCGATCGCCGGCGGTCAAGCATGTGGTGCGACGTGTGTGTAGGCGGCCGGCCATGGGAAAAAAAAGGAGAAAAGTGAAAAGTCAATGCGCGGCCACGTACTTACGTGGCAGCAGAACTGGACAGAATATTCGGGGTGTGTAAATATATCTAGCTATGTATGCCAGGTCGGAGATTGATAAGGACAATATTAATTACGTCTACGTATAGCCGGACACGTCTACGATGCTACGTAGGTCTACAGTAGCATACACAAGTATTTTTGTTTTTTTGGTGGGTGCATAAACGATAGAAATCCAAAATACAAAAATGAACAGCTAGTACTGCACTGGAGTAAGTAGTAAGTAGTGAGTAATAAGTGAAAGATTTTGGTGGCTGGTGCATGTGTAGTTGCGTACCATGAACTCGACGGCGGCGCTGATGAGGTAGACGGCGTAGGTGGTGCAGACGGCGTCGGAGAGGAAGCCGCCGAGGAGCGCGAGCAGGAACGCCGTGCCCATGAAGTTGGTTACCGTCGTCGCCGACTGCGACGGCGAGTAGTGCATGGAGTTCATCAGGTACGTCACCAGGTTGCTCGCGTTCGCCAGGAACGCCAGGTTCTCCAGCACCTCCGCAACTGCATGCCAAATCCATTAATAATCGTTAATTAGCGTGTGTTCTAGAATCTCCAGGTTGAGGGTGATAACTAACTCCATTTATTTATTTATTTATTTATTTTTCCTTTTGCTGGTACTACTACAAAATTAGCATACGCCAGCAGCATGCGCGGTGCTAACTGACATAACGCCCCCCATAATGTGGGTGCCGTTTCCCGACGCGCGCCGGCCAACCTGCTCGCCGTTTTCGACCTTGCGATTCGTGCCGGTTTTTAATGCGCCGTTTTGGACGGCTCCGGAACGGGTAAAAAGGAAACTAATTTTGACGCCATCATTTCTTTCCCTCTCTCGTCCTCAACCACCAAAAGTGAGAACTTGCCTGTGGCAAGATGGTTAGGTGGGTGGTTGTACCCCCAGCCCACCAGAGTTCAAACCCCAGGTTTGACGCTGGTGTTTCTCATTTAAGGCGGAATATTCTTCAGTGGGAGGCGACGTTCCCGTCGACAGCGAGGCGCCCGTGGTGACTTCGTCAATCTCAAGACTCGACCCGCCGACTCAGTCTCTCGGAGGTGCTCATAGGGGTAGGGTGTGCGTGCGTGCGTTCATAGGGGTGAGTGTGTGCGCGTGTATATGAGCGCTTGCGTTGTACTGTGTTTCGCAAAAAAAAAAAAAAAAAAAACCACCAAAAGCGGAAAAAACAGTGAGGGCCTCCATCGATCTGTAGCTCACAAGCCAGCTTCTCCTCCACACACAAATGCAGTCCATCTTCACAGGAGGGAGGGCCCCGCTCGTTTCTTTCTATCTTTCTCGGAACAAAAGTCGTAGGTGATGCTTCTAGAGAGATCGCCGTCTCGGCACAGTGACGAAACAGCCGCTCCGCGGGCGCATTGGAGAGGCTCGAGCAAAAGGGCCATGGATGGAGCTCACTATAGCTGCCTGCAAGTTGGCCACCCCTCTTGCATCGCAAAGTTGCAATTGGGAGGAAAAGGTGCCCCTAATTCTCCCCAAGTTGCATCCACGAGCACGGATGCAAACGAACGGTTTTGTGAAGGCGAGAAAGAGAGGATGAAATTAAAGAAGGAAGAATATGAGAAATGGAGATGGAGCCCCAGCAGAAGAAGGCTAGGGAGTAGGGAGCACTACATGTATGAAAGCGGCCAAATCAGACAGTGAGAAAGGGTGCAGAGGCCCGATCAAGAAAGGAAGGGGACGAAAGGGAGAGGATGGACCATGATGCATGCGGTGTTTCAAGGGAGTATCCTATTCCTGATCGTGCTCTGTCTGAGTGTGTCTCCTTTCCCGCCGGTCCACTACGTCGTCCGACTGGCTCAACCGAGACGGTTCCGGAAGAATCTAGAAAGAAAATCTATCTGCGAGAGCGTGCATCGTGGACAGAGAGACTAGAGTAGCAGGGAGCTGAATTTGCTTGCTTACCGAGCACGAAGGAGGCGGCGACCATGCCGCCGTGCCGGCCCTTCACCGCCGGCCGGTTCCGCCAGTCCACGTACCCCTCCCACCGCTCCACCTGCTGCACTCCATCCTCCTGCATGCCACAAACCATAAGTCCCGACAACAACAATTCAACACCAACACCGCGTAACAGAAAAAGAATTGCTGCATCAGGATCAAGGAGAAGAATTGCCGCATCGGCTGGGATCAAGAATCGCAGATCAGGGGGACTCACCATGGCGTCAATCCTCGATGTGTCTGAAGTCTGAATCTCTGTATGAACAGAACAGGGGAGGCCGGTGACTCTGGCTGTAGCGAGAGGAAGAAGGGGGGGCGATGGTGGTTTTAAAAGCGAGAAGGGCTGCTGCTCTAGGGGCAGAACCGTAAAAGGAACCAACCAAGGAGGGCGTCCCCCCGCATCAGAGGGGCACCTCGGCCGGCCCAGCCCACGGGGGCGCGTGACGGGGGCACGAGGGCAGGCGGCGGAGATGTCAGCCTCGACATGCCCCTCCTCCTCCTCTTGTGCGAATAGTTTTCTATCTCTCGTGCCGCACGTTGCTCTCCTTTTATATTTTACTCCTTTTTCTTGGTGTTATTTACCTGCGGTTTCAGCATGGTTATTACAGCACAGATCTTATTTTGGGTGGATATATATGGAGTTAAGTAATTATGTGGCAAATGCTTAGCTGTGAGCATTGACAGTCTTTTTTGACAAATATGTAGATCGATGAACAACATGTCTTATTATGTCTAACGAATTCAATTCAGTTTGTCAGGATTATGCTACTATTTTACAAGTGTTGAAGCAAAAATTCCTTTAAGGTATCTCGGCGTGTTCGACTATGTAAATTAGACTCGAGAGAAAATGGAAAATTAACCTCACGTTTGAATATCTAGACAAAAATGCTGAAATCGGTTGTAGCAGATGCCAATTCTATTTCTGAACCTACCGTGTTGTCGTCGAGAGTGGACAGTGCCCTTCTTGTTTCTATGCCGAGTGGGATTCACCCTGTGTCGAGAGTGAACACGACCTTCTTGTGTATCTACGAGATTAATTTGATGCTTTCTTCATCTTTACTATCTAAAAACGATGTAGTGATCCGTTTCGTGGCACGATATGTTTCACTTTGTCCCACGTCTCTTCTCCCACATTTACATTCTATTTTTCCCCTTTTTGGTTGTTATTTACCTGTGGTTTTAGCGTGGTTATTACAGATTTACAATACTGATCTTATTTTGGGTGGATATTTATGGAGGTTAGTAATCGTATGGAGAAATGCTTAGCCGTGCATGGGACCATTTATCTTTTTTTATATTTTCTGGAAAATATGTAAATCGATGAACAACATGCTTTATTAGTCAATTCAGTGGATCCATTAGCTTGGTTGGATGATTTAAAAATCAAGAGCTAAGTACATAAACGGCCCTAAAATCGGGCCTTGCCCTCCCTTTGCTCACCAAACTTTATGGAGATTGGTACTCATACAGACAAATGCTTAGTTGTGCATGAGACTATGGCCATATTTTTCTATTAACGGAAAATATGTAAATCGATGAACAACATGCTTTATTATATGTCTAATCAACTCAATTTAGTTTATCCGTTAGCTTTGTAGGGTAATATAATTCAAGAGCTAGGTGATATTATTTCCCAAAATTTTATGCATGCAAATTTCAACCCCAATACATATGTGGATGATAAATCGATACCAAAACCCACTTCCAAAATGAAGCTAAAAAAATTAGAGAATGATATTATTTCCCGAGTAGCGAAGAGGTAAACCACAGACACCAAGTTGGGATGTCATGTATATAAGTTCCATAAGATTAAGCATGACAGAAAAAAAATATGGAGTCTTTATATAGAACCTAGTATGAGTCCTAGTAGAGAATCCAGAATTCGCTATAAACATGACAAAGAACTGGATACCCCAAAGCTAGAATCCTAAGTTGCAGAAACACTCTATTCTGTAAGAAAATTTTCCTTCAATGATTTTCCTTCAAGGCAAGTCCCTAAGAAAATTTTCCTTCAATGATTTTCCAAAGTCTCCGATTGTGTTTAGGAGGATAGATATCTGGTTTTCCATACAACAAAGCTGCAAAGGTAAGTGGGCTCCAATATTGGGCTGGTTAACCTTTTGTTTATTTTTCTTCTTTCTCAGATGTACAATTTATTGTTCACCAAAAAAAAGATGTACAATTTATTTACTTCAAAAAAATGCAATATTTACTGTTTCCCATTTATAAAGGTTTAGAGAGTATGAGGACAAAAGTTAGCATGCATACCGTCCAAGTTTAAGAACAGGTGGATGTAATTCATACTCTAGCAAAGTGAATCCTCCAGGAAAAACGACGAGCACAAGCCGGTGATAAGGAGCAAGCAAACGATTCCTTGGTTGGATGCGTAAAAGTCGCCTGATCAGTGATCACTCGCCCGCTCGCAGGAGAACAAGAGTCAGCCTGGCCGATCGACACTTGCTCGCAGTGCCACTTGGATGGCTGCAGTGGCTACGGGGTACTGCCTGTTTCGAGCATGGTTTCCAGCAGTGACACTGTAGGAGAGGATAAATCCCGTATGGTTGCTGTCGATCGATCAGTTCGTGAGAGCATCTGCAAGAGCTTATCCATTATTTGGGTAAACAAAATAATTTTGGGTAAAGAAGAGAGAAGGCATGGGTAACTCTGCTTTTCCAGCTTACCCAGATACCCATATTTTTTTGTGTCTACACTGACATGTTGACATGTGGGACTGATCTATCATTGATCCATTTTTGCTAGAGATTGAGTGAGCTTATGCACGGCGGCAACGGCACGAGCAGTGGCTCCTTGCGAGGTGGAGCTCGGCCTGCATGCGGCGGCCAGAGCCATGAGAGCAGTGGCTCCCTACAAGGTGGAGCTTTTTTACTGACATGGCAGCGACCCAAAAATATATGGGTCATTGAATTGGATGACCCATATTTGGATATTTGGGGTCGAAATATATATGGGTCATGACTCAAAACATATGGGTCATGGGTTTGCAGTTGGAGCAATTTGTTTTGGTCTCAATACCCATATTTACAGTTTTTTGGGTATTTTTTTTCTTTTTTTGGCAAGCTTTGCAGATGCTCTCACCATCTGTGTTCGTCGTTGCTCCATGAGCCTAGTCCGGCTAGAAACCTTGAATCTCTAACGACTTCGGCAAATTCATGCCTGCACGCCACTCATTCAGATCAGATTGGGTCATGCATATGGGTCTGCTCAGTTTGTCGGATACTAACGATCCATACAAATCTCTTTATCGGTCATTGTTTGCTGTGCGACATGCATGAGAGGGTTCCAGAGGAAATTGATCTGCAGCCATACAAGTATATACGCACATGAGCTAGGTCTTTATCGGTCATTGTTTGCTGTGCCGTGTTAATCGGAGAAGGAAATATGAAAAAAAAACAGGACAGGTCGCAGTTCATATTCATAAAACTGCTTATTCGAAATGGCATAGACAATTCCTTCTGTCCTCTGATTGTTGTGTGACCCTTGATAAGTACCACTACTGCGCCTTCAACTTTTAGGTTGAATGGAAGAAGTATTTAGTGCATTGCATCACGTTTACCTTTCTTAGCTATGGTTTATTCATGGTAAAAATTAAAATCCATGCATATCTATTAAATATGCATGTAATTGTCGTGTTTCCCCTAAAAAAAGCTTAAGGTGTTACGTACTACCACTACCAAACATGAATTGTAGTCCTACTTCAGGACCTACACACAGCCAATAAAGATAAGTTAAATCGGTTTACAATTACTTTGCATTCTGTGTTTAGTCAAAGTCAAAATTTGTGAAGTTTGATCAAATATATAGGAAAAATATATAATTTTTTACAACAAAATTTTAATATTATTATAATCCTCATAAGATATCTTCATATTATATATTTAAATTATATATGCTGATGACCAGAACGCGAAGTAAATAAAAACGGAGGGAGTAGGACTCGTCTCTCACACAATACACATATAACTCATTCATTGCATGTTCAGATTCCTTTTTTTTTATCTGCAAGTTCAGTTTCCTACTAATGTGCAACATATATACACTATCAACAGTGCCAGGGGCCATGCATCAAAGGATATTGTCTACGTAACTGTCAAAAAAAAGGATATTGTCTACGCCGGAGGCACTCGCTAGGGCATGGGTGAGATGCCAACTTTTTCCATACGAACAAGATTCTCAAAGTCAGAGGTATTTTCGTCTACCCATACATGCATGTGGCCTCCTTTTTTTTTGCAAGAAACACACCGATAAAAACGGAGCGGATACGGACGGAAATGAGTGATACCACATTTGTTTTCATATTTTTTTGCGGAAGCGGAAACGAATAAAGAAACCCCGCAAACAACTATTGTCAGAAACAGATACAACTCGAATACGGTGCGACGATGGAACAGAAAGCAGATATTTACCGGAACCGAGAGACGAAGTCAAGCAAATCAACAAAGTTGTCAAGTTTCTAAGTTGAAATAAAATTATAAGGAGATATCCTAATTATATAATATAGTGTGCAACATTAAAATATCTATGATCGTCCATGCATGTCCCTAGTATAACACTGAAATGAAGAACTGAGAATGACCTGAGGGAGAGATGATATGCGAATACATAGGTTCTAAATATGGTAGTTTCAGATTCCTTTCATTTTTATTGAGCTCTTGGTTTGTACCTAAATAGTCTCACTAGAATTTCCGTGCATGTTGGATTTGGAAATCACCACGTAACAAAAAAGGGAAGTTCAGTATGACCGAAAACGGAATTTCCGTTTCCGCAGTCGTTCCGCCGGAATACGTTGTTCCGTTTCCGTTCCGTAAAATTTCGTTTCCGTTTCCATATTTCCATTATGTTTCTGTTTTTCCGCGGAAAAGTCGAAAAGATTCGATACCGTTTTCATCCCTGCACACCAGGGCCCAGACCTAAGAACCATTTCGTACGATCGCTGGTAATGAAATAGTCCCCTGGTCATTTTCTCGTACTACGTACGATAAGCCGGCCGAACAGGCACTTCTATCTCAGTGTACATGCTAGGAAATCAACGGCGCCTCGAGCTAGCTTTCACGGAACTGTGGCGCTTCCTGGAATAAACTCCGCTGTTGTTCTCAACGCGTACGTTTGTTCAGTGTAATAATCATCATACATGGGACAGATGATCATGACAAGATTCGTTATGTATGGCCATGTTACTCTATGAACATGTTACATCCACGAAAAGTCATTTTGGATCTCGGGCACCAGTCCTCCTGGTACAAAAAAAAAATCTATGGCCATGTTACTCTATGAACATGTTACATCCACGAAAAGTCATTTTGGATCTCGGGTACCAGTCCTCCTGGTACAAAAAAAAAAAATATTCTTTTGCCAAAAAATCTCAAAAAAATCACACACGTAGTGGTCTACATGTGTGTTTAACTGATAAATTTGCACAAGAAAAAATCAAAAGAATTTTTTTTTGCATGGTAATACGATTCTCATTGATAAATAAAAGACGAGATACAAAGTACGTATACACCGATATTACAGATCTGGAAAGATAGGATAAACCTACGTGACAAACCAACGCCTATCCATCTTCTTCGGTACCACCGTAGCAGCCACCAAGGAAAAAAATAGACAGATCACCTCTTCACCCGAGCTCGACGCGGCTCCATCGCTGATCATCAGCTTTTCGGACCTCCAATGTAGTTTGCCATAGGACAAACCATTGCCGTTGAAAGAATCAGACCGGGGCAGCATGTCCCCGGACACGCCATCGAACTTCAGCACTGGCACCCACGCACGACGATGTCGGAGTAGGGAACCAGAACCATCAGCCTTCAACCACGAACCCACCACAAGGTGCACCATCTTCCAGCTGTCACCAGTGCAGACCACCGTCTGCACGTAATCCTGGACGAATCCTCTCTGCTCCACCTTGGCGCCGGAGACAACGCCGCAGCAACGGGGACAGAGCAGGAGGAAAAAACCATCTGATGAAGTCGTCGCCGCCGCCTCGCCGACACCATCCATGAACCCTAAGGCCACCGATCTGAAAGATCGGCAAGCACACAGTGCCACCAACTCCAAGACGCCGCCATGAAGGACAACGCCGGTGTGGGAGAAGAGTTGAGGCAGATTTATTTGCCCGGGCGCCGCTCCCACCATCCCAACGGCGCGCCATGCCAGAGAACTCCTAGCCCTAAGTACCATGCAAAAAACGGGGTCCCCTCCCTCCTGCCGCTGGAGCGGCAAGCGGAAGGAGAGGGGCCCAGCACAATCGCCGGAGATTGGAGCAGGAAAAAGCTTTTCCGCCGCCGCCGCCGCCGCATGGGAGACGCGGAAGACCTAGCTACGTATGTGGAAAGGAAACTAAAATCAAAAGAAATTGACCTGTGGAAAAATAAGAAGGCTGAGCATATTTCTACGTTTTTGAATTTGCTTTGTTGACCCCTGATGCTTGTCTTTTCTGTTCAGCCTGAAAATATCAACATTACTTTTTGAAACCTTTTCCTATGGCAACGAACATTCAGATCTACACGCATGATTGTTTCAGAATTTGTTGTCTTACAACAAATCTTTGAAAAAATATTACTTTGCAGCAGCAGCGCTGGTACCCACATCCAGCAGTGCATTACTATATAGTAACTTGGAAATTTGTGTACCTAAATCGAGATGGAAACCATATTAGACGTCCAAGTGCGATCATTGGTTATAGTGACTAGATGGACCCGCGTCAATGTTCTATTAGCATAGCTAGACATAATCGATTTGTTGGCAAGTGGAAATAAAGTTTATTTCAGGCATGGACTGAAATATTAAATTTAGTTACAAAATATTCCTATGGTTCATATCAACCATCGTCACTCGTGCACGTGTTGTCCATTCAACATCTCCATCTGCTAGTTTGAATCCAAAAATCAGGGAGGACATTTGCAATGGCATAAAACCCGATACCCGAATCCCGAACCCGAAAAACACGAGCCCGAACCCGAATAACCCGAACCCGATAAACCCGAGAGCTACATCGGGTAGCAGTTTGCAAAACCCGAATTTATTTCAGAAAAATCGAGTTCCTGTTCCCGGTACCCGAATTGCCCGACTTGCCCGAAATAAATAGGAAGCCCACTAAAATCCCACCGTCTAGCCGAGGCCCAGCCCAACACATGGAAAATATCTATTCTAAACCAGCGACTACCAAGGCCCAAGATCTAATCCCCACCACGTTCGTACCAACTACCAGACCTAATCCCGATCCAAGCAACTCCGCCGCCAGTTGCGCACAGACCTCATCCCCATTCAAGAAGACCTCGACGCCGCAATCACCTGGTCGCTCCCCAACGCCGCCGATGCTCCTGACCACACCCCATCCTGTTCGCTCCAAGGCACCCAGAGACCCAGCCGCCACTAATGGAGATCTCGACGAAGATGCTCCATCTGCATCGTTGCAGTCTGGTAGCCGCAACGGCCAGGAGGAGAAGCTCGTGTCCACACGTAGTGATGCTCCTCCGCCTCCGACGGCCACCGTGGTCTACAACGCGTCTCGGTGCTAGGGGGCAACGGCCAGACCAGCCTTTTCGAGGTCGTACGCGACGAGGCAGCACCGCGCCGTCCGTCTCCCTCGGATTCCACCGGCCGCCACCGTTTCAGCCTTCTCTACGCGTCAAAATCTCACGCCGAAGTTCTGCTTGCGGTGCTAATTCGGGCAATTCGTACCCGAGCCCGAACCCGAATTTGCGGGTACCCGAATTTTCGGGTTTGACCTATTTTGGGCAATTTTCGGGTGTCAGTTTTGGAAACCCGAAATTTTAAAAACCCGAATTACCCAACCCGAAATTTTGGGTAAACCCGAACGCCCACCGTGAATTTGCATCATCCATGTTACGCTGAACGGAAAATCTAACTAGCAGGCGTCTTACAACTGGCAAAACTCGACGCACGTACGCTGGCCGTTGATAAGCAAACATCTGGACCAGATTCGTCACGTCGCCCGCGTTTTGCAGCCAACGTTCTTTGCGGTCAAACCTTATCCTCTCGTCAACGCGTATCCATTCGCGAACTGGCCGTCCTCGTCTCCCTCGTCCACGACCCACGCCGCCGAAGGAGTCGTCCGCCATGGCGCCATGCTGCTGTCTCGGGGCTCCGCGCACGCCGCCGGGTTCGACTTCTCCAGCGCGGTGGAGGCGGTGGTGCCGGCCCACGGCAAGGCGCTGGTCGCTGCGGACCTAAGCGTCGCCGGGACCTCAACGTCGCTCTTCGGCCTTGACGCGACGCCGCCGCCTCGCCATAGCTGCTCGCATCCGTGCCCCTCGTCGTCGAGAACTATGGCTGCTCGACCGGAGATTGTGAAGGTCAGGGTGTCTGGGGTGGAGAGGATTAGAAGAGGAAGGCTACTTCTCCCAATCCGCAGATCCGGGACGAGAGCTTGAACTTCCAAGAGTGGCCGCCACAGGCCATAGCTTCGCTCGCCCTCCTCCTCAGCCTGAAGCGGCTCCAGACCGTGGTGCGGGTCTGAGGAACACCGGAGTCAGACAACGCCCAAGCGCTAAGTGATTGCTTCAAATTGGTCTGGGTGCACGGCGACGAACATCGCCTCCTGGACTATGCGACACACCTAGTACTGATGCGAGCAGCTATGTCGCCGCTGTTGGAGCAGAACCACTCTCGATTAGGAGACTTGCTGCATCGCAGCGGAAGTCCAGGTGTGCTCCAAGAGAGTTCATGTTCACGCCACGGGAGTTCACCGTCCACCATGTGCAGTGACGAGTCGCGCAACTGCAGTCCACCGCGAGTCGCCACTGGAGCGCAACGGCCGACGGCACACCACTGGGAATCAGTGGCGCGGCTGGCGACGCGCTCAACGACTCGTTAATGGTAAGAACCTTCCCTTGTCTTCTCCAACGTTCTTCTCTACTAGACTGAATCAAATGCAGCATTCTCCTGTGCTACACTCAACCTTCCCCTGCCTCCTCCAATGTTTTGCTCTGCTAGACTGAATCGAGTGCTGTCATTTACTAGACTGAACCATGTGATTCAGACGATTTTAGCTTCCATTTAAGTTTTAGGAATGTTTAGTAATTGTACATTTTATAGACTGAACGAAGTGCTAGACTGAATGAATGCTGTCATGTGCTAGACTGAACTGAATGCTGTCATGTGCTAGTGCTAGACCGTTGTAACTTGTAAAGATAGTTGTTTTTGCTCCTCTGATTTGGCAGCTGGATTGAGCTGCTAGGCATGTTTAGGAATTGTGGTGTGAGCTCCATTCTCATCTGCTGGTTTGCAGATTTCTGAAAGCATTGTCATGTGTCTGTTTGGACTATTTTTCTGTTTAATTCTGCTGGTTAATTGTGTATTTTCTTATTGAGATGCACATGTCCAGAGTGATGAATGGAGAGTGAATGAGACTTTTTGCTGCTTTTTTTTGTAGATGGCAGCGGAATATGAGAATGTGCAATATGCACATGACTACATGAGGAAGGAGGTGAATGCACGCGAACTTGCCCTTGCGGATGGAGAAGCAAATGAAGCGATAGCCGTATGATTGATGCAAGATGACAAGATGAGGATGAGCTGAACTGACGTGAACTTGTGTTGTGTGCTGCTCGTTTGTACACCTGCCTGACTAGTTTTTGTGCTACTAGCTAGTAAATCTGTTTGGTTTTGTGCTGCGGCAGCTTGTACAGTCCAGCAAATTGAAGTGATTAAACTGCTCATTTTGTTGTGGTGGCATGTTGTATATACTCGTGCTATTTTTCTCGTCTAAGGGTCTTTTTTTAAAAACTTTGGACCTATCTGTAATTTTGTATTAATTCAGCATGTCCTGACTCATATGTGCTACCAAACACATCTCTCTTCAATATGTTTCAACTCATACGAGCTACCAAACACGCAACATAATCTCAACACAGCCTGTATATGCCCAGCTTGTATTGAGTGGGAAAGCCATGCTAGGGTAAGCCGGGCTACCAAACACACCCTAAGTGTTGGTGGGGAACAGCAGGACGGCGCCATCGAGGGCCGTCGACGGGGACCAGGACGGTGGCGGCACGACGCGGCAGATGCCATAGCGCTCGGCGAGCGGGAGAATGCGGGCGACGTAGGCGAGCGGGTCCACGAACTCTGACTCTGTCGGTGAACACCGGCACCTCCGGGATGGGGACGGATGAGGTTCAGGACGGGGGCTGCATCCGGCGGGGGAGGCGGTGGTGTCCGGGAAAGGCCAGCCCTTCCCATCGGCCGACAGTCAGTCTGGTGCTAGCAAGGGTTCCGGCGAGGAATTGGGTGGGGGAATTCTTCGTCGCGGTTCCACGGACGGGTTGGAGTGATATTGTTATCCACCACGAAATCCATATGGTTACCATACTCTATCGGTAATAGTTACCCACCATGTACTGATAAAGTTACCCATGTGTTCATGATATAGTTATCCATCATGAAATCGATGTAATTATCCTATCTATCGGTAATAGTTACCCACCAAGTACTGATAAAATTACCAACCTAGTACTGATAAAGTTACCCACCTATTACAGATGGAGTTACCCACCCAGTACTCATGGAGTTACCCACCCAGTACTGATAAAGTTACCCATGTGCTTATGATATAGTTACCCACACCCAGTACTGATAGTGTTATCCACCATGTACTGATGGAGTTACCCACCATGTACTGATAGAGTCACCCATTTGTTCATGATATAGTTATACACAACGAAATCGATGTAGTTACCCTACTCTATAGTTCCGGCGAGGAATTGGGTGTGGAATTGTTCGTCGCGGTTCCACGGATAGGATGGAGTGATATAGTTATCCAACACAAAATCCATATGGTTATCATACTCTATCGATAATAGTTACCCACCATGTATTGATAAAGTTACCAATGTGTTCATGATATAGTTATCCATCATGAAATCGATGTAATTATCCTACTCTATCGGTAATAGTTACCCACCAAATACTGATAAAATTACCAACCTAGTACTGATAAAGTTATCCACCTGTTACGGATAAAGTTCTCATGGAGTTACCCACCTAATACTGATAAAGTTACCCATATGTTTATTATATAGTTACCCACCCAGTACTGATAGAGTTATCAACAATGTACTGATGGAGTTACCCACCATGTACTGATGGAGTTATGCATGTGTTCATGAATGATATAGTTATACACAACGAAATCGATATAGTTACCCTACTCTATAGTTCCCGCGAGGAATTGGGTGTGGAATTCTTCGTTGCGGTTACACGGACGAGATGGAGTGATATAGTTATCCACCACAAAATCCATATGGTTATCATACACTATCGGTAATAGTTACCCATCATGTACTGATAAAGTTATCCATTTGTTCATGATACAGTTATCCATCACGAAATCGATATAATTACCCTACTCTATCGGGAATAGTTACCCACCAAGTACTGATAAAATTACCAACGTAGTACTGATAATGTTACCCACCTATTACGGATGGAGTTAACCACCCAGTTCTCATGGAGTTACCCACCTATCAGTGAGTTTTTGATATAATTACCCACCCATTACTAATAGAGTTATCCACCTCGTACCGATAAAGTTACCCACCATGTATAACGAAATTGATGTAGTTACCCTACTTTATATATAGTTACAGGTGTGTAATTTTTAGTGTATAGTTACTAACTTGTGCACGATAAATTATCATCCGAAAGTGATATTCACTTATGAATAACTAGGTGTGGTAACTTCAAAACTCAATAACGTTGAAAAGAACAAAAAAAATGGTTCTAAATCAACCGGAAAACCAATCGTTGACATGGTGGGTAACTTACAAACTACAGCCTAGATAACTTTGTGTTACACGTGGGTAACTTTTGGGTCAAAAAAAAAGTTGTCAGAATATGTCAACATGGGATCTAGTTTCGAAGATCTCGTCGCGACTAGCTCAGCGGTGAAAACGGATTCTAAATCGGATAAACGGTTTGAGCTACAAAACTTTTTAAATTTTCAAATTTTGTATTTAATGTAGGATGACATCAGCTTTTTTTGGTTTTTTGTGCATGCATACAAAGAGAGCAATTTCTCTAGCTCGGCCGCTCGCTCCGTGTGCGTATGACTTTGGGATGACATCAACAATTTTGGTATTTAGTGCATGCATGCAACTATTTCGTCTCACCGCGTGCGTACACATTTGCCACATAGCAGCCGCATGCTGCATAGTCAAGTCCTACGCTGAATAATACTGTGAGTAGCAGCCGTGAATAGATATATCAGGAAGTTTGACTTCGCCTGCATCTTCATACGTATCAAGAACGCCGCAGCAAATAAAATAGGAAAATCTTCATATGTGAGCAACCTTTGCCTAGAATTCTTACGGTGATTGTGGTATAGCTAGGTTTTGATATATTTGTTGACGTACAAGCACTTGAATGTTCACATGGTACCTGTTAAAACCAATTTAATTAGTCGTTAACAGTCGCTATACTATGCGCATGCGCCGTGTTATACGGGAACCCCGGACGAGAGCTGGACTAGTAGCAAGCTAGCCTTTTCGTGGATTATACTGTTCCACGTAAAACTACAATTCTATATGACTTTTGCATGGAAGTATTACTACGAGTATCTATCTCAGTCCACAATTAATTGGGTGTTTTTCTCAAGAGGATGAGACTAAATTTGTCTAAGGACGCAATTTCCAATATATAGCTGTAATACACTGAGGTTCTTCGGTGGTTAATAATCCTCTCTCCTCTTTGCAGTGTGGATTGGTCAATCCCTACTCTTGATTTTCTTCAAGAGCTGACGTTTCAAGGCACGGTCTGTACGTGGCGGCTAAGCAGGTTTGGGAAGAAAACGTTGACTTGTACAGTGTCACGGAGGAATGGCCTTTTCACATCAAAAGAAAGTAGCAAAGTCTTATCTAAATCTCAAGTGAGTACGTACGTCTGCATATATACTCCTCCATTCCACAATATAAGATGTTTTAGGTGTTATACATGTATGTCTAGATTCATACTAAAAAGAATGGACACATGCACTTAAACGTGTCAAGATACATATGTGTGTATGTGCATGTGGAAAAAGACTGAAACATCTTATATTGTGAAACGGAGGGAGTATCTTCTAAGGATGCACAAATGGGACCCGTTTGTTCCCCTTTTATGCATTTTGTGTATAACTAGTATAAAATTTTGGTTCAAAAATGTGTACTCCCTCAGATACATGCAAATTTGGTTTAGGTTGATACATCCTTTTGTGGACGGAGAGAGTACTAGTTATGCACAAAATGCACAAAAAAGTTGGACAAACGTGTCCCGTTTTCGCATCCTAAGGCCCCGATTGCTTGGCTGTATAGATTACCGAGTGGGGTATTTTCAGGAGCCGCTTCGTTATTTTGGCCAGAGATCCACACATCCGTAATTCCACACGATCGTTTTGCCTAATATACGACATACCAAGCGGGACCTAAGTATCTTCAATATACGGAGCATATAAAATTTAGGACTGTAGTTTCTAATTTCCTAACCATGCATGGCGAGTGATTCAGTTAACGTACCAGCTCAAGTCACTACAGGACTCGCCGATGGCTTGAAACTGTCAGCATAGGCCCGAAGACCATCGGCGTATGGTCCTCGGCGTTATACGCCCTCGGCTCAGCCTTTTTGGCCGTCGGCGTATGAAATGCCGTCGGCGTAGCTGTAGCGCCGAGGGCCAGGCCGGGACGTCGGCGTACAAGCCGTCGGCGAAGTACAGTGGGGCCCACGACCGGCAGCTGACAACGGCAGAGCCTACGCCGACGGCTTTGCCCTCGGCGTAGCCATGCACACGTGTCTTCGCCTGGGGCTGTCAGCGCAGCCATATGCCGACGGCAAAGCCGTCGGCATAGGGATGACCATTTGGTCAAATGGTCATCAAATGGTCATCCCTATGCCGACGGCAAAGCCGTCGGCGTATGACTTCCAGATTTTTTTTGCTGGTATCTCGTTTTCAGAACAAATGACAGTAAAATAGTATCAAAATGACAGCAAGCAATATCAGAAGCAATATCAAAATAAGATCACACATAGGCTATCATAACAAACAAATGGTTCACAAGCAATATCAAGAAGCAAAATGCTATATCATTAAGTAGATACACACATAGGGCTATCATCCTACATCTAGGCGAAGCAGTCGACCGACGGCTCGGCGCAGCAGTAGAACCACCAGAAGAAGGCGAAGCACCAGGAGAAGGACCACCGGAATTTACCGGTGTGATCTCACGGGAACCCGGCGCAGCACCAGGCGAACGACCACCATCGCGATCAAACGGGATGATCGCACGCGAACCCGCTGAGGCACTAGGAGAAGCACGACCAAAGTGTTCGTTCTCCGAACATCCCGTTCCCTACATGTCTGAGCAAGAGTTAGCAACTTGCGAGGCAAAGGAAAGCGGTAACCGGTGGTTTGGCAAAGAACTTACCGGAGTCGATGAGTAGTATGTGAGAGCGAATTCGTCCTTCGATGGAAACCGTGGCGCCGGCCCCGGCCTAGGATGCTGCTCTCCTGTCGGGGCGACCCGCTCTCCAGTGGTAAGAAACGTCACTAGCGACTGCAAGATAGTTTAGATGTCAGACGTTGCAGAAATAGAGGTTCAAACTAGGAGAAGTGGGACTTGTTATCTTTTGCAAAAATAAAGGTTGAAACTTACAGCTGACAGCATCTCTTGGTACGAGGTTCAAACTTCGTTATGAGCGGAAGCATAGGCCGCCTCGAAATCGGGCTACAATTTCGAAAATAGTGAATCTCGTCAACATAGCCATGCAGGAACAAATGTCGAAAAGAGGATAAAAATGAGAAAAACTTACATCGATGGAGGTGGAGGTGGATCGATGAGGCGGGTGATACGTCTCAAACGTATCTATAATTTCTGATGTTCCATGTTGATATTATACCAATTGTTACATGTTTTATATACACTTCATAGCATTTTTATGCATTTTCTGAGACTAACCTATTAACAAGATGCCACAGTGACTGTTCCTGTTTTATGTTATTTTTGTATTCCAGAAAAGCTAGTCTGGAAATATTCTCGGAATTGGACGAAACTTGGACAAAACCTCCTATTTTTCCAACACGAAGACGGAGTCCAGAGGAGACATGGAGGGGAGCCACGTGGCGCCCACACCATGGGGCCGCGCGGGCCCCCCTGCTGCGCCGTGGGGTGGTGTGGGGCCCTCGTGGCTCCGCAGCCACCGCCCTTTCGCCTATTTATTCCTCCCGACGCGAAAACCCTAGATACCCGAGCCATTATCCACGAAAAGTTCCAGAGACGCCGCCACCGTCAACCCTAGCTCGGGAGGGTTCAGAAACTCTTCCCGGCACCCTGCCGGAGAGGGGAATCATCACCGGAGGGCTCTACATCACCATGCCTGCCTCCGGAGTGATGCGTGAGTAGTTCATCCTTGGACTACGGGTCCATGGCAGTAGCTAGATAGTTGTCTCTCCACTTTATGCTATCATGTTTAGATCTTGTGAGCTGCCTATCATGATCAAGATCATCTTATTGTAATGCTACATGTTATGTTTGCTGGGATCCGATGAATATTGAATACTATGTCAAGTTGATTATCAATCTATCTTATATGTTATTTATGATCTTGCATGCTTTCCGTTACTAGTAGATGCTTTGCCAAGTAGATGCTTATAACTACAAGAGTGAGTATTTATGCTAGATAGTGGGTTCATGCCTCCGGTAATTTGGGAGAGTGACAATAACTTCTAAGATTGTGGTTGTGCTGTTGCCACTAGGGATAAAATAACCGATGCTTAGCTTAAGGGTACGCCGTTAGGTCTAATGCATTTGTTTACTTTACGCACATTACTTAATGCAATTATCCGTTGCTTGCAACTTAATACCAACGGGGAACTCGGTATGACAACCTGGCGATGGATTATTAGTCATAGACTCTGTTGGATAACGGTTTATGTATTCTGTCGTAATGCCCACATGAATATCATAGTAATCATCATGTCATATATATGCATTGTTATGCGCTCAATATTTTGTCAATTGCCCAGCTGTAATTTGTTCACCCAGCATGTTAGTTATCTGTTATGGAGAGACACCACTAGTGAACTGTGGACCCCGGTCCATTCTTTTACACTGATAATACAACCAACTGCAAACACTGTTCCTTTTTATTCTCTGCAATTTACTACTGTTTTCCACACCATACATTTAATCCTTTGTTTTCAGCAAGCCGGTGAGATTGACAACCTCACTGTTTCGTTGGGGCAAAGTAGTTTGATTGTGTTGTGTGCAGATTCCACGTCAGCGCGCCACTGACAACCTTCCGAAGTGATTTCTTGCTCCTACTGGTTCGATTAAACCTTGGTTTCATTTTGAGGAAAAACTGCTGCTACACTTCATCATACCTTCCTCTTGGGGTCTCCCAGCGAACGTGTGATCCACGCAATCAGCGGGATAAGGGGCTGCCGTCAGGAAGGGTAGCTCGGATACGCGTGAAGCTCATGGTCGGCTTGACCTTCTTAATAAGAACGCGCGTACGGCCATGCTGCAATCCATGCCCCGCTAGGACCACCGAATTCTCGTCGGTCTCCTCGCGAATGGGGTCATCTACCTCCGAGTGAAAAGCCTTGACCACCTTGCAGTAGGCAGTCAAGTCCTCTTCGGCAGAGCCGTAGTACTCGGGAAGTGAGGGCTGAGGCTTCTTTAGATCGGGCTTCTTCTCCTTCATCTTCTTCCACGTTTCCAAGTCAGTTTTCGGCTCCCCCGTATCGGCCTCCTGCATCGTGAAAAGAAATGTTATGCGTATCAAGTAGGAACATGACGGGAAATAAATGCAGATCGTTCCATATATATACCAGCTTTTCCTTGTAGCGGTCTAGGTTGCGGTTTCCCCCATTATGTGTTCCTTGGTCGCCTCGGTTTGCCTTGTTCCGCTTGCTCACGACGTCAAAGTCGGGGTTGCCCCCAACCCACCTCGTAACCAATGCCTCCCATGCGTCTTCTTTGTCCTCGGCCTAGTCAGGGATAACCTTTAAATGCAATACTCAATTCAAGAACAGATAATGCAATGGCAACTTACCAGCAATATAGAATCTCATTGACAGTTACTTACCGACATGTAATCCTCCTTCGTCATATTCGGCCGCTTCTTGACATTGTCCGCCTTCGTGGTGCTCTCGCCCCTCTCAGACATGAAGTTATTGGTGGACGTATGCTTTTGGTTGTACCACGGCTGTAGTGTCAACCTCACACAAGCCCCACGCAAAGTCCTATCCGCGCTTGCCCTATCCTCCTCCCGCAGCCGAAAATCCCGCTTCAATCATGCATAACAAAACTATGAATGAAACTTGAGAAATATGTCTTACCCAAAACTTGTTGATCACAGCGTCAGAAGATTTCCCGAAGCCCGGGAATCGACAGCCTCATAGTCCGCCCAACTATAGGCTAGCTTCTTCTCGCCGTCGGGGACCGTAGTGTACATGCCCGGCCAAAACTTCCTAATCAGAGCTCCAAGCAAGATCGAAGGGTGGCGAGGGGGGGGGGGGGGCTTAACTGGCCATGTCCAATTGCTGCACAATAATCAAACATTAGTACATATGCCAAATTGTTATGACCAAAATGAAATTACATGTTCAAAATTATAAAATTTGTACACTTACTCAATGTTGTTAGGAAAAATGAGGACTTTCGCCTCCTCGGTTTTAGGCTCCTTGTCCTCATTGGGGACTTTTTCTTCCCCACGAATCCGCACCTTCTTCGGCGCCGCCTCCACCTCCACGTCCGCCTCCTGTGTAGACTCTGTCTCGTCTCTATACTCCGTCTCCGTCTTGTCTATAGACTCCACCTCCAACTGCAACTAGGAAGCCACGTCGCCAGAAGCGGAGTGCAACTGGGAAGCGCCACAAGCGGAGGGCAACTGGGAAGCCATGTCGCCTCCACCTCCACCTCGTCCTCCACCTTCACCTCGTCCTCCACCTCGTCCTCGTCCTCCTCGCGTAGCGCCGCGCTCAATGTAATGCGAATTGGGCCTTGATGCTCGGTCACTTCGTCTAATCTTCTCTTGGTTCAACATACTAAGCAAGGTCGTCGTGTTTTCCTTGCCTTGACTCATATTGTTCAATCACCTGCATTGAGAAAGGGAAAACAAGTAAGCACAAAGACATAATAAAATGTAGACACTAAGCATAAAGACGTAATCCAATTAAGAAGCATGTTGAAAAATAAATACTAAGCATATAAACATAAAAGACACTAAGCATAAAGACGTAATGCAAATAAGAAGCATGTTGAAAAATAAATACTAAGCATAAAAACATAAAAGACACTAAGCATAAAGACGTAATGCAATTAAGAAGCATGTTGAAAAATAAATACTAAGCATAAAAACATAAAAGACCGTCACCTCGAATCATCAGTCTCATAATTAATTTGGTTCTCATTCTCATTCTCCCTATCACTATCACTATCACTATCACTATCACTATCACTATCACTATCACGTGAGATATAAGTTGGAGGCTCATCGCACGGTGGAGGCTCGTCATCGTTGCCATTATCCGCATGTAACTTCGAGAGCATATCTATGTCCATTAGATTCACCAATGCCTCACCACGAGTGTGTGCATCGTTCTCGAGGTCCTCAAGACCGCCCGTTTGTAAACCAAAGTCTCCGAAATCCTCTTGCTCTTGATAGAAAATTCCCTCGTATGTTTTAGGGTCAATGTTGTTGTAATCGTCGGCGAAGGGCATGGTTAGCTTACCATGTGGCGATACCCGGAACATGACTTCCTAGCCCTTGAGTCCCTCTTTCTGGCATGGGTAGGGCAAATAATAAACTTGCTTGGCTTGGTGAGCCACAATAAAGACATCGACTCCGCTATAGGTGGTTGAAGGCTTAACTTCAACTAACCCAATGGAAGGGTCACTTCTCTATTCACCGTGTGGTCCCTTGTGTGGGTCGAACCAGTGGCATTTGAACACAACGAGCTTGAGTTCTATGTTCGTACGATTGAACATCAACTCGTATACCCTCTCTAACCTTCCGTAGTAATCAACGTAATCGGCTCCATCGGCTCCTCTGGACCCTCTGGTGAAGACCCCAGTATTTACAGTTTTTGCATTCGGTCGACTCTTCTGGCGATCCTCTGTATGGAAGCGGTACCCATTCACATCATACTTATCATACTTCACGACGGTACGGTTAAAACCTTGGGAAACACATCTCAACTCATCCGTCATCTCAACGTTGGGATCAACTCCCTACAAGTACAGTTCAAGGACGTTTTATAAGTATGCAAAGATGGAAAACAACTCGATCTACACATACTCGGGCTGTCCAACGTGGACAATCCGGAAGAGGTACGGTTATAAATATGCAAAGATGGATAATCCTGCATATTTATAAATTTGTAACCCTTTCGGGACGGGATCTGACTCGGGTTACGCGACTTGCAGGTGATCTTCAGAGAAAAAACCTATGCAGTAAAATTACAAGGGAGGCGAAAGGTTTATACCCTAGAAGCGTGATCCGTGGCCGGAGAAGGTCGAGGACGTGCTTCGAAAGCGGGGGACGAAACAGGTGCACCGAGGCGGCCCCTCCTCAGCTGGAGAAGAAGCCCCACAACGACACGCGGGACCGACGGTGGTGGCTGGCGGGAAGCTACGTCATCTGAAAAAGCACACAATCGACATATATAAGCAAAAAATCTCTCTATTTTACCTAATAATCATCACTAACCCTAACAAGCAATTAAAATCTACCAATTCTAACCCTAAAACTATCATTACAACTAACAGTGGCACTAACCCTAAAACTAACACACACTAACCCTAAAACTAACATTGCACTAACCCTAAAACTAACACACGCTAACCCTATAACTAATACACACTAACCCCTAAAACTAACACACACTAACCCTAAAACTAACACTAACACTAACACTAACACTACCACTTTGTCAAAAAAATTGCACTAACCTTGGAGGATCTTCGGCGGAGGAGATGCGGTGGAGGAGCGGCCGGAGGGAGGCGCTTTGGCCGGTGGAGGAGCTGCGCGGGTGGAGGAGGCGGGGTTGGCGGCGGGGTTGGGGCTGGCCGGAGGGGAGGCGCTTTGGCCGGTGGAGGAGCTACGCGGGTGGAGGAGGCGGGGTTGGCGGCGGGGTTGGGGCTGGCCGGAGGAGCTGCGCGGCGGCGGCGGGTAGGGTGACGGCGGCGGGGCTGGGGCTGGTGGGTGGAGGGGGCGGGGTTGGCGGCGGGGTCGGGGCTGGCCGGAGAAACTGCGCGGAGGCGGCGGGTGGGGGTGGGGGAAATTTGGGATTGAAGATGAGGCCCACGCGCGCGGGCCCTAACCTTAAACTGCTTAGACTCTACGCCGACGGCAATGTCGTCGGCATATAGCTTTTCATTTTTTTTCATTTTATTAATATTTTAAACATTATAATTTATTTCATTATAAATTTATAGAAGCAGGGCTCCTAGGTTTTGGTGGATTCCTACGCTCCGGAGCCCCGCTTCGGCGAAACCCTAGACCCGCTGGAAAAAAGTCAAAGTTCCCGTCTACCCCCTAGACCAGAGCCGAGAGGGGGTAGGCCAGTGGACTTTTTTACTTATTTGTGTTAGGTTAGGACATGGGAACATGGAAAACCAAGTTTTATGACAAGATTGCCCCCGGTTCACCTGAAGTGGGAGTTTTCAGCTATAAGTGCAGAACCTTGCTAGGGAGTAAGTGATGCCGGTGAAGCCGGTCACACACCGGAGTATGATCTTGCACAAGTAAAACACCCAACACACTTGTATACATATGCTATGGAACCACCTAGGTTATGGTGGGGTTCCGATGCTCCAAAGCCCCGCTTTGGCGAAACCCTACACCTGCTGGAAAAACCCTAACGGTTTCCTCTACCCCCATGAACAGCATCGAAAGGGGGTAGGTCAGTGGAATTTTTTGCTTGGTTGTGTTAGCCTAGGCCATAGGAACATGGGAAACCAACTTTTATCACAAGTTCTCACAAGATTACCCCCGGTTCACCCGAAGGGGGAGTTTTCACCTCTAAGTGCATAAACTCACTAAAGAGAAAGTGAAGTCGGTGAAGCCGGTCACACCCCGGAGTAGGATCTTGGACATTTAAAACACACAAAATAATTGTATACATATGGTATGGCACAACCTAGTTTTGGGTGGGGTTCCGACGCTCCGGGGCCCCGCTTCGGCGAAACACTGAATCCGCTGGAAAAACCCTAACGTTTCCGTCTACCCCCTTGAACGAAGCCGAAAGGGGGTAGGCCAGTGGACTTTTTTGCTTGGTTGTGTTAGCCTAGACCATGCGAGACATGGGAAACCAAAGTCTACCCCAAATCAACACAAGATTCCATCCGGTTTGCCCGAAACGGGAGTTTTCACCTCTAAGTGCAGAAACTCACTAGAGAGAAACTGAAGTCGGTGAAGCCGGTCACACCCCGGAGTAGGATCTTGGACATTTTACAACACACAACACACTTGTATATATATGGTATGGCACAAACTAGGTTTGGGTGGGGTTCCGACGCTCCGGAGCCCCGCTTCGGCGAAACCCTAAATCCGCTGGAAAAAACCTAACGTTTCCGTCTACCCTCTTGAACGGCGTCGAAAGTGGTAGGCCAGTGGACTTTCTTACTTGGTTGTGTTAGCCTAGGCCATAGGAACATGATAAACCAAAGTCTACCCAAAATCAACACAAGATTTAATCCGGTTCGTGACGTGCAACTGTGAGAGACAAGATTCGTGACGTCATTTTATGTGGGTGGAGAATAGCTACATACCTAAAAATGAATAAAAAATAGTTTAAACATATTAAACTTAAAATACATAAAAATGAAGATTGAAAAAAGCCGTCGGCGTCAGCCATTCGTAGTGAGTTCAGTATTTGTGGACGTGAGCTGCAAGGTTTTCGAGCGATCGACGTCCCAAGTTACGTATCCAAACCGTGTTTTGACCGTAACCTTTCAGCCGCCCGCGCGCCCGGTACGTCCGGAACAAACCTGCAGTGAGAGACCAGGCTGCGGACCGTGTACGTAAGAGTCAGCTGCCACGTGTCCCGTCGGCGAGAGCCGTGGACAGTTAATTAGGACGCACGTGCGCGATAGAGAGGGAGCTAGCTAGCGCCGGTCTGGTGGTCCGAATCACTCTTGACTGCACACGTAGGTACAAGTCCCGAGCGTACGGAGTAGCTAGGTTTCCTTCTTATCCTCTCATCCGTACGTGTGTTATCCCCGACTGGAGGCCAGTATGAAGTTACAGCGTACTACTCATCGCGGCTGGCACGTACGTGCATGGACCGACCTGTGCAGAGAACGAGTCGAAATGCTTCTTTACGCGCATCATGACCACACAACAGCCAGCCGCGATCGATGGTTGCTGACCGCTGACCGTACGTTCTGCACACGTGGAGAGATCCGTGGGGTGATCCAGCTAGCTCAGTGGCCAGCCCAGCTGATCCGGCCGGTTAGTCGGGCAGGAAGTTCCGACGCCTTTCGGTCGATCGGATCACGTACGCATGCAAGACTTTGACTCCATCGACCATGCCGTTGCCGCCGTAGGTATATATCCGATCGTGAGACAGAAAGTACCACGTACGCTACGCACGCACTCGACTCGATGGACGATTGCCTATCGTCATATCCTGCTAATTAACTTACTTATTATTCGGGCAGTCGTGTTAGGTATGCTAATTACGCGGCTTAATTAACCAGCTTCTTCGGACTGAGTGCACGCATGCAACCAATCAGCTGTCTTGCCTGCCTAACTCTTATTTGGACCCGTACGTGTGAATGCGCGTGCGCGTAGCCGCGAGCAATTCTGCCTCCACCAATAAGCTCCTACTGACCAAACCGTGAGAAACGAAGCAAATCCTACTTTAATTCTACCGATATTCTCTTGCCAACATAAGTAGTCTATATACTGTAATGTATATATGTTGAGGTTTGACGGACTGGGATTTTATATTTCTTCCCTATCCCGGAAAGTGTTATTTGCTCCCGAACTCCAGTGCTCCCTCCATTAAAAATAATTCGAAATTTATATTTGTGGGTTTCAAAAATTTTTGAAACAGATCACGGGTGTATCCCATAAACGTGCAAAATATCAATTTGAAATACTTTATATTATGAGCTACACAAAAATAAAAATAAAAAGTAAAACTTAGAGATTTGAAAATATGCATATTTAGATACCAATTTGTCATTTTTGTGTAACTCAAAAAATAAAGTACTTGGAGTTGATATTTTGCACGTTCGTGGGATATACTATTAGTTACACCCGGAATTTTTTCCAGATTGTTTTGAAACTGCTAAATATGATTTTCGGAAGTTTTTAATTGGAGGGAGCACTGGAGCTCAGAAGCAAAAAGTCTGTAATTCCCTATACCCCTTACGCTACACATTGCATGCATAGTTGTTTATAGTTTCTTTTGAACAAAGTGGGAACGGTTAGCCAGTGCATATGCTTTCTTCCATGCATATATACGGTCAAAATGTATCTCGCCAGGACTTCAGAACTAGTATATCGCACCGCCCAAATGTTATGGGGTTTCCTCATCCGGGTATCGATTCCGAGGACCCTGGACCATCATGCACGTGCCACACTACATATACGTACGAATATAGGATCGATATGGCACCTGCAAAGCTAACAATTATTAACAACCATATACTATATCTGATTTTGCTTTTGTAGTACTAGTACAACTTGTATGTAAAGTCGCTGGTCGTGATTCGAATACCAGAACTTGGTTCCCCACATATATACACTTGATAAAGTTTCTGAAAGAGGGACTTCCACGTTATAAATAAGGAATTTCTTCTTATAATCCGAGAAAACAAAAACAAGGCACTGATCAGCAATAGAATTTAATCTGTGCTATTACTTGTACAACTCTTTCATATAATGTTTGCGGGATTTTAGTGGTCCGTTATTTTAAACCGGGTATATATATATATATATTTGCCGAGTACCATTTTTTTTTGCAAGGTTTGTCGAGTATTTGCGGAAAAACAGTCAGCAAATCTGGCTTTGTCGACAGGGTAAGCTGAATTCGTTTTACCGAGTGCAATAGTCGGCAAATAGTTTGTCGAGTATTTTTAGGCCTTCACCAAGTATTTCTAACACTCGACATTCGAGTGGATTCCAGTAGCAGTACAACTTGTATGTAAAGTCGCTGGTCGTGATTCGAATACCAGAATTTGGTTCCCCACATACACGCACTTGATAAAGTTTCTGAAGAGGGACTTGCACGTTACAAATAGGGGTTTTCTTATAATTCGAGGAAATGAAGAACTTATAATGTATGATATTTCTTGTAGAACTCTTTTTTTAATAATGTTTGCGGGATTTTGGTGCTCCGTTATTTTAAACCGAGCACATATATATATATGTTGAGTACCATTTTTTGGGGCAAATTTTGCGAGTGTCTGCGAAAAACAGTCGGCAAATCTGACTTTGCCGATATGATAAGCTTAAATCGTTTTACCGAGTACAATACTCGGCAAATAGTTTGTCAACTGTTTTTAGGCTTCACCAAGTATTTCTAACACTCGACATTCGAGTGGATTTCAGCAGTGAATTGATGCAAGTCTTTTGCCTTTTGATTTTACAAAAAGGCTATTCTCCTTGCAATCAAATACTCCCTCCGTTTTCGTATGTAGGGACTATAGTTTTTTTTAGGAAAATTCAAAAATATAGAGTGTATTGCGATTTATGGGAAATTTTACCCATCCGCAAATGAGTCCCAATCTCGAACGGAGGGATTTCACGGATTGCTTTTATTTTGTGGTTATTAGGGACCCCTCTCCTCCGATTTTTTTAGAATCAAATAAGTCCACTGTATGAAAAATACTCATGTCTTAATATTCATGCAGAAAAATATAGGACTTACATTCAGGAATGGAGGGAGTACGAGTTATTGATTCTAAGAATCTCAAATATTTTTAGGATTTGTTTTTATTTTAAGAATCAAATTAGTTCGTTACTGTCTGAAATTCACCCTCATCTTCGCAGAAAAACAAAATCCTCATAATATCGAGTACGGTGATTTGGCTCCCGAGCTCCACAGAGCTCTTTTTTTTGAAAAAATGGAAATTCACAATTTTGAGTTTCCAAAAATCGCGCAAAAAATCACAGGTGTAGGTAGTCTCGGGACACACACGCGTGAATTTTTTTGACTTCAAATTCGTTGGAATTTGGGCTGTGCCAAAAAGACAAATTCTGACAGATTTCAAAATTTTGAATCCGGGTATTTAGATCCAGAAATTTGTCTTTTAGATCTAGCCCAGAATAAAACGAATTTGGACTTGAAATTTGACACGCTTGTAGATCTAGGTGATATCTACACCTGGTATTTTTTTTCTCGATTTTTGGAAACCAAAATGTGCGGATTTTAATTTTTTTTTAAACCGAGCTCCATGGAGCTCGGGTTCTAAAAGCACTTTCCGTCATAATATCCCATTTTTTCTAAGTTTTGAGTTAATTCTATACGAGCAAGTCAAAAGAAAAAATGGCTAAAAGATGTATCTGGAGGAGTGTCGTTGATTTGTCTAATGTTTTATGTTTCAAATGGAAGCTTCGTTACTCCCAATCTACATAGACGTCTTTCGCAGCAGAGGGAGAAGCATCAGTACCTATTCTGAGCATGGCTAATTCGAATATTTAAGAAACCTATAGAACCGACAAATAAAGCCATAACCCTACGTGATGCACACCATATTGCACTGCCTTCTTAGTGTGGGCGTTTTTGTCTACGAGGTCCCCATGGGGCTATTAGTTATACTCAATTAGAGTCAGAACACTGGAGAAACCGTAGATCTTGTTCCCACATTGTCCATACACAGGAGGAATATATATCTTGATATTCCACTTTTTGAGAAGCCTGTAAAAGGAAGGAAAAGGTGCATACGGTTCTATTCCCACATGCTCTTATAAGGATTGCCATCCACATATAGAAATGTTGGCTAATCTAGGGGCAGGTCATTAGATTGACCATCTGGAGGTCTCTCCTGTTAGACTTCTTCCTTTCTGCCGATCATAATCATGACCATATTCTTGATCTCTCCAAATATTTGTCTAGGTTATATTACAAATCAACCATATCGACCCGACTCTTTTAGGCAATTATATCACTTACAATATGCTGAATAAAACCTAAAAGTTCGCCGCAGCTTTCTAAAGCTGAGGAAGACACACTCCAACATGATGCATGCAAGCTGTTCAGAATAACCGTGAAATTATCAACAAAAGATTTTTTTTTGCTTTGGTAGACAATTTTGGACTTATCTATTTTTTTCTAATAATTTAGCTGTGTGCATCCGATGTCTCGACTAACTCTTGACATGTGTTATTGCAGAGCTGAGTGTATATAACCTTGATATTGACATATTCCCCTTTGTAAAAAGATAATAACTGAATTTTTTTTCTTTAAGGTAAATAGTTATTACTCCTCGGCCTCTGCATTTACATGATGCATGCAAGAATCAACTAGGATTCTATTCTATCTGTGTATAATCTTTCAATTTATTTTTTTCTTTTCTTTTCGCAAGATATAACAAGGAATAAACTTTTGTGTGAAGTAAACGTCATTTAATATGTAGGGAAGAATATTTTGATCCTGCGTGGAATGTAGCCTATATATGCCAAAGAATCTGATGTGATGTGCAATCTGTATCTATGCATGAAGTCACACAACTGTCAGTGTAGTCTCTGTTATAACTTATGAGAATATATGGTAAATATTTCTCTTCCACCCATGTATTCATTTTTCTTGCCATCCTTTTATAGGGAACTGTCACGGACCCCTGACAAAAAAGAAGAAGAATTGTCTTGTAGTTCAGCTGAGAAGTTTATAGCTCTAAGCAACTATGCTTACGAAGATCTCTTCTCCTTTAATTCTGATCAACCACTCTCCTTTAGCCATCTTGATTGCAGGTGGGCACAATCTAAATCAATAATGCTACTGGTTCCTAATCTGCTAATAGGACAGAGCAAGGAGGAAACTGGTGATAGGTTTTGTCCTGCATCTAAAGGGCAGGCCGGCCACACCTTTGGAATAAACAAACATAAAGACTGGTCTTGGGAGAGGCAGCCAACCATGCTATGATTGTTAGTGGCATCCAATGCACACACAACAAGATGTACCTGGAATTGCTTTCATGAGCATTAGAAGGCCGAAGAAGCATAGCTTTATCTGCTACTGGCTAGCAGAGCTTAAGGCACAAGTTCTCAGCAGCAAGTCAGATATATGCAGTATTCCAGTTTCTTTCTTGAAAGCTATGTGACGAAGATCAGATCATCAGTTTCCGGAACAAAGCTTGCACTCAATCATCAAGTTAGTTAATTGTTACGATCATGTTAAGTAACTGAAGAAACTAGCAGTTGACCAAAATGTTGCTTTCAGGCTGCCCACAAAAAATTAAGCAGAGGTCGAGGAAAATACTAGTGCTGTTACGGTCCGATGACTTGTCGAGATCAATGATTGGTACTTTTCATTTGATCGAATCACCAGTTGATACTATCTGCACTCAACTTTTGTTAATACATGGTCGGTCATGTTCAGGCCGGCTGCAAAAGTTGAGGTCGCGTGAACTAACGGCAGGTAGCACATGAGCGAATAATCTTAGTTCAGAGCTGCATCATGAAGGGAAATATATAAGGAAACAAAGCACACTGATTAGAGCATCTGCCAACGGCTCTAGGCGGTTGATTTAAGACTAATCAACAGGCTTACTTTTGTCAGCCAGTGAAGCCATCAAAAGGGCCAGATTTTGTTCTTATCCTAGGACTAGGAGTATAGTAGTTTACAAGACGGGTCGTGACAAGGCTGAAAATATAACTCCTTGGAATAAGGACAAGAAAATCTGCCCCCAAAATATTTGATGGCTTGTTCTGATTCTACTAGCAGCTGTCTCTCTCTTGAGCAGTTCTCGTCAGAGATAAGATGTGAAGCGCCATGCACATATAGAAGAGAATCTTAGGGCCCTTTTGTTTGGGTTTATTTTGGCTTTTTGGCTTTGGCTTTAAGCCAGAAAAGCACCTAAATAGGTGCTTTTTTGGCTTTTGAATTTTGGAAGCCAAAAGATTTGGATCATTGTTTTTGGCTTCCAAAATCCAAAAGCCAAAAAAGCACATATTTAGGTGCTTTTCTAGCTTAAAGCCAAAGACAAAAAGCTAAAATAAGCCCAAACAAAAGGCCAGTAAGGACTTCAGAGTCTTAACCAGTAAGAAATTTAGTGGCGCCATCGGCCCTTTTTCTTTCTTTGTAAGTAGTTCCTTTTGTTAAAGAAAGTACATTGTACTGTAGTAATACCTGTCGTAAGCTTATTGTTGAGGCTACCGGATAATCGCCATTTCGTTGCACACTTCGGACATTTTATCCGAAGAAAATTGAGCCTGATTGAGTGCTGTCAATCTGCCTTTAGTGTTCCTTTAAATCATGCAATTCTGGCTACTTCTTGCTCCTTCGCTATCAGGTTTGGAAGATCGTCCTAGCTAGGCTTTTCATGCCTCTCTCCCAAGAGTTAGCTGTCTCCGAACAGAAACAAAATTCAGAGTTTCAGACCATATGCATTTCGTGATAATGTAAACAATTGCAATGCTGACATCAGTTTGTCCAGATGGATCGGCAGTTCGGCGCAACGGACGAACAGAACAGATCTCGCCAGAAACGATCTCGCCGGTGCAGCCCAACTGACGATAGGCTGCTGCTTTTGGTCCTGTCTTAAGCTCTGACTTTCGAGAGATGAACACGAGTGAAGACTATGTTTTTTGGCACGTGCGGACTCCACACATCTTTCGTCCGACGAAGAAAGGCAACGAAACGCCAACTCGCCATTGCATTGCATGGCGGCTTGCTGCATGTCGGTTCGTGGTGAGGTCACCCGGCGACGTCTCTTCATTATCTTTCTTTTGCGGGTAATGCTGAGACTGGGGTGGCGGCCGACCGAGAAGTCGAGTCTGAAACTGGGTTCAGACGTGAAACAAATTCAGAGATCGTCCACGGGGTTCAGTACTCTCCAATCTCCATTCAAAGATAGAATACTCTTTGCATAGAATATGGCTTGAGGTCCTTGTGCATCTGGTGATACTTTTGAAAATTTCCATCCAACCAGACCACCTAGCGACCTGGATTCTGGATCTAAGTTTCTGTTCTAAACCCGTTGTTGGCGTTCAAAAAGTGGTACGGTCCTGGAGATGTTCCAGAGTCAGTTTAGGTTATGACATGCGATCGAGGAACTTGAGGAGATCATGCTAGCGCATGGTAGTGACACTGGGAACTCCAAGCAGCAACGTACAAGGCAGAAGCATCGGACTGTTCTATGCGAATCAAATGCTGCAGAAGAATAGAAACTACGCCTTAAACCATTTCTGCTGGTAAGCAGATGAGGTGTTCTTCAGCCACATTACAGATGGTGCGTTTCACATGAGACAAGGTAAAGTATGGTAACTCTAATTCTCAAGTTACCGTCAGGAAAGAAGGTGCTAGCTTTGACGTTTGACGGGGAACAGAGGAAGGCCTGGGATCAATTACCTGAAGAAGGTAATATGGCCGTGAATGATGCATTCTTCATATGCTCAAAAATCTGATCATTGGCCATGGGCAGAATCTGCCATAGCTTGCCAGTCAGAAAACGAAGTTGCTGATCCGAACTGTAGCTACCAAAGCCTTGATGCGTTCGGGTGACAATCTGAAGATCGGCCTGATGAGATTTGACGAGAACAAATCTTTATCAAAATTTCGACACTAGGCCATCTGCATAAACACAATGCAAGTACCATTGGGCCTCAATACATGAACTTTAGATTCTGACGATTGACACAAACATAATCTAGGAGACTCATCTGGTAGCGCTGCTGTTTTTTCTCAATGCTAAGTGGCAACACAGAAGGTGCCACCAGAGTTTTGACAACATATACACCGTCAAGTTAGTTCCATGTGCCGTCAATTGGACACAGAAAAGAGAGCGTATGTCTCCGGCTTGCTGCTAAAACAACATAGTACTAGGATTAATCTTACACTACATTTGATTACGGATTTCTTCAGTTGGCGCGAATTATGCCATGAGCTATGGCAGAAAGGTGATCACAAGTTACAACACAGACTAGAGCTGAAGACATTACGGAAAGTTCTTTTTGCAAGATGAGAAGCCCTTACTGCCTTGCCGCTTGGGAACTGAACTGCGGCAGATGAGTCGACCCCGCTAGTGATTCTCTCCTTGACTGAAAGTTTCTCGCTCTCAGTAGAGGGGAAGTTGGACGACGGAGGGTTGTCGCAGCACTTGTCACACACCAGCCTATCGTAGAGGAACACATCCTCTAGAGTCACCGCTGCTTCCATAACACGCCTGACATATCTCACCATGTAGTCATCAGACTGAAAACCGAAGATTACCAGCGTTGCTAGACTCTGGTGCTGGAAATCAGATACAGACGATTCCCACCTTACACCCTTTCTTACGCTATATGAGAGTACCCTCCTCTTCACCCTGTCCGTTTCCATCTCACACAGATGATCCCACACCTGCATGCCATAGGACGACACAGAAAAGGAAAACGCTTACCAGTTTTGCAGCCATTTGCAAAAAAATGTTTTGCAACCATTTATATTTTTTTCGACAAATGCAACCATTTATATACCATGCAAAAAGCTCGCAAAGTTTTACAAGCATAGATGCAGCTAAGTGTTAAATGTAATAATACATACCGTATGGGTATGGTATAGTATACCACCCCATACGGTATAATACTTGTACGCCACGCTGTGGGGCTTTTCCCATCTCTATATTAACACGAACCACGAGCCCTAGCGGGCATCGTTTCCGCCTACGTTTGATATGGTATCAGAGCCTTCCTCTCCCTCGACGTAGCCGCCGAACTCGATCCAAAAACCTACGACCACAAAAAACCCAGAAAAACCTAAGATCCGATCCCCTCCGGCGGCCATGTCGATCGTGCCTTCGTCGTCGTCGACCCCTGCTGGACTGGGATCCCCTCCCTCCCAAAAACTGACTAGGAGCAATTGGCTGTTTTGGAAAACCCTAGTCTATCCGCCTCTTCGTGGTGCTCAGGTCCTTGGCTTGCTCGATGGCACCGACACCGCGCCGGCAAAAACCATGGAGGTAGAAGATACAAACAAGAACAAGTCCACAGTCCCGAACCCTGCCTATGCTGCATGGGTGGCTCGGGATCATACGGTGTTCACGTTCATCCTGAACTCTCTGTCACCGGAAATCATGCCCCACATATTTGGGCTAGAAACCATCGCTGAGGTCTGGGAAGTCCTCACCGGCATGTTCTCGACCGCCTCCCGGACTTGCGTCAACCATCTGAGAGGGGCGTTGAACAAAGCGAAGAAAGACGATCTGACGGCTGCTCAGTTCTTCGCCAAGATGAAGAGCTTCTCCTCGGAGCTCGCTGCAGCTGGCAAACCCATCGATGAAGATGAGATGGTGGGGTACATCTTGAATGGCCTCGACGCCAGCTACAATGACCTTGTGACGTCTGTCAATGGAAACCCGGGTACAACCCTAGATGATTTGTTCGCTCAGCTTTGTACCCACGATCTTCGCCAGGGCATGCTTGCAGGTTCAGGCAACGGTGGTGGCTTCACCTCCTCTGCGAACGCCGCAACCCGTGCTGATCGTGGGCGCGGCAATGACACTGGCCGCCCGCGTGGTGATCGCGGTCACCGCGGTGACCGCTATGGCTCGGATCGACGCGACACTGGAGGACAAGGACGGCGCCGTGATGATTACTATCGCCGCCGTGATGATGATGATAACCGACGCCGCGATGACGGCGATCGGCGCCGCGATGATGGTTATCGTCGCCGTGATGACAACTACCGGCGCCGCGATGACGGTGGGCGCCGCGATGATGCTCGAGATGGTCGCCGTGCAGATGCACGTGATGACCGTCGTGATGATGGTGTGCGTCGCCATGATGATGGTGGCCGCAGGCGCGATGATGGTGGTCGACATCGAGGCCGTGCTCCTACGCCCTTCGTCGACATCACGTGTCAAATCTGCAAAATACATGGTCACCCAGCTAGTGAGTGCTGGTGGAGGTACCAGGATGACTCCGATGGTGATGATCATGACCGTGATGACAAGCATGCCAACTATGCTTCCTATGGCATCGATACCAATTGGTATCCTGACACTGGAGCAACTGATCATGTTACAAGAGAATTAAGCAAGCTGGATATGCATGAAAAATACAAGGGCCGTGACCGTGTCTACACAACTGATGGCAATGGTATGAAAATTAAGCATATTGGTCATTCTACTTTGTGCACCCCTAATAGCTCATTACATCTAAACAATATTCTCCATATTCCTAGTTCATCTACAAATCTCTTATCTGTCCACAAACTTACTCATGATAATGATGTCTTCCTTGAGTTTCACTCTAAATTCTTTTTGATCAAGGATCAGGTCACAAGAAGGGTTCTTTTTAAAGGTCCTTGTCGTGGTGGTCTCTACCCATTAGTGCCATTCTCTTCTGGGTCTTCAAAGCAAGCTTTCATCACAATAAAGCCATCATCCTCCACATGGCATCGTCGTTTAGGGCATCCATCGTCGTTTGTGGTGCAACAGATTCTTATTAAGAATAAGCTTTCGTATACTCCTGAAATAAACCCCTATATTTGTGATTCGTGTCAGTTAGGTAAAAGCCATCAGCTGCCATATCCCATATCTACGAGTGTTTCCACTGCTCCACCTGCCTCTTTTGGCAAACATTTATACTATGTAAGCTTTATTAATGATTTTAGCAAGTTCACATGGATATATTTGCTTAAGAATCGTTCTGAGGTTTATCAAGTTTTCCTCAATTTCCAAAAATTTGTTGAAAGAAAGTTTGGTGCAAAGATCAAAACTATGCAAACTGATTGGGGTGGTGAATATGAAAAACTCAATAGTTTCTTTCAAAAGGTTGGCATATCTCATCATGTTTCATGTCCTCATGCACATCAACAAAATGGTTCTGCTGAAAGAAAACATCGTCACATTGTTGAAGTAGGACTATCTTTGCTTGCAAATGCATCTACGCCTCTCAAATTATGGGATGAAGCTTTTCTTACAGCTACATTCCTCATTAATTTGTTGCCTAGCAAAGTGATTAATTTTGATACTCCTGTTGAACGTCCCTTACATACCAAGCCAAACTATGAGTCTCTTCGCACTTTTGGATGTGCATGCTGGCCAAACATTCGTCCATATAACAAAAGAAAGCTCTCTTTTCGCTCCACACGTTGTGTCTTTCTTGGTTATAGCTTTCTTCACAAGGGAGTAAAATGTCTTGATCCTAAAACTGGCCGAGTTTATATATCTAGAGATGTGGTCTTTGATGAAAATGTTTTCCCCTTTGCGTCTCTAAATCCCAATGCTGGAGCTAGGCTTCGCAAAGAAATCCTTCTTTTACCCTCAAACATCACGCCTCCTTCTCCTAGGGATGCACACTTTGATGACCATATGCCATTGCCTATCATACCTCTTGTCACTAACCCTGGTCAGGATATCCCAGAAACAAGTGATGCAGATGATGCTGATTTCGATGCTGAATCCGCAGAAGAAAACGCTGATGAAAATGATGCTGAAATGAGCTCAAACGGAGCTGAAAATGATGAACAACACCATGCAGAAGAAGACAACACAGGGACAGGATCCGATGCTGATTCTCCTCATACCTCGGATCGTGCGGCTGCCAATCCCGAGGCTGATACGCCATCACCTGTAGCGTCCAATACCGCGTCCCCGCCTGAAGATTCTCTGTTCCCGCCTGGGATGGAGGAAAGCGACGCGGCTGACAGCGACGCGGGGGACAGCGTCCGTCCGCGCCAATCTCGACGTTCCACGTCGCCTCGCCGTCAGCGTGGTCCCGTGCACAGCGACGGACCGAGCCAGTCGCCTCGCTCTACGTCGCCGCCTCGTCAGCGCGGTCCCGTGCACGGCCCCGCATCCCCGACTGTGCGCCAACGTCGTCGCGCCACGTCGCGGCGGTCTGCACATGCACCACCAGTGGCTGAACATGCTGCTGGATCTTCTGTGCCGGCTGGTGCTGCTGCATCTGCTGCCCCTGGAATTCAAACTCGCCTATCCAGAGGTATTCGAAAACCCAGAATTTATAAAGATGGCACAATACGCTATGGCCGCTATGGTTTTCTTGCTTGTACAGGAGAACCACATGGTCTTGCAGAAGCTCTTGATGATGCACGTTGGCGCACTGCTATGCAAGAAGAATATGATGCATTAATACAAAATAGTACATGGCACCTGGTTCCTTTTAGTCCTCACAAAAATGTTATAGATTGCAAGTGGGTCTATCGTATCAAGAAAAAGGCTGATGGTACTGTGGATAGATACAAAGCTAGACTTGTTGCAAAAGGTTTCAAGCAAAGGTTTGGTATTGATTATGAGGATACTTTTAGTCCTGTTGTTAAAGCAGCCACTATTAGAACTATTTTAGCTGTTGCAGTTTCTAGAGGATGGAGTTTGCGGCAGCTAGACGTCAATAACGCGTTCTTACATGGTGTTCTGGAAAAGGAAGTGTACATGAAACAACCCCCAGGTTTTGAAAATCCTCATGCTCCAAATCATATTTGCAAGCTTGATAAAGCTATATATGGTCTAAAGCAAGCTCCACGGGCATGGTTCTCACGTCTCAGCTCCAAGTTGCACAAACTTGGTTTTAAAGCATCAAAGGCTGATACATCTCTCTTTCTCTATCAAAAGTCAGGTACAACTATTTTTGTCTTGATTTATGTTGATGATATCATAGTGACAAGCTCTTCCGATCAAGCAATTTCTGCTTTGCTTCGAGATCTCAATGATGACTTTGCCCTCAAAGATCTTGGTGATTTGCACTTTTTCTTGGGAATTGAGGTAACAAGGGCATCTAATGGTATTCTTTTGACACAAGAGAAATATGCTACAGATTTGCTTCAGAAAATTGGTATGGAACATTGTAAGCCTGCACCCACGCCTTTGTCTCCCACCGAGCCTCTCTCTCTTGCAGATGGTGAAAGGATCGTATGACACCTAGAGTGGGGGTGAATATGTGCTACTTCAATTTTAGTACTTTTTAAATTTAGGCTTGACTCAAAAGGTAAATTCTCTAGATATGCAACTATGGTGAATTTACCTATATGACAAGCTAGCAACTAAGCAAGGTACACTAAGTAAAGACGGTAAACAAGGATAGAAGTAACCGAAGTGAAAGCACGCGGAGACACGGATGTAATCCCGAGTTCCTCCTTTTTAGGGGAGTACGTCTCGTTGGAGAGGTGTGAGCTACCACGAAGGTCAAAACTCAACCGCCACAAAGGCGGACGCACCTTCTTCTCCGATGAACCACACCACAAAGGTTTGGTTCACCTTCCACTTTCGGAATCCTTCAAGGCAGAATCCGGAGCACTTACAACAACGATCTGGGGCACAACCCACAAGAGGATTGGGGGCTCCCGAACAGCTACAAATCTGTCACAAAGACAACAAGTGAGTACAATAAGAGGCTAGGTTTTCCCAATGGAAATCCTAGCAAAGGGTCCCTCAAGTGAATGAGGAGAAATGAAGAACGGCTTGGTGAAGATGTAGATCCGGGGCTTCTCCTTCAATCCTCCAAGTATCAACGAGTTTGGGTGGAGGGATTGGGAGATCTATCAAATCTTGAGCTTGCAATCAATGATGTTCTTCAATGTGGTCAAGCTAGGGAGCCGGAGGTAGGTGGAGGGGAATAAATACCCCTCATAGAAATCTGGCCGTTGAAGCTGAAAACAGCCCGCAGCGGTAGTACCGGGCCTCGCCCGGTAGTACCGACGTGGGTTGACCGGCCGCAGTAACGGCGACCAGTCAAACCAGTCAAACCCTGCTTCTCAGGCGCATCGGTAGTACCGGAAGACCAGGTCCGGTACTGCTCCCTTCCCGGTAGTACCGCGCCACTACCGGGGCTACTACCGGGTTAAAATCTTCGCGAGGCAGAAGCTTTCTGGAGATGCGGTACTAGGCCCGGTACTGGCCGCGGTAGTTCCGCACGGCAGGTCACCCGGTAGTACCGGGATGAACCCGGTAGTACCGGCTGAAGCAATAAAGCAGCATTTCTTCCTTTTCTTGAGACAAAACCTGTGCAACATAAACTGATACATTCCTGCACACTTTTAGCACACACATTAGACATCTAAGTGTGTTGTCAACAAACATCAAAACACTTTGGGGAAGGATATGCCCTTTCAATCTCCCCCTTTTTGGTGTTTGATGACAACACACTTAGAGAAACAAATGATTTGCAAAAGATAGACGGGGCTCTCCAAATTGTGTGTTTATTAGGAATTTGCTTTTGAATGCAAAAACACACCATATAAAATGGGCGGAGCTCCCCCTATATTTTACAAACCAAGCAAGTTCATATGGATAAACAATTATAACAACTTGCACAAATAAGCAAAATAAGCAAGTACCATACTAGATAGGTCTTATTACAATAACACAAGGTCATGGCATGTCTTACATCATGCATAGAGAAGTTCAAAGCAAATATCCAAATAAAGATGAAACACAAGCATAAAGATCAAACGAAGTGCAAGCTTGTGTTCCTCCCATGCAAATCCCACGGCACATCCTAAATAGAACACATTCTCCCCCTTTGTCATCGAAATGCCAAAAAGGGAGAAGCGCGATGCTAACACGTCCCTAGGAGCATCAAGCTCCACCCGCGCCGTGGTGGGTCGAAGAGAGGAGGCCTGGAAGCGATCACCATCTGGAGGAGCATCTTCATCACTCCAGAAACCTGCTTGGACACCCATTCATTCTTCGGGTGATTACTTCTTCAGAACCATCGGAGACTGGAATCTGCATATGCCTCATCATTGCTTTCTGTCGCTGTGCTGCCTTCTTGTGATACACATGAGCTTCATACAGACGGTCTTCCAAGTCAAGTTTGAGGCAAAAGGCCCTCTTGGCCTTAATCTGCAGCTTCTTGAACCACGAAGGTTCCTCAAGGGGAGGTGCACTCCCACTAGCTCTCTCAGCTTCAGCAGCAGCCTCAGGATCAATGGGCTTCGTTTTGGGAGGAAGATGAGCCTTGATTCGAGTTCCTTCACCAGATGACACAACGGGGCTGCCATCCTTCATGATATCTTCTCCATTCTTCTTGAGAGCCCACTTGCGGCGAATGAGCTTCATAATGAATGGGCCATAGATGGGGGCCCTTCTATCAATGATTGTGGACCACAAGTCATTCCACATCCAATCCATCACATCAAGCTTCTTGCCTTTGCCTTGATTTTCCTTGGAGAGCTTGAGTAGGTCAAACATGTAGCCATGAACCTCATCCCAGTTTCCCACACGGGGAGCAATAGTTTCCCTATAGACGCGGTGGAGAATCTCAAATGGACGCACAAGATGAGCAGTTTTACCAGTGGTGCCTTTTCCATAGTAATTGGTCCTAGAACATCCTTGGAGCTGGATCGATCATTGTCATGGCATCTCCATCCACTAGGAGTACTTTCACCCTTGTCTTCATAGCCTAGAACCTCTCCAAACTCCGCCAAGGTGGCAGAAAGCAAGGTGTCCTTGGTCATCCACCATAGAGTCCTGGCTTCATCATGGTCAAAGTAGACGGTGGCAAAGAACTGAATAATATAGTACTCTATGTAGGGATGGTTCTCCTTCATGATGTCAATCAGTCCAAACTCTTCACACATTGCAAGTGTCTCATCAAAATAGCCCTTGTGCTTCGAGTTTTCATGTAAGGAAGATCAAGAGTGTGTTGGTCAACCACGGAGTACTTCTTGTGGAGATAGATTTCCTTGTAGATGGCTTCTTGATCATTGGTGTAAAAGTGCGGATTCCGCACAAGAGGTGACCTCTCCTCATCATAGGGATTTCTTCTCTGAGCTTCTGATAGTCATCATTCTTCCATAAGTGAAGTGCTTTGCGGGCTCTCGTGGGAGGAGCAGTGGTGGTACGAGCAGCAGCTGGAGTTTTTCCTCTTGCTTGAGTTCTGGCTGTGGTGTGAGCAGGCAAAACTTCCTCTTCTTCTTCTTCCTCAAGATCATCAACCAAGAGACGGCTTCTTACCACCACGGCGGCTACCTGTGAAACAGCATAGAGGTAGGGCAGGGAATAGATGAGTGCACAAGTTCACGGAATAGAGAACAAAAACTAGCCAATAGATGTAAAGAGAGGTTGAATCAAGCAAATTTGAAAACACGGTAGTACCGGGCCTCACCCGGTAGTACCGGCTGAGCCGATTCAAGAGAATGGCACAAAATTGATAGATTCAACCATACATTACACACAAAGACTAGCTAACAGGCCTAGGTGATCATCCATCCAATTTAACCGTTGCCAACGGAGCTACCAATGTTTCCTCGCCATACATCTAGGTTTCAAGATTTAGAAACAAAGAGTGCAAGGAACGGGGAAATACCGGAGGCCATGGAGGAGATCGACGAGGGGATCGCTCCCACGGAGCAGATCTGGCCGGAGATGGCGGAGACCGGCGGCCTAGGGCGGCGGCCGGAGCAGGGGCAGAGGAGGCGACGGGGTGGTTCGTGCGGGTGGGGAAAATGGGGAATAACCCCCACCCGCCCGCACAGATATTTTGATACCCGTGATTCCCGGTAGTACCGGGGCGGACATCCGGTACTACCGGGGCCTGAATCTTTGCGAGCAGTAAACTGCTTAGATTCAGAGCCCGGTACTACCGGTACCACCGGCGGTACTACCGGGGCCTCCTAAGAAACCCCAGTTTTCTCTTTTTGTGGAAGGATTTGAACTTGTGCAAGATGGAAGTTGTTTTGAGAGAGAAGAAAGGCATAGGATTAGATCAACACACTGGAGATGGTACTTCATACTCAATTTGCAAGAAGCAAACACACAAAAACCAAATTGAGCATGTTTTCCATAGGAGCACTAGAAAACCAATAAAATCCAAATAAAACCAACTCTTCACAAGGAAGAGGGCGGTGGCCGAGGCCACCATGTATGAGTATGTGGTGTGACACCGCGAAGATATATCTTGGGTCCACGGCCACTACTCGTCATTTAAGCTCACAATTCATAAAATGAAAAATAGAGACAAAAGTTCTTACTATCGGCATAATGGGGGGAGGGATAGTCCAATGGATTAGGACCGCACTCCCCCTATTCCATGCCTACACCTAAACCAAATAGATAGTCAAGAATAGGTGTGTATGCAAGATGGTCAAGTCAAGCTCCTAGAATCCACGATATTTAGCTCATGCCTCAAGAAGGTGAATCTTGCTTCATCAAGTGGCTTCGTGAATATGTCGGCAAGTTGATCTTTGGTTGGAATATAGCCAAGCTCAATATCACCACGAGCAATATGATCCCGAATAAAATGATGACGAATCTCAATATGCTTCGTTCTTGAGTGTTGCACCGGATTGTGGCCAATCTTGATAGCACTTTCATTGTCACATAAAAGAGGCACTTTGTCACAATTGACACCGTATTCCTTTAAAGTTTGCCTCATCCATAACAATTGAGTGCATGCACTAGCGGCCGCCACATACTCGGCTTCGGCGGAGGATAGAGATATACAATTTTGCTTCTTAGAAGACCAACTCACCAAGGACCTACCAAGAAATTGGCATGCCCCGGAAGTTGATTTCCTATCATCCTTGCAACCGGCCCAATCCGAATCCGTGTACCCGGCAAGAGAGAAATTAGTGCCCTTTGGGTACCACAAACCAAACCTTGGGGTATCAACCAAATATCGAAGGATTCTATTGACCGCCACCATGTGGCTTTCTTTAGGAGCGGCTTGATACCTTGCACACACCCCTACACTCAACACAATATCGGGTCTAGATGCACAAAGATAAAGCAAAGAACCAATCATAGAGCGATAAAGTTTTTGATCAACATCGATACCGTCGGTTAAGTTCAAGATGGCATTTGGTGTCCATGGGAAACCGCTTCCCTTAGCATTGTGCATATTGAACCTCTTGAGCATGTCTTGGGTATATTTGGTTTGAGAGATGAAAGTCCCTTCATTCAATTGCTTGATCTCAAAACCGAGAAAGAACTTCAATTCGCCCATCATAGACATCTCGAACCTATCGGTCATAAGCTTTGAAAATTCATCATTGAAAGCTTTGTTAGATGAGCCAAATATAATATCATCAACATAAAGTTGGCATATGAAAAGCTCCCCTTTACCCTCTTGGTAAAGAGGTGGGATCGATTTGCCCCAATTCAAATCCACGGTCTAGCAATAGCTCTCTTAGGTGCTCATACCAAGCACGAGGTGCTTGTTTGAGACCATAGAGCGCCTTATCAAGCTTGTAGACATGGTTAGGGAATTTAGGGTCCTCGAAACCCGGTGGTTGCTTAACATATACCAACTCCTTTAAAGGACCATTAAGAAAGGCACTTTTCACATCCATTTGTTGCAATTTAAAGTTATGATGTGATGCATATGCAAGAAGGATACGGATGGACTCAAGGCGAGCCACGGGTGCATAAGTCTCTCCAAAATCAATGCCTTCAACTTGAGAGTACCCTTGTGCAACCAATCTTGCCTTGTTCCTCACAACCATTCCATGCTCATCTTGCTTGTTCTTGAATATCCACTTTGTGCCTATAACATTGCGGCAATCTTTTGGCTTCTCAACTAGATTCCACACTTTGTTGCGCTTGAAGTTATTGAGTTCATCATGCATAGCTTCTAACCAATCCGGATCTTCAAGAGCTTCAAACACTTTCTTTGGTTCCACCATGGAAATATGAGCTTGATGTTCACTAAAGTTTGCCAATTGCCTTCTTGTGGTAACACCCTCTTGTGGTCACCAATGATGTTTTCTAGATGGTGACCTTTATTCAAAGTCTTTACAATTCTTGCTTTACGACGGGCTTCGATATCTCTATTGCATCTTGGAGGTATCTCTTGATCATCTTGATCATTTGAGTCCCCGTCTTGACCGGAATGTTGACCTTGATCATCTTGAAGCACATCTTCAACAATGGAAGGAGAGGGTTGATCTTGGTCATGACCTTGGCTAGCATCAACAATAGGAGAACTTGGTTCTTGCATAGCAACTTGGTCAACATGAGGAGGGTCTTGAACTTGTTCTTGGGTGGTGCATCATTTGCTTCCATGATAGGCGCCGTTTCAACTTGTGATGAAGAGGCCTCCACTTGAATGGAGCTTGGACTTGCTTGAGGAGACTCGTAATGAATCTCAACGGGACGATGGAAACCAATGCCCATTCTTCTTATAGCATCTTGAGGCTCTTCATTATCTACATCACAAACATGAAATTGCGCCACTTGGGAGCCGTCATTCTCATCGAACCTCACATCACAAGATTCTATGACTTTCCCAACGGTTTTGTCATAGACTCTATAGGTGTGAGATTCGGCACCGTACCCAACAAAAACACCCTCTAAAGCTTTAGATTCAAATTTAGACAAACGAACACTTTTGTTCTTATAGAAACACTTACAACCAAATACTCGGTAGTAGGAGACATTGGGCTTGTTGCCGGTGAGCATCTCATAAGATGTAAACTTCTTGCCAACCGAAAGAATAGCCGGTTAGATGAATGACACGCCGTGGAGATAGCCTCGGCCCATAAGAATAGCGGAGACTTAAACTCCGCCAACATAGACCTTGCCATATCCATGAGAGTCCGGTTCTTCCTTTCGGCTACACCATTTTGTTGAGGGGTATATGCAGCGGAATATTGATGACGAATCCCCTCTTCACTAAGAAACTCATTTAAGGTGTAGTTCTTGAACTCGGAGCCATTATCACTCCTAATGACCAATATAGGGACATTGTGTTGGCGTTGAACTTCATTGGAAAAGTCGATGACGGCTTGTTGGGTCTCATCCTTCGTCTTGAAGAAATAAACCCAAGTAAATCTTGAATAGTCATCAACAATCACCAAACAATATTTCTTCCCACCAAGACTAGGTTGAGGCACGGCACCAAAGAGATCAACATGAAGAAGTTCCAATATCCTCTTTGATGAAATGATGGTCTTGCTTGGATGGGGAGAATCATGCATCTTTCCTTCAACACAAGCCCTACAAAGACGATCTCTAGAAAAAGAAACATTGTCTTTTAGTCCAAGAATGTGGCCACCCTTGTGAAGACTTTGCAAAGTTCTCATGTTGACATGGGACAAGCGGCGATGCCACAACCATCCCACGTCGGCCTTTCCGAATAGGCATATTGCTTGAGTGTTGGTAGACCCCGAAAAGTCCACCACGAACAACTCATTTTCAACATACCCAACGAACATGACCTTTAGAGTCTTGCTCCTCAAGAGTACCACCATATCAATAGTAAAATGGACATCAAAATTCATCTTATTAAGTGCACGAACGGACATAAGATTGTAACCGAGGGACTCGACAAGCATGACATTTACAAGGGTGATATCCTTTGCAACTACCACCTTGCCGAGACCCGTTACCTCCGCTTTTGATTTATCACCATAGGAGACGGATGCTTGATTTATATTTGGTCCCAACTCCGTCATGATCTCTTGCTTCCGGTCATATGACTAGTGCATCCACTATCAACCACCCATTTAGACCCACCGGAAGCATAGTCCTACAAGAAATCATTGCTTGGTTTTAGGTACCCATTTCTCAATGGGTCCTCTTTTGTTAGCAACAAGGGTCTTAGGAACCCAAATAGAATAAGCAATGTAACCATCATAAGGACCAACATATTTTGCATAAACATCCCCATAATAATCAACATAAAGAATGTAGTTGGGATTGTTATGCCCCGCAAAGTCACTACGAGTGGTCTTGCCCCTAGTGGCATTACCACCCGCAATGGAGTCTTGGCTTGTGCGGGCTTGGCATTGGTGTTGCTCTTCTTCTTCTTTGCCTTGGCCACATAACCAAGGCCCTCCTTCCCTTTGTGTGGCTTTTGCTCAAAAATTTGAGCAACAACCTTTTCTTTACCTTTAGGAATAGAGGTCTTGGCACTAGTGGCCTTGGCAAGCTCAACCTTCAACCTAGCATTTTCCTCAATAACATTTGCATGATCACAAGAGGGAGTAGAGGTGCTAGGTGAGTTAGATTTGAAAGTTGAGTTTGAAGTTGCTCATGAGACTTGACTAGAAGAGAGTGGGTACTTTCCAAGGCCTTGTGAGCCTTGTTAAGTTTCTCCACATCCTCAAGGAGTCTAGCATTAGCAACCACAAACTCGGCTTTCTCCTTTTTAATCACTTTATATTTAGCAAAGACATGATCTCTATCCTTAATGATTTTAGCAATTATTTCATCATTTTTATCATCAAGAGACTCAATTCTTTCCTCAAGAGAGGTTCTATATTCACTCTCTTCTTCAAGAGAAGCATTCAAGGATTCTATGGAAGCATTCAAGGATGCTATGGTGAGAGAATCCTCTCTCTCAATTTTTCCCTTGTCATCAAGGATTTCTTCGGCCGCATCAAGTTGTCTCAAGAGAGACTCAACATATGCCTTAGTTTCACCTTGCAAGTTAGCCACAATAGTATCGGAAGCAACAAGTTCTTTCTTAATCACAAGACTAGTTTTATCATCTATTTCATGCATAGTCTTGGGAGTAGAAGATGATACCTCGGTGACGGAGCCATGAGGCAACGAGCGGTGTTGATGGAGAGGTTCTCATTGGGGGATTCGAAGAGAGAAGGAGGTGGAGTTGATACAATGGCCAAAGCGGCCACCTCACGAGTGGGTTCTTCTTCTTCTTCGGAATCCTCGGAAGGATACTCTTCTTGAGTCATCAACACAATTCTTGGTGCTTTCTTGAAGAATGGCTTCCTCTTGACAAAAGGCTTCTTTTGTATCATGTTTGATTCGCCCTTGAGGACAAGCCTTCCACCGTTTTGCTCTCTATTCTCATATGGACAATCTTGATGAAGTGATGCTTGTTATGACAATTGTAGCAAGTCTTTATCCTATTAGCAAACTCCTTCTTCCCACTTGGATTGTTTGCGATCAAGTTGAGCCTTTGCCTTGGCCGGGTCATTCCAAAAGTCCTTGTTGCAAGAGCTATGTGACCATGGAGGGCTGGTTCAAGTTCATCGGGAGGAAGGTTGTTCGGGCATGCTTCAACTTCATCATGTTCATCAAGGCACACAACCTTGGCCTTCAAAGCAAGAGAGGGACCTTGCTTCATTCCCATGGCCCTAGCACGGTTGTCTAGAGCATTCTTGGTGGCAACCTTGGAGGCTTGCATCTCTTGCATAACTTCATTGGATGTCATCTCAAGGTAGTTGAATTTTCCTTGAAGGGCCTTCAAGTCAACGGGCTCGAAGGGCATGAGTGCATTCACATACTTCCTCTTGATCCAAGCATCATCCACATAGGTTGCCCCAACATTGAAAAAGGCTTGGGCAAGAATCTTGAGTCTTGCATACATCTCTTCATGAGTTTCACTATCAAGCATGTAGAAGCCTTCGACTTCATTGTTCAAAGCATCAAATCTATTCCTCTTCATGCTTTCATTTCCAAGAAATGCCACCTCAAGGCACTCCCAAGCTTCTTTGGCGGTGGAGACGTTTTGAATGTGATGAAGACCACTTTCTCCAACGGCAAGTTCAATCATGTGGAGAGCGGAAGCATTGAGTTGTTTCTCGGCACCTCTCTTCTTGTCAAGTTGTTAGGATTCACGGCCTTGTATCCCTCTTGAATGATCCTCCAAAGCTCGATAGAGGAACTGTTGATATGAGATTTCATTAAGTGTTGCCAAGTAGCAAAAGCCAATGCATTAAGTTTAGGAGGTGGACCCAAAGGGTTTATGCGAGTATGATGGATAGGTGGGTCGGGAGAGTACACAAAGGGAACCCCATGGTACTCCGGCTTCCCACCTTCGGGATGGTGGTAGATGTGATGGAGATCTTAGTTTTTTCTTCAACCCCTTTCTTTTCCTTTTCCTCCTCGGTTTCACCGTCATGGAGGTAGCGGAGTCTCTAGTGGGGTGGTCTCCTTAGGAACCTTGCCACTTGCGAGTTGTGTGATCAACTCACGCATCTCGGCAAATTTGGTATCCATGGACGATATCAAAGATGTCTCCATCAATTTGAGATCGGCCATGGATGCCGTAGTGGCTTGGTCATCCACGGGATCACCCACTTCGTGTCATACTTCTCTTAGGCGGTTAAGCCCAACAAGAGAGCCGAGGCTCTGATACCAATTGAAAGGATCGTATGACACCTAGAGGGGGGGGGGTGAATAGGTGCTACTTCAATTTTAGTACTTTTTAAATTAGGCTTGACACAAAAGGTAAATTCTCTAGATATGCAACTATGGTGAATTTACCTATATGACAAGCTAGCAACTAAACAAGATACACTAAGTAAAGACGGTAAACAAGGATAGAAGTAACCGAAGTGAAAGCACGCGGAGACACGGATGTAATCCCGAGTTCCTCCTTTTTAGGGGAGTACGTCTCGTTGGAGAGGTGTGAGCTACCACGAAGGTCAAAACTCAACCGCCACAAAGGCGGACGCACCTTCTTCTCCGATGAACCGCACCACAAAGGTTTGGTTCACCTTCCACTATCGGAATCCTTCAAGGCGGAATCCGGAGCCCTTACAACAACGATCCGGGGCACAACCCACAAGAGGATTGGGGGCTCCCGAACAGCTACAAATCTGTCACAAAGACAACAAGTGAGTACAATAAGAGGCTAGGTTTTCCCAATGGAAATCCTAGCAAAGGGTCCCTCAAGTGAATGAGGGGGAAATGAAGAACGGCTTGGTGAAGATGTAGATCCGGGGCTTCTCCTTCAATCCTCCAAGTATCAACGAGTTTGGGTGGAGGGATTGGGAGATCTATCAAATCTTGAGCTTGCAATCAATGGTGTTCTTCAATGTGGTCAAGCTAGGGAGCCGGAGGTAGGTGGAGGGGAATAAATACCCCTCCTAGAAATCTGGCCGTTGAAGCTGAAAACAGCCCGCAGCGGTAGTACCGGGCCTCGCCCGGTAGTACCGACGTGGGTTGACCGGCCGCAGTAACGGCGACCAGTCAAACCAGTCAAACCCTGCTTCTCAGGTGCGCATCGGTAGTACCGGAAGACCAGGTCCAGTACTGCTCCCTTCCCGGTAGTACCGCGCCACTACCGGGGCTACTACCGGGTTAAAATCTTCGCGAGGCAGAAGCTTTCCGGAGATGCGGTACTAGGCCCGGTACTGGCCGCGGTAGTTCCGCACGGCAGGTCACCCGGTAGTACCGGGATGAACCCGGTAGTACCGGCTGAAGTAATAAAGGCAGCATTTCTTCCTTTTCTTGAGACAAAACCTGTGCAACATAAACTGATACATTCCTGCACACTTTTAGCACACACATTGGACATCTAAGTGTGTTGTCAACAAACATCAAAACACTTTGGGGAAGGATATGCCCTTTCAGATGGGGAGCTGCTTGGTTCAGCAGATTGCACACAATATCGTAGTATTGTTGGTGCATTACAATACCTTACATTGACACGTCCTGATTTGTCTTATTCTGTTAATAAGGTTTGCCAATTTCTGCATGCACCAACAACCACTCATTGGACAGCTGTTAAAAGAATTATGAGATATGTTAAGGGTACTGTAGATCTTGGACTTACTTTCAAGTCATCTACTTCTACTCTGTTAAGTGCCTAGTCAGATGCAGATTGGGCTGGAAGTCCTGATGACAGACGCTCTACTGGAGGTTTTGCAATATTTGTCGGTCCAAATCTGGTTTCATGGAATGCAAAGAAGCAAGCTACAGTTTCACGCTCCAGTACAGAAGCTGAATACAAGTCACTGGCCAATGCTACAGCTGAGTTAATTTGGGTTGAAGCACTCCTTGGTGAGCTTGGTATTCAGCTTCAGGAGAGGCCTTGTTTATGGTGTGACAATTTAGGTGCCACATATCTTTCTGCAAATTTTGTGTTTCATGCACGTACCAAACATATAGAGATTGATTTCCATTTTGTTAGAGAAAGAGTAGCTGATGAGAAGTTAGACATCAAGTTTATATCTAGGAAAGACCAGGTTGCGGATGGTTTTACAAAAGCTCTCCCTGTTAGAAATTTATTAGAATTTAGACGTAATCTAAATCTTCTTCGAAGTTTAGATTAAGGGGGGATGTTAAATGTAATAATACATACCGTATGGGTATGGTATAGTATACCACCCCATACGGTATAATACTTGCACGCCATGCTGTGGGGCTTTTCCCAGCTCTATATTAACATGAACCACGAGCCCTAGCGGGCATCGTTTCCGCCTACGATTGATACTAAGAACATACCGTCAAATATAGCTCCTTTAGATTGGGCGCAGCTTCAAGAATGAACAATGACAGGAGAGATCAAAATCTTCTGGAATTTCAGCCAGATGCAGAAACCTTAGTTGGCGGAACACGGAAGCGAGCCTTCTCGTTAGATGTTCTGGTTGCACCCAAATCTGCAACAAGGATACAAATGATGAGATAAGCTGAAAGAAGTGAAGCCATAGCTAGCAAAACATCTATCTCGACTTACCTTTTCGCAGTCAAATCCTAACCTCAAGTTACGCACATATGTGCCGCCAAGAAACTGTTGAAAATAGACTTGTGTGTCCAGTCGACTTCCCGAGTGTTGGGGGGGGAGTCGATAAGTGAGAGGGTGCCGACTTCGGGTATGTCCCAAGTCGAGGAGGCTTTCGACTCCAGGGTCTGTCCCGAGTCGAGGCAGTCGCCAGGTTCTTCGGGTGCGAGGACTTTTGTCCTGTAGCCTGTGTCCTGAAGTGGTGCGTCAACACCAGTACAGAGTAGGTAGATAGGACGTGCTAGACATCACCTACAGTGGTTTCGTGTCATGACGTCGTCAACAGTGGCGATGAGTCATGATGTCATAGGTCTTGTCGCATCCAGTCTGATGTGACAACATAGTTGACTTTGTAGGCCGGCAGCCGGCTCAGCCCCTATTTAGAGGGAGGAATACTAATGAGAAAATCAAGGCAAACCATTTCTTTGGCACACACTCCCCTCTCTTCACTCCACTCTCTCGTTTAGCTTTAGGGACAACAATTGGTATCAGAGTCTGAGTTCTTGAGAGATCTCACCGGAGATGGGCGACGGCAAGGCGCTCATGCCAGCGGAGGTGAAGGAGGCCGCTAGCATGCTGGAAGTCCAGCGGGTTGTGCGGGAGGCCGGTAGTTCATGGCCGCTGCTCACGCGGTCAAACTACGCGGACTGGGCGCTGCTCATGCAAGTGAAGCTTGATGGTACGGAGGAGCCAGAGACGGACCGAGCAGCACTAGAGTACCTGCTGCTCGCCGTCCCGCCGAAGATGATCTCCACACTGGCGTCGAAGAAGACGGCCAAGGAGACGTTGGAGGCGATCAAGACGATGCGGGTCGGAGACACCTGTGTCCGGGAGGCGAAGGCGACGGCGCTCAAGAAGCAGTACGAGGCCATCAAGTTCGGCGACGACGAGAATATCGACGACTTCGCCATGCGGCTGTCGTCGGTCGTGTCGCAGCTTGGGGTGCTCGGCGTCACCATCACCGAGCCGGAGACTATCCGTAAGTTTCTCTCGGTCGTTCCACGAGGTTCTCGCAGATGGCATGCTCCATCGAGACCCTGCTCGACCTCGACAAGCTCCCCATGGAGAAGCTCATCGGCCGCCTCAAAACGGCCGAGGAGCGACATGAAGAGGAGAAGTCAGAGGCCAAACAGGCCGGCAAACTACTCCTCACGGAGGAGGAGTAGTTCTCCCGGATGCGCCTGCAGGACGGAGGTGGATCCCCCAGCCATGCCGGTCGCGGCGGCGGCAAGCCGCGCGGACGCGGCAGGGGCAGCTCGGCTCGCGGAGCCGGGAACCACGGCACGTCGAAAGACACGTGCCGATACTGCGGAGTCGCCGACCACTGGGCGCGGGACAACCGCAAGAAGAAGCGCGAGGAAGCACACCTCGTGCGTGTAGGGGATGCGGAAGCGCACCTCGTCCGTGGCGCAGACGACGAAGACGACATCGCGCTCCTCATGATGGAGGCCTGCACCATCGCGTCTGCCCCACAGCTCCCTGTTCCGACTCGCCAGGCGGATTCGGGAACCTCGGAGGCGGCACCCTTGTCTCGACCGGTGGCGGAGTCGGAGGGATCGTCGACTCCTCCGAAGAAACTCGCGCCGATCCAATGGATCGCGGAGTGGGACATGTCGACTCGGGAGGAGTCGACAGCATCGTCGAGTCGTGAGGACTCAACAGCAGCGTCGGGTCGCAAGGACTCGACTGCCCCAACTTGGGAGGAGCTGGGCTCGGCGACTCGAGAGGAGTCGGCCGTCTCGGGTCGCAAGGATCCGGGAGTGTCGGGTCGTGAGGACTCAACACCTTCGTCATGTCAGGAGGACTCGACATCTTCGTCGGGTCGCAAGGACTCGACTGCGTTGACTCGGGAGAAGTTGACCATGGCAGCTCGGGAGGAGCTGGCCGGCCCGACTCGCAAGGAGCCGGTCCTCCTCATGCTAGAGGAGAAGGCGCATGTCAACTTGGCGCAAGAGGGGGACGCCAAGAAGGGCGTCTGGTACCTCGACTCGGGCGCCACCAATCACATGACTGGTGACTGCGCCGCATTCGCGGAGCTTGACACAAGCGTCACAGGGACTGTCTAGTTCGGCGACGGCTCGCGAGTCGACATCTGCAGGCAGGGGACGGTGCACTTCGTCTGCAAGTCAGGCGAGCACCGGGCCGTCACCGGGGTGTACTACATACCCCGGCTGAACACGCAGATCATCAGCCTGAGCCAGTTCGACGAGAATGGCTGCCAGGTGCTGATCGAGGATGGGATCCTCCGGGTGCATGATAGGAAGCGACAGCTCCTGATCAAGGTCAGACGAGAGCCGAACCGGATGTACAAGCTGCACACGCGAGTCACGCAGCCGGTGTGCCTAGTCGTGGGCACCGGCGACGACCCGGCCTGGACTTGGCATGCGCGGTTCGGGCACCTCAACTTCGACAGCTTGCGCCGACTAGCGAAGGGCGAGATGGTGCGTGGCCTCCCGCTGGTGGAGCACGTGAACCAGCTCTGCGATGCTTGCCTAGCAGGGAAGCAGAGGCGAGCCCCATTCGCAAAGCAAGCGAAGTTCTGGGCGAAGGAGCGACTCGAGCTGGTCCATGGCGACCTTTGCGGGTCAATCACCCCGGCCACACCGAGCAGGAAGAGGTACTTCCTCCTGCTGGTGGACGACCTGTCGCGGTACATGTGGCTCGCCCTTCTCTCGACGAAGGACGAGGCCGCAGCCGCCATCATCCGACTGTAGGCGGAAGCCGAGTCGCAAACCGGCTGCAAGCTGCGCACGCTGTGCACGGATCGTGTAGGCGAGTTCACCTCCGGGTCCTTCACAGCATACTGCGCCGAGCTCGGAGTGGAGTGTCACCTGACGGCTCCATACTCCCCGCAGCAGAACGGCGTCGTGGAGCGATGCAACCAGACGATTGTGGGCATGGCTCGCAGTCTGCTGAAGGCCAAGAAGGTCCCCGGTGAATTCTGGGGTGAGGCAGTGACGGCGGCCGTGTTCATCTTGAACAGGTCGCCCACCAAGAGCGTGGACGGCAAGACGCCGTTCGAGGCCTGGCATGGCCGCAAGCCGAATGTGAGCTTCATGCGCACGTTCAGGTGTGTGGTGCACGTCAGGAAGACGCGCCCCGGGGTGAAGAACCTCGATGACTGGAGCAGGCCGATGATCTTCGTCGGGTACCAACCTGGGACGAAGGGATATCGGGCCTACGACCCGGTGACCAACCGCGTGACCATCACGCGAGATGCCGTGTTCGACGAGAACGCGCGCTGGGACTGGAGTTCGCCGGACACGCCGGTGAACAACTTCGGAGACGACTCCTTCATGGTCGAGCACATGGTGTTCGAGCCGTAGCTGACTACGGGAGACGGGAGTGCGGTTCCAGCACCCGACTCGCCGGCTCCAGACTCGCCGACTCCAGGAGTCGGGAGTGCATCCCCAGCCGGTTCTCCAACAACACCGGAGCACCCGACAGCCGAGTCTTCAACTCCGGCTGTTTCTGGCGTCGAGTTCGTCACGCCGCTTTCGAGATACTCAGGTATGCTCGATGCAGAAGACGACATGAGCTTCGATCACCGGTTCCGCACACTGCAGAGGGTGCTCGAATTAGGTTCGGCCCTTGAGCCGGACGAGGAGCTCCACTACCTCGCCTCCGAAGAGCCAGGCTCGTTCCATGAGGAGAAGGCGCATGCCAGCTGGAGGCAGGCGATGCAGGAGGAGCTGGAGGCAGGCGATGCAGGAGGAGCTGGAGGCCATCGAGTCCAACTTGACTTGGAGGCTAGCCACCTTACCACCAGGTCACCGCGCGATTGGCCTGAAGTGGGTGTACAAGGTGAAGAAGGATGCGCTCGGCGCAGTCCTTAAGCACAAGGCTCGCCTGGTGGCGAAGGGCTATGTGCAGCGGCACGGAGTTGACTACGACGAGATCTTCGCACCCGTGGCCCGACTCAAGTCCGTCATGCTACTGCCAGCTGTGGCGGCGAGTGCGGGATGGGACGTCCACCACATGGACGTCAAGTCAGCCTTCCTCAACGGCGAGTTGAAGGAAGAGGTGTACGTGCAGCAGCCAACCGGCTTCGCTGCAAAGGGGAAGGAGCACCTGGTGCTTCGACTCGACAAGGCGCTCTACGGCCTCAAGCAGGCGCCAAGGGCATGGAACACCAAGATTGACGCATGCCTCGTCAAGATCGGCTTCGCAAGGTGCGAGTCGAAGCATGGCATGTACGCACGAGGAGCGACTCCGAGCCGGCTTCTAGTCGGCGTCTACGTCGACGACTTGGTGATCACAGGTTCGGACTCCAGCGATATCGACAAATTCAAGTTGGAGATGCGGAGCCTGTTCCAGATGTCCAACCTCGGGTTGCTGAGCTACTACCTCGGCATCTAGGTCCGCAAGGACCCAGCGGGATCGACATCTCGCAGGGTGCCTATGCCATGAAGCTGCTGGAGAAGGCGGGGATGGGCAGGTGCAACCCCGTCCATGCACCCATGGAGCCGCGCTTCAAGCTGTCCAAGTGCACCATGACGCCCGCGACGGATGCTACCGGGTACGGGCGCATAGTCAGGAGCCTCCGGTACTTGGTGCACACGAGGCCAGACCTGACCTTTGCAGTTGGGTTTGTATCACGGTTCATGGAGGCTTCGACTCTGGAGCACCTCGCAGTCGTGAAGCACATCCTACGCTACATCGCCGGGACCCCGCGACTCGGATGTAGGTATGGGAGGAGTGTAGGTACACCGCGCCTGGTCGGCTACAGCGACAACGACCTGGCAGGCGACGTCGACTCACGCAAGAGTACGTCGGGTACGCTGTACTTCCTGGGGAGCAGCCCAGTGACCTGGCAGTCACTCAAGCAGAAGGTTGTGGCTCTGTCGAGCTGCGAGTCGGAGTATGTGGCGGCTGCCACAACTGCTTGCCAGGGGATCAGGCTGGCTCGGTTGCTGTCTGAGTTCAGCAACGGCGAAGCTAAGCACGTGGTGCTCAAGGTCGACAACAAGTCGGCTATCGCGCTCGCCAAGAATCTCGTCTTCCACGAGCGATCGAAGCACATCGACTTGAAGTACCACTTCATTCGAGACTGCGTGGAGGCGAAGAAGGTCGAGCTGGAGTTCGTGCCCACCGAACACCAACTCGCGGACATGCTGACCAAGCCACTTGGACGAGTTCGCCTGGCGGAGCTGCGCACAAGGATCAGCATGGTGGAGGTGTCTCCGGAACTCAAACCTAGGGAGTGATTGTTGGAAATAGGCTTGTGTGTCCAGTCGACTTCCCGAGTGTTGGGGGGTGAAAGGACAATGATGTCGCCTAGAGGGGGGTGAATAGGCGATTAAAACTTTTCCGGATTAGGCTTGATAATTACGGAATAAAACTAGGTGTTTAAATTAACAAGCCAACAACCTAAATAAACTAGGCTCACCTATGTAAACCAACAACTTATGCTAAGCAAGACAAGCAACAAGGTGATAGCAAGATAGAATACTTCAAGCACGAAGGCTATCACAATGTAAAGTGCATAAGTAAAAGCTCGGGTATAGAAATAATCGAGGCACGCGGAGACGAGGATGTATTCCCGAGTTCCTCCTTTTTATGGAAGTACGTCTCGTTGGAGAGGTGTGAACCAACACAATGGTTCAACAACCACAAAGGTTTCAACTTCTTCTCCGATGAACCGCACCACAAAGGTTTGGTTCACCTTCCACTATCGGAATCCTTCGAGGCGGAAATCCGGAGCCTTTCAACAATGATCCGGGGCACAACCCACAACGGGATTGGGGGCTCCCGAATAGCTACAAGTGACCACACAAGGGTCTCAACCACCACACGGGCGTCTAGGGTCCAAAGACCCAAGAGTAACAAGTTCACAAGCTTTCAACTTCCACGAATCCTCGTGGAGAGCACACCGATGCACCAAATGCAAAAGGCAGGAGCACACGTGCTCAAATTCTTCACTCTCAAATTCCAACAAAGTAACAAATGTTTATGGGGGAATAAGAGAGGAAGAACAAAGAGGAGATGTACCAAGAACTCCAAGATCAAGATCTACTAGGTTCCCCTCACTTAGAGGAGAGATGGAATGGATGAATATGTAGATCTAGATCTCCTCTTAATTTCCCTCAAATATGGAGGAGATATCACACATGGGAGGTGTGGACCTTATCTCGAGGAGGACCGGTAATATTTCCAACACCGAGAACGCAACAAGTTTTCCATCCGGACTCCGTTTTTAATGATCTTGGGCTTGCTCCGAAGATAATCACAAGCACTACAAGATCATGCATATACACATCATAGTCCATCATGTGAGGAGGATAACACAAGAGGAGAGTTTGACCTCTCTATAAGAGACGAACCGGTAAAACCTCCAACATAAAAAACACCACAAGATATCCAAATGAAATCCGTTTTTGACGAACTAGAGCTTGGTATGGAGATGAACACAAGCTCTAAATTCTCACATGGATAAAAGCCAAATAGGAACCAAGAAAGATGATATGCCAAATATGCAAAGGTTTGAGCTCTCCACAAAGATGCGATCAAGTTACTCACTTGAGAGACCCTCTTGATAGTACGCCGTCTATCCTGTAACCCGGTCTCCCACTAACACCACGAGACCGGTAAAATAGAAAACCTATCAAGATCATATCTTTGCCTTGCACATTCCACTTGAGCTAGATGATGACGATCTTCACTCCCTCAAGTTGGAACACCTTTCTTGATTGAGCTTGCTAGCACATGCTTGATGAAGACCTCTCCAAATACTCCCCCATACACCATGATGGGAGAGCCTTGCTAAGCTCCGTCTTCATGAATCCACTTGCACTTCATCTTCTTATCTTGATATATATGATGGCTTGGAGATAACATGAAGTTCACTCAATCTTCTTTTCCAAGCCATGCTTGCAATAAGCTCAACTCTCCACATGACCATTCTTCATATAAACCCTTGAATAGAGCATTGGTCATCATGTAATCTTCTAGAGTCCAACACATGAACTTTAATCTTTTCCTATGGACAAGATCTACAAGTATATCTCAATGTAAACATTAGTCCATAAGGATTGTCATTAATTACCAAAACCACGCATGGGGCAACACATGCACTTTCAGGGGGGAGTCGATAAGTTAGAGGGTGCCGACTTCGGGGTCTGTCCCAAGTCGAGGAGGCTTTCGACTCCGGGGTCTGTCCCGAGTCGAGGCAATCGCCAGGTTCTTCAGGTGCGAGGATTTTTGTGCTGTAGCCTGTGTCCTGAAGTGGTGCGTCAGCACCAGTACAGAGTAGATAGATATGACGTGCTAGACGTCACCTACATTGGTTTCGTGTCATGACGTCGCGTGTCATGACATCGTCAACAGTGGCGGTGAGTCATGATATCATAGGTCCTGTCACATCCAGTCTGATGTGACAGCATAGTTGACTTTGTGGGCCGGCAGCCGGCTCTGCCCCTATTTAGAGAGGGAGGAATACTAATGAAAAAATTGAGGCAAATAATTTCTTTGGCACACACTCTCCTCCCTTCACTCCACTCTGTCGTTTAGCTTTAGGGACAACAGAAACTCGCTTAACTTGACCATTTTGTGGCTTCTAAGACAAACATTGGTGAGATCTAAAGTCGCGAGCAATGTCACATAACCAAGAGACAGTGGATCTTCAAAAGCGATCCAACCCTGGAAGGCCATATGTGTGAGTTTCGGGAGGGAGGTGACCATGACTCTTCTAAATGAACAATTAACGATCTCAAGCTCAATGAGCTCGAGTGTTCAACTTGCAGAGTGCTCCAAACCCCGGAGTCGCAATTATACATGTGTAGATGCTTTAGACGCTTGCAGGTGATGAGGAGATTACAGATGTCCGATTTACCAAATCTCAAATATTGCAGTTTGAGGTGCGTGAGACCACCAAATGCACCTGGACAAGCTTTAAAGAATCACTTGAATTTTCTCCCATAGTAGACCATATCATCATCACCACGGCGGGAGTAATGTGTCTCAATCAAAATTGAGAACTGGGCTATCTCAACCTTGTGGGTTGCCATGGTACGGGCAACAGCACGTCCAACGGATACGGTGTCGCTATCTCGCAAGAAAAAACTCGAGGACAGCAAATGGATGGTGTTTCGGCTCGGATCCCTGCGTGACAGGATGCTCTTTGTTGCCTCAGCCACAGCTGCATTGATGCGTACAATTTGACCTTGGTAGCATGTGGTTTTACCCTCAGGGAGGAAATCCAAAGCATCTATCTCAAGTCGAGAGAGCATAGCAGGGAGCTGCTGCCACCGTCGAGAGAGGACACCGGTTCTTGCCACCTCGCGAACATTAAGTCGCTCGAGAATGGTAAGCAAAATATGGTCAGGCAAGTTGCTAAGCCTGTCATCTCGATTGCCTTCCTGCATTTGCCATGTAAACAAATTAGAGTTTATTTCTTATCCGTCTCAAAGATGCCGTGAGCCTCAAATATGCAAATTTGATATACAGTCTGAAAGATGCAAATTCTTTCTGTAGTCTTAAGATGCAATTTAGACATTTTTCAAAACATGAAAAATGCTTTTAATGTGCAAATGGAAGCCATGCCTGAAGAGTGACTTTCGATCCATGGATGGAATATGCAATTAGGCATTAGCAGACATACGAGTTAAGATGAAGAGAAAATAGTTTCGGTTATCTTCACATAGTGGAACCCTGCCAAAATGTCGTTTTGTATAAAAAGGACAAAGGACTCACTTCCATGGTGCCAATCAGCCGATGACCGAGAGGAAGAGCGAGGGAGGTCGCTGTCGCCGGAGGTGTTTTCTGGTAGCTCGCGGGTAGCTGGGTCTCCTCTGAATCTGCTAGCTTCTGCGCTAACCGCTTGGCGAGATATATAGGCTGGGTTAGGAAACGCTTGAGCTTGCAAAATCAGACTTGAGCTAATGCAGAAGCTGCAGTGAGAATAAGCAACTGGAATTTGTTAGGTTGGGGTTTGTGAAGGCTTTTCTTTGTTGTGTAGTTGATAATTTTTATTTATTTTGATTGTTATCTGAAGAAATGGACAAGACATCTTGATCATCAACCGAGTTTGCAAGATAACCATACATGTGTTTACAGCAAATAAATAATTTCGCATGATACGAAATGTTCATCACAGAGAGCAGTATCAGGAATGTAGTAGATTAAATTTCCATCTATGAACACAAAATCATCAACAAAAGGAACTACGACATGTAGAAGTGAAATGGAATACATGGACATATATGTGTGCCACCGCAAACATGGAAACCAGAATAGGGGAGCGTGAGCAGGAGTGTACGAAGCGGGAAAAAAAATACAGAGAGCAGCAGCGATTTTCACCGTTGCAGAAAAACAGTAGCAAATTGGGGCCGGAGGGGGGATCCGGGGATGGAGGCGAGATCGCCGGAGACTTCAGCGGGCAGAGGTGGGTTCGGCGGCGAGCTCGTCGGAGATCTTCAACGGGGCAGACGCCGCCCCCGGGGCCGCTGCCACTTCCTAGGCGCAGTAGCGGTTCCGGTACGGTGCGTGTGCAGCGCGCCACGTTCGGTACAGGGGAGGCCGGCGGCGGTAGGCGTGGGGAGCAGAGAGGGCGGCGGCGGTCTGTGACGGAGGCACGGAGCGGCTAAGGCCGACGGCTTGGTCGGGGTGCACCAGGGGTAGAGCACAAGAACGGAGCAGCGGCGGCCTGGGGCAGGGTGGGTGGCGGTGTGGTTTCCCGACGGGGGCCGGAACCCTAGCTTCCACGCATTCTCTCCGGCGCACGGGAGAGATCTCTGAAGGGAGGATTGGGGGAAAACAATTCAGAGGACGCAGCGATATGGCATTTTCGTTAGAAGGAGATGAAAATGCGAAGGCAGATTCGATGTAATTTGGCCAACTTTTTTTGTTTATCGCGAAAATAATTTGGCCAACTCGAGTGATACTGCAAGGAAAAGACTGAAATTTTTCCATGGGTACTCTAATTTGACATTAGGCCCTTCAAAATTCCTTTTGATTCCCCAACTCCATTGCTCTCTTTATTAAAAAAACGAAAATCATATTTACAAGTTTCAAAAAAAATTGATAAAATGTTAGATGTTGTCAATGATGTATTCTACAGGCATGAAAATTGCAATGGTATTTTTTAATTCTAGGCTACACAAAGATGACAAATCTTAAATTTTTGTAGTTTTCAAAATATGCAATCGATCCATACGTTTTTCATTTGTTTGTAGCTCAGAATATAAATTGTTTTTTAATAGATTTAGCACGTTCGTAGGATACATGATTGAATACATCTAGAATTAGTTTTCCCATTTTTTGAAACTTATAAATAAGTTTTTTAAATTTAAACAAATAAATGGAGCACTGGAACTCAGGATTTAAAAATCCCTACTCGGTGCGGTAAGACACTAATGCATGTCGAGTTGTTGACATGGCTTGCCTCTTTGTTGCCACTCGAGGCAAGTACATTCACGTGTAAGTGCCTTTTGCTACATGAAACTGTCTGTTGAGGGTGATGATGGGCACATTCAGGGGCAAGGCGTGTCATCGCATGAGCCCCACCCCCTCCCTCGCTCCTCCCTACTCACCCTCTCCTCTCTCGCCCGCGTGCTTCCCCCTCCTCTCTTTCTCGCTGGAGTCGGTACCAATGTGGCTGGCGTGGCGGCAACAGTGACCCCGAGCCTAGAGCGAGCCGGTGGCGAGCAATACACTTAAGATTGAGGATGGGGGTCGTGTGTCGTTAGCCAATGAATTAGGGTTCGAGAGTGCGACTTGTCGACGACGGATAATAAATGGGGAGGGGGACTTAAAAGGATGATGAGGGTGGGGGCAGACCGACGGAGCAGGGCGGAGCGGCAAGGCAGCTAGCGCCCTGGCTGCCGACGATAGTGATCGACGGTTCGACCGTTGCTGGTGGCCGGGGAGAAGAAGAAGGTGACGGTGGTGCAGCGGTGGATCTCTCCTTGTTCCTCCTCTCGGACACGGTGTTGTCCTCCCGCTCACCTTCCGACAACTTGTTGTTGAGCTGTCAGAAGGCTTGCGGGGCCGGGTGACCGCGAGTTAGTCTTGCCCTTTACTACATGTCTAACATGATTCTTCTATGTGTCCCTTACTTCAAGACTCCAATTACTTGACAAGTGTTGCTTAAGATGGCTTAATCCTCTAGTTCTATTGTTCAATAGTTGTACTCTCCAATTCTTCTCCTCTTCCTAAATATCTCCATAACCATATGTATCGGCTTGTTACAGAGTTGGGCAATCGGAAAATCTTTTACATGCATGACCCAAGTATTAATAACATTTGCAAAATTACTGTGTATGTGGTCCACCTTCATATCCGTCTTGAACATGCTCCTAAAAATAACAGTGCACCCTGCAAAACGATAACAACGATGTATCTGCAAGTACAAAGGATAAAGTAATTGTCAACCGTAGGAGATAGCACCTCATCCATATCAAATTGTGGTGCAGCTCTAGGTAAGCGCCACATTCACTAGTTGGAAACTATCTTTCTGTGGATCACTTTTTATGGCGCACCAAGTAGACATGCGCCACAAAAAAAAACTGTGGCGATCCAGGCCACATGCGTCACAAAAATGTCACTTTCTGTGGCAATGTCACTTTCTGTGGCAGAATGTGACTTTCTGCGGCACATGGCCTGGTGCGCCACAGAAAGTCACATTTCTGTGGCGCATGTAGCCTGGTGCGCCACAGAAATGCATGCGACTTTCTGTGGCGCAAAATTATAAAAATTTCAAAAAAATAAAATCCTTTAACATGTAGTTTCGTTTTAGTGTCTAGTTGGTATAAATTTTTTGAAATATGAATTTTGACTTTTTTTTGCAAAAAGCGAAAAAAAATATTGACACGGCCACAACTTTTGCATACGACGTCGAAAAAATACGTTTAATATACCAAAAAAATCGTGAGAAAAAAGGAGCTCGATTTCTACCCGGTGAACTTTTCTCAGATTCGGAAAATTCCAAAAGAGTAAAAAGTTATTTCAAAAAGAATATTTTTTTCTACAAAATCAAAAAATCAAAAAAATTGGAAAAAAATTCTGTGGCGGGTGCGCCACAGAATTGTTGGGTGGGATTCGAAATTTGAATCCCGCCCAAGCCTTTCTTGTCCCTCTCTTTTCTCCTTCCCTCCTCCACACTTCTCCTCTCCTCCACTTCTCTTCTCCTCCACTTCTCCTCTCCTCCTCCACTTCTCATCTTCTCTCCTTCTCCTCCTCGTCCTCCACCTCCGGCGACATCACGGCGACCTCCTCCACCTTCGACGACCTCCGGCGACATCCTCCACCATCCCGGCGACCTCCTCCACCTCCGGCGACCTCCGGCGACATCCTCCACCATTCCGGCGACCTCCTCCACCTCCGGCGACCTCCTTCTCCTCCTCCACACCATCTCCGGCGACCCCCATCCTCCACCCACCCACCTCCAATGACCCCCTCTTCCACCCACCTCCGGGCAAGCCACCTACGGCCATGGTCACGAGCTCCGAAGAAATTCCGGCGAAATTCCGGCGGCCAGATCTGGATCTAGATCTAGATCTAGATCTGGCCGCCTTTTTTTTAAATTGTAAAAAACATTTTGCGGCACACGGTTTGGGGTGCGCCACAGAAATATTTCTGTGGCGCACGGTGTGAGGTGCGCCACAGAAATTTAGGATTTCTGTGGCACATGGTGGGGGTGCACCACATAATTTAAATTTTTGTGGCGAGCATTCTGTGGCGCACCCACCATGCGCCACAAAATTCATTTTTGGTGCGCCTCAAAAAGACATTTTCCTACTAGTGATTATAGGCTCTTCAATCTTGTTTCATAGGCAGTCTAGCTTCTTGTCCTCCTCTCACGCCGACTTCTCCTCTTCCATCGGCGTGGCTGACATCTTTCTCCGCAGGCGGCGAGGCTATGACAACGCAGGGTGGCGCAGCTGGAGATGTGAAAGGGCTGCGCGGGCCCAGGTGGCGCAGTCAGCTGCCTACGGGCAGGCCACTAGGCAAGGGCACCAGGCTGCCCGGCGGTGGCGAACCCGAAGCGGACGGACGAACTGACGGACGTCCATGTCCACGTGCACCTGACTGAGAGGGACACGAGAAGCCCCGTCCTCTGGATGAATCCGATTTCTAAGTCGAGGAGGAGAAGGTGACGGACTCGATCGGAGACTACATATAAGCCATCCCGTCCCGTACGTGTCCATCACAATCGTGAAGGCGATATTCTTTCGTTTACGATATCGAGTTCGCGGCGACCTTCAGCATCGTCTTCAGCGTCAACTCTGATTAAGAAACCTCAAGATATGACGGTGAGAGATCTTTTAATCACCATGTAGTGTCAAATAGTTAACTTTCCCGACCGCTTTGGTTCTTTATGGCTATAATCGGTGCCTATTTTGCTTTGTGATTGCTTTAGCGGCATGGACAGACCTCGGGGAGCAGCAGCAGAGGTCATTGTCCCGGTCCCACTGTTGCAGAACTGGAGCATGAGTTGTTCGAAATCTGCCGGAGAAACGACGAGATGGTTCGAGCTCGGCGGCAGCGTGAATCGACGGAACTGCTCTCACAAGACGAAGCACAGCGGATAGAGTCGTTCTCGAGAAACCGGAGCAGCATCAGAGGTCGTCGTCCCAATCCCAGTGTTGAAGAACTGGAGCATGAGTTGTTCGAAATCTGCCGGAGAAACGACGAGATGGTTCGAGAGCGGCGGCGGCGTGAATCGACAGAACTAGTCTCGCAAAGCGATGAACAGCGGATTGAATCGTTTTCGAAAAACCCCGAAATTCGACAGAAGTTGCAAGAACTTAAGGAAGTATGCCGACAATATGATGAGTCCGTCAGGAACAAAGGCTCCCGAGAAGCCGAGGTGCTCAAGGATACCGCTCCTCACTGGTCATTCAACTGATGAGCGATCGGCACGTACAGCTACGGAGGCTGGCTTTTCAATTTGGTTGAACGACTTGATGCACGGCTAGAGTATTGGTACTAGCTAGGCGTTATAAGTTAAATTTCCTCCAGTGTTATCATTCTTGATGTTTTTGTTTACAAATAACTCGATATTCATAATTATACTTGGTATATACGTACTACTCCCGGCCTCCATCCCAATGCATGTGGTGTCTTAGTGTTGGATGCACGAACTTTGACCATTAATTTAACCACTAATATGTGAGAATTATGTCATAAATATCATATCATTAGAAACTTTATTTAAATACGAATCCAAGAGTATAATTTTCAAAGCACGTAACACAATTCTTGTTGGTCAAATTGATAATTAAACTTGGTTCACGCAACTTAAGGACACCGCCTAATTGGGGATGGAGGGAGTATAAGTTTTCTTGATTTGTCCTTGAGGGTGATCGTGACCACGATCACTCCGCGACGCGTGTCCGGAACCGTGTATGGGTTTCACCATCCCCATCTCTTATCTCTTTCCCCGTCATCTTCTCTTATTATCTGCCCTTCTTTGCGCGCACCAGATCGGGAGAGATAAGCGAGATGGAGAGCGGTTGCGCTCCACCGAGTTAGAATCATGACTAACCCAGCTGGCCATCGCAGCTAGCGACTGCAAGGCAGGATCAAGCTGGAGGCAGGGTTGTCGCGACATGGACTCCAGCAAGGAAGAGACTTAGAGTTGTGGGTGAGTCACCGGCGTTTGACATAGGGATGTAAGGTACGGGTCGCCGGCGCAGGAGAAAAAAAAGGGGGTTGGGCGAGAGTCTCAGAGAGATGGGCGGATGAGGGGAGGTGGACCGACGAAGGAGGCGCTTGGGTAGGGTGGTGCGGTGAGGCGTCGCAGCAGCAGACTGGGCGCGGGTGGTGGCGGTAGTCGCCTAAGCCTATGCAGGGGTGGGTGGAGTCGACAAAGGTGGAGAGAAAAAACGGCGGGGGTGATTCACGGTGGCGGGAAGAAGGACGGTGATGGTTGTTCTTCTTGTTCCTTCCTCCTCTCTTCCCTTCTACCGCGACACACGAAATGACAATGGTGGGATGTCGAAAAATTGACAACGCCCACGGATGCCCGCCAGTTAGCAACCCCCTAAGTTTTCATACATCTTGGAAGTACAACAACAATTACTGCCATGTTTTTTGACCTGTCTGACAATTAGTGATAGTACAATCGATTAGGAAACCAATAATCACGGGCCTGCAAGAGGCATGCGCAACAAGTATGCGCTCCAACCCCTTTCCTTATTTCTTTTTATTTAGGTAACTAGTATATAAACGTCATTTATAGCTGGTTATACAACACATGCCTCTATTGGGTTTCCAATTGTTACTGGAGCTATTGCCCCAATCTTATTTGAAGACGGTTCTAAAGCCGGCCGTAAAACATGCTCCTCTCATTTGATTTTTCAGGAGAAACCGATGTCAAATTTAGAGAGACAAAGTCGGTTTCCTAATTGAAACCGGCAAAAGATGTCCGGTTCATTCTGTTAACCGGCTGCATGCTTAGTTAGAGAAATAACATTATAAACAATATTAATCATCTCCCGAATTCAGAAGTTACAATCATATCATGAATTCACGACACATAAATGAAAAAAACGCGCCATTCACATCTCAAGTTTACTAGTTAAAATATATCAATTTAATATTACAACTTACTTGATGACCTTTTTCCTGCCAAATCATCGAGACTCCTCTACCACTTAAGTTACCCTCCATCGAGGTGCAACTGCCGAGAGCGAGCTGGTGTGCGGGCACAACCGAGGCGCGACGAGCTGCTGCCACCATCGAGGCACTCCGGTGGCTACCAGGTGTGTATAGCTGATCGGGCGGCCAACAAGTTGCTTGACATCCTCATGCGAGTGGGCACGTCCGAGACGTCGGGGCATGGCGAACTGCCCGAGGGAACGCTGATGAACACTTGGTCCAGGATAGGCGCGAGCTCGACCGCGACGCCACAGGGACGAGCTCATTTTTCTGTGCACACAAGGTGTTTAATATAATGCCCACAAGAAAATGATTATGAAAAGAGAGCAGGAATGATGACGGATGGGTCCTACGTCCAATTTACGGCCCCGCCACACGTAATTGGTGCCACATCAAGCTGACAACGGGGTCCACCTGTCAGAATTTCAATCATATCGCCCAAATGGCCCGATCAATGTTTCTACTCCACAGTTTCTAAACAGTGGTGGTTGTTTATGAAAATTTGTATTTTGATCGTTTCTTGAAACCCTAACCCCAATTATGGTGACTTTTTACAATTTTCCCGCATTCTTTACGTACATGCTCCTCTACAAAGAAAATTATAATGGTTCTCAAACACCTCAGCCTTGAAACTGGTCTTCAACAATGCCCTGAATCTAAACAGAATTCATGTATACGCTACAACATGTTGATGGATCTTTTTCACTTACACACGCAGCTAGCTAGCAGCAGCAAGCGCGGCATACAGCTACTCCCTCTGTTCCACAATGTATGCCTTTTTAGCAAACTGGTTACAGCAGAACACATCACACGCACTCAGTGGTGCGGGAGAGCGAGTAACGCCTGCTTGCCTGGACGAATCACCAGCCATTTTTAGTGCCACCTCGCTAGATTAGTAAGAAATTGACCACATTTTTTTGAAACAAATTGTCCACTTTTTTTTTGACTTACAAATTGACCACTTTAAATAGTAGCTCTCGTCTTGTTCAAAACAAACTTGTTCAAAAAAAAAAAGTAGCTCTCGTCAACTCTTTTTTTTTGAAGGAAATAAAGATAAAATACGGATCAGCCCAAATCCCGGAACGGCTCGCTGCGCATGTCCACGAAACATTTCGGGAGAAACTAGCCTAGGTGGGCTTGCTGGACAAAGCCCAAAAATCCAGTTGCGACCAAGCCCAGAGAGCTTCGTCCACATTGGAATCGGCCGAGTCGGCAGTCGGGGAGGAACCCTAGCGGAGCGGAGGCGGCGATGTCGGCGGCGCTTCGATGCGCGGCGAGGAGGATCGTGGTGGCCGGCCGGGGGCTCCAGCGAACGCCAGCGGCGGCCGCCGAGGAAGGGTGGCGGCGGCTTTCACCAAGTTTCAACAGCGGGCCTTCGCCCTCGTTTCGCCGGTTCTGTTCCCAGGTACTTCACCCCACCCGCGCTAGCATTTTTTTTGAACTTGGAACGCTGTCATTCCATTAACTTTGGTCGGCATACTCGCCGGACATAGCCCTGGTTACAATAGTTGGGAGATTGTCCTCCCATACATGCATAAACTCGGGTGGCTCAGCCACTCCCAGGGACGCCAGCTCCTGAGCTGGGCGATTACACGATCGGGGCATAAACACTACACGGTAGTCAACAAACGACATCTGCACGCGATATTTCGCTTCTTTGAACAATGCTCCCAATGGAGCTGCATCATAGCTGTTCGACAGCACTGCTTGCTTCAGGACCTGACAGTCGGTAGCAAAGATAGGACGTCCAATACCCATTTGATCAGCAACAGTGATGACATGAAGGAGAGCTTGTGTTTAAGACTGCAGAGCTTCACCAGCGTTTTGAATGGAACCAGCAGCGGCAAACACAGGCTGACACTCATGATCCCGGGCAATACATCCCCAGCCTCCTCTCCCCGATTCAATGTGGAAAGCTCCATCAGTATTAATCATGATCCATTATTCAGGAGGAGCCTGCCAACGAGGCTCATCAGTGCGTGGTGTTGGTGGCTTTTTACTGAAGAATTCTTCCCATTCGAGGACATATCTCCGCACAACGAACTGCAGTTCCTCCATGGACAGCCGCCTCTCTGCATGATTTGCTTTATTACGTTCAGACCACCAACACCAAAACAGCGCCACCACTGTCATCATCTCATTCGGCTGTAGGGAAAAGACTGCATGGAGGAGTTCAAGGCTGGAGGAACATGACAGTAGGTTTTCACTAGTTTGTTCAGGCAGGATGGCGCGCCAGGCCTTCTTTAGTTTAGGGCATCTCAAGAACAGGTGCCCCCCCCCCCCCCCCCCCATCTCCGAAACCACGATGACACACTGGGCATCTCATGTCTAGCTCAACATGCTTCCTTTTTACATTCATCCTTGTTGGCAGTGAATCGTGTCCAACCCTCCACAGGAAATGGTGCACCCTGTCCGGGCAATGCAAATTCTACAACCGGTGCCAGATATCCTTCCTCCATTGGCTACCACGCCCACTCGCAGAAGACCCTGCTTGTCTAGCAGTGTTGATCGATAGAGAGTAACAGCGATACGCTGATTTAACAGAGAAAACCCCCTTCTCGTCAAAGTGCCAGGCCACAAAATCTTCCTCATGCTCACATATAGGAATCCAAAGGATGGGACTCGCATCAACTGCCTCAAAAGTTTGGCGAACAAGGGCTTCGTCCCACCCACCGGCGATAGGATCAATGAGTTCTTGAACTCGTGTCAGTACCTGATTACCCTAGCGGCTGCGCGGTTTGCGTTTATCACCCTGTGGAATCCATGGGTCGTCCCAGATGTGAACCTTGCTGCCGTCGCCAATCCTCCATATAACTCCTTCCTTCAACACCTCATTGCCTTTGAGAATGCTTCTCCACACATAACTCATGCCTGCAACTGGTTGTGCCTTAAGAATATCTCCATCCTCGAAATATTTCGCCCTTAACACCGTACAACAGAGAGATTGTGGGGCTTGCAGCAACCTCCAGCCTTGCCTTGCGAGCATAGACATATTAAAGGCATGGAGATCTTTAAAACCCAGACCGTCATTTTCTTTATCATCTTGCTGTGCCCACCAGAATGGACAAATAGCTTGCGTTATATCATCACACAGGCTCTTTGTCAAATCGAAGCAAGCCATAGCATAGGTTGGAATCGCTTGCTCGTGCTCTGTGTAGGAAATATTTCCCTCATGTTTTAGCCTGTCTATAATTGTAGTTAATCAACTGTTGTTGCCGTAGCTGCTAGCAAACTGACCTGAACATGAACCCTCAGCTTGAAAATAGTTAAATTAAAACCCTATCATGTCAAGTTTCTGAGTCTCATCGTCAGACATGGTTACCTGAACCATGCTTTTTTCTGAAAGAGTATCAGGTTCCGTATCCTTTGTCGTGTTAGTTATTTTTTACCTCTTGTTTCGTCTCTTGATTTATTACTCTTAGATGTACATAAAACATTCAGAGGCTCTTTTTTTTGTAGGCGTTTCAGTACATTACAAACACACATAAATCATATGTATCTTGCTGCTTCCAACGTATGTCCAAGTTGCTCGTTCTATATGGTAGCCTGTTTGCCTGTGCATATAGTATAGTCGAGTCGGCCACTAAGTTTGGCAATGATGCATCGGCTTGGTATGCTGACCCTGGATCTTGCTGGAATCGTGCAACCTGCAAGAGTATTCAGGGATTTAGGCTCGACTATTTTAAAGGGATGCTACTTGCCTTGCTTCACCATGGCGTGCCCTAGCATCGGTCAACTTAGGACCGAATACTTTGATGCATCTTATCACAGTGAACCAAGCAGTTAAGGTCCCACCGTGCGTCCACTTAAGCAGTTAAGCCATTGGGTCCCAACTTGTATCCACATGTGCTTAGATTAGGCATGTTACCGACCGTAGGACCGCCTAACAGCAACCCTCTGTGCGCTTGATCTTTTATTCTTTACTGTGATAGCTAACAAGTAGTACAACACTAGAACCTAGGTGTGATGTCTAGTCTTTGATGTTTTCCCACTGCCATGTAATTTTGTATACTCAGTATTAGAAGATGATCCAACTATTACAGAGAAAACTATAGTGTTCAATACATTTGTCCATTGACTGAGACCAAGCAGCCTTTGCTTGCCCTGCTGTTTCTTAGTACCATTATTCATACATTACTAGCAAGCGACATCTGTATCATTTGCTCTTGCTCATTAGGATTAGCAGTACCAGTACCCTCATGGTTTAGTGTACATAATTGTTCTTGGTGAAACTGCTAGTAAACTGACCTGAAGATGTACCCCCACCTTCAAACTAGTCAAAGGAACCCCCGTTGTTGTTAAGTTTCTCCCTCTCATTGTCAGACATAGTTGCCTTTGTGTTCCCTCATGATTTAGATTTAGGCTCAGCTTGGCAAATTCTAAAGGGAAGCTACTCGCCTCGCTTTCTCCACCTTGCGTGCCGCTCCCATTTTGGTCTGTAAAAATAGAAGTCTCTAGCTCTCATTGTTAGGCAAGTTTCCTTTTTTCTTCACGATTTATGCTCATCTTGACAATTCTAAACTATGCTACTTGCGTTGCTTTCTCCACGTTGGCACACACACTGGTGGGGGTCAAATATATGCTTCTCTTCATAGTCAGTTACTGATTTCTGCTCTTGTTTAATGTGCCTCATATCATACAGTGTTCTGAAAACCTGCATCTTATTTGATTTCCCTGAAAATTGCTTCTCTATATCCTTCCATATATCAGCTGCAGTTTGAAGATTCTCCACTTGTTCTCGGACTTTTTTTTTCCATGGAGCTCAGAAGCCAAACCATCACACACTGTTGATTTTGCTCCCACTGTTCCTTGTCTGCACCATAACCTGGTTTCTCTTCTTCCTCTCTTACATATTTCTGCAGTCCATGTGCTCCTAAATTCAGAGAAGCATTTCTAGCCCAACTGAAATAGTCCTCTGGACCAGACACCTGCTAGGATTTGGCTCTAATATAATCTTCAAGCTATCAGAAGTACTACTCCCTCCGATCCGTTAAAACTGTCACTGGAAATGAACTTAGCTAGTACAACTCCATAGGTACGTTTGCGTCTATTATTTGGGATCAGAGGGAGTACTAGATTTTGATTGTGACCGCTCCATTAGCTGCACAAGCATCCGCTGCATAGCTTCACACAATTTCTCAACACTAGTTTCCTTATCCTTGTCTCCCATGATTCCTGATGGAAAAACACAACTAGCTTACTTGCTTCCAACATATTGCGCAAAACACTATTAGCTTACTTGCTTCCACCACACGTCCCAAAGGATTCATCAATCACAGAACTAGCTCCTCTCTAACCAAACCGTGCTGGCCACGATAGCTGAATCCACCACAGCAACCTTCAAAAAAAACTGATGACTACCTTGGATTGAGAGTTTTCCTTCAGCTTTTTTCTACTCCGAACAGAGCGCCCCAGTGACAGCAGCACAGTACAGCTGCAGCTCCAAGATCCGCGCATGGCGATGCCAACGCAGCACAGCTCCATTGATGAAGACCAATGTATTCACTCCGGATTAGGGAGCTCTGTTACCATGTTGTCGCTAGCAATTAAACTACAGATATTTTTCTTTGAAATTTTCAGTTTCAATCATACCAACAGCAGGAGTACAAAGTATGTATACCTCTATGTTCTGGAAGCTTTGATCTTATTCCTCTGCTCCCATTTCAGTACTCTAAAAAAGGCTTTGGCTACTTTACATTTGGTTGCTCAGTAACATTTACAACATTCAGACTACTCACCTAAGAACTCAACATCTGTTATACAACACAGTGCTTATCCCACAAAGCACGGAAGCATTCGTTGAAGCCCGGTGAAGTCTTCGTACTTTGACATGAACCCTTATAAGCTCCTTGCAAAGCAATTGTCACCCTAGAACTAATCTCAATCTTAAAATAAACTTATGCTTTTCACATTGCAGCGTGGTGAATCTGATCGTCCGCTCACGTTCGAGGAGAGGCTGGCACTCTGGAAAAGAGGTGGTCGCCTTTTATACAGGACAACAAATGTGGTTGCAACCTTTGTAGCAAGCTATTACGTGCTCAAGCTGTCAGTGGAGCTGGCAGTGAATGAGTACCGTGAGCCTGGGTATATGGTGCACGAAGCTGTATCTTTCATCAAGAGGTCGGAAGACAAGGTGAGAAGTATACCAATCATTGTGTTTGTAAGTAGCTAGTTTATTAGTGTGTCCTGCTGTGTTTGTGTGGTCAATTTATGTGTTTTTGCTGTGATTGGTTTAGCTGCGGAGCTTACGGGATCGCTAAGCAGAGGGAAGAAGCTGTAGGAGGCCATGGAGGGAGAGTTCTGTGAGGAGCATGTAGAAGGTGCCGGGTTTGAACTGTTGAGGACTATGGAGAGTTCTGAGAGGACTATGGAGTCCAACTGAAGAAGTTGGTGCCGGGAGAGTTCTGTGACTCTATGAATACTATGGAGAGTTCTGTGGGGGTTTAATTGTTAGAAGAATTACCCGTTGGAGCATGAACTGTTTTACTATGATGTAGTCTTTGTGTCATCATCATTCTGTGTTGCTTTTGGAGAAAGCATTGCCCAGATGTTTGGCAGTGCAGAAGGTGTTGCAATGCTTAAATTTGCCTCTGACGATTGGCAGTAGACCTATCAGCAGGAACAAAAGGAGTTTCTTGGGAGTAGAAAGCAACATTTCATCGCAAAATCTAAATGAAAAGGCATAAACAGTATCAGCTGAAGGCCTGAAGCACAGAGCACACGCGTACCACGTACCGGTCTAGCAAAAGGTAGCCCCGAGATAGAACCAACATGACTATCTGGTGTGGCAGCCGGTGGAACCAATTATCTTGCCTTTTCTTAAGTTTTTTAATACCGTAAGCATGTAAACCTAAGTATATACATGGTCATTTAAAATGACGATGTGATGACGGTTGATGAAAGGGGTAGCAGAAGGTCGACTTCAATACTTTATCAAAAACAAATGATGACATGGTTCAATCTTTGGCAAGAAATGATGTGGCTAAAGGTGGCAATACATTTATCTTATCCTATGTGTTTTCATGCAAACCTTAATATATCACGTACAACCTAATAATTAGATGAAGAAAAGACAACTAATATTCTAATTTCAGTTCCTTGCATCAAAGTTAAAACGATTATGTTAGGCCATCCCTAGCAGATCCTGTATAAACCTCCCGATCAAGAAAATTCCGGTCGATGTGCGGCTTTGGTCCATTTTGGTGGCTTGGAAACTGCATTCCGCTCGACCCGTATATATATTTTTGGTACCCACTAAATCCATCCTTGATCCCACTATATCCACGATTCCACGGTACTGCTGCCGATTGAGGGTTAGACCCCCCCTGATCCCCTCTGAAGCGAAATCGGTTCCACCGCCCCAAAATTGCCCACCTCCGCCCTCATATCTTCTACTCCAGCATGCCCACGCTGCCTACCCAAGTCCACGTGGCCGCAGTGGCCGCGTCGGGAGAGGCGGAGGCCGTGCGTCTCTGGGCGGCGACGAGGAGCAGTGCCACCTCCGCTGACAAACTTGGAGGGTTGCGCGAGAACTACGCCGCTGCCGAGTGCATGGCGCCCCCCACACGCACGGCGTAGACGCGGGGAGCTCCCGCGCGGTGCCGGACGTCATCATGTTGAGTGACGAAGAGAACATCCCTCCGCTAGGCGAGGCGTGAGGTCTGCGCTCGACTCTCCTAGAGCGGCGGGCGCATGGGGTGGCGACGATGTGCTCGACGAGTGCACCTTGCACCATTTCAGGCGGTGTCGCGCCGCCAATGATGAATTTGTAGCCAGTCAGCGCGCTATGGCGAATGACGATATCGGTGCTCAGGGTCGCCTCGAAACTGCCAAGAGGGAGCACGATCTCGCGTGGGCGCTGCACAAGTACACTTTCAAGTATTACCTCAACTACGAATAGTGACCACGCCGGCAAGTATGGTTAGGTGTCGTTTACTAGATCTATGTAAAAAAAACTGTGTTTGGTTGCAGTTTGTATGATGGTTTTGTTTGTATGAACTATGTATGTGAACTGCTGCCATGATTAGAAGCAAATTTTAGGGAGAAGTACTTTTTCAAAAATATCAGCATGAATTTATTGTATCTGTCTTGCTTAATGCTTTTGCAAACCGTAAAAAAGTTTCGGCGTACCCAAAACTAATTTTCCAGTGTTGGTTTTTATGGTATCTCTAGAGATGCTCTTAGTTCGAGCTATATCAAGCTACAATTGAGCGACGAGGCATCTGAACCTTTTTTTTCTGCCCTATAACCACCAAACAGATTGTGGGCTTCCCAACGATCTAAACCTCACTTCTTGGGCTCGAGCCAGGCCTTCGCCAGAGAGGGTGGCCCGTTCGGGAAGTCCATCTTGTCACGTCCCTGATCCCCGGCCGACCACCGGAGTATTTTTTGTCAAATCTGACCGTTTTCGTGAAGTAATAACGTATCTGGCCGCTCGCGGAAATTATTTGCGAATCTGGCCCCCTGAGGTCGGCGCAGTTCGGTTGGCGTCGACATCAGGGGTCAGATTTGCAAATTTTTGTTGGCACCAAACTGCACAAGTTCGGCTCCATTTGCGTTGGCGTCGACCTCAGGGGCCAGATTTGCAAATAGTTTCCGGAACAGCCAGATGCGTTATTAGTTCACGAAAACAGCCAGATTTGGCAAAAAATAGACCACCGGAATCCGGTTGTTCGCCGCCGGCGACCTCCCGCTGCTCCTCCTCCTCTGCCACTCGGAGCCTGTCTTCAAATGCGACCTCCGCGCCTTACCAAGTCACAAACGGCGGCGGCGAGCACGGCCTACGTGGCCCCTCCTCCGCCGCTTCCGCCGCCCCGACGTGTCAGCTCCTCATCCACACTTCCCGCCTGGTCAAATTGACAATTCCTCCTATTTCCTTCCATTCGCCACAAAAATACTCCACCAAATCGGCGTCCTCTTCGTCTCGCAGTAAGCTCGTAGCGCGACCATGACGGCCTCGGGAACCCTAGTCTTGTACAGGGCGGTGTTCACCGCGCTAGGCCTGATCATGGTGGGCACCCTGGTGTACACCTGCGTCACCGACGGCTCGCCGTTCCGCGCCGAGCTGCTCACCCCGTGAGTACTGTTTTTTGTTTTTCTCTCTCCGTTGATTGAAGAGGGTTAATTAGATGCTAATTACTCCGGTGAATTTCGATATTCATCTCATGCTTCTGGTGTGCTTCTCTTGCGGAAACGATAGGTGGCTATTGCGCATTTACTTTTTGTGGATATGATGCTTCTATGTCGAAATAGCACTACCTAGGCTTGTTGATTTTAGTATAGAGTGACTTGCCTCACTAATGATTAGCAGTAGTATGAAGCTTATACTATGTATTATGTTAAAGGTTTTCTTCCAATTTTGCTGGTACCTCCAGAAGGCGTGGTTAATCAGCACCATTTGTAGCACTTGCGACGTTATATGTTCAGTTATGAAGTTTAGTTTGCTCATGAAATTCAGTTACTGTCTTTTTCTGTGTAAATATTACACAAGAAATGCATAAATTACTTCGTTTGTCTTTACAAGGCTTTAGCTGTAGCATGTTGCTTATATTGGATTTAGTTACGTGTCTTGAATTAGTAAGGCGGCGAGACATGGAAATTAAGACGTTGTCAACATTGCTACAGGTTTAGGTAGCTCGTGAGAAATGCTACTTTTAAAATTCAGTGTTGATTAATTTTGTAGGGTTTGTTCTCGATAGAACTGATATGTTTTTAAACAGTGAACTGTACATTTCATCAGAGTTTGCAGATAATAGATCTTGTCCAATATTTACATGTTTTCAAATGATCTTCACATGGAAATTGTAATTCTTCTTGTGTAGGTGGATGGTGACAACGCTGGTTGACTTTTATGTGAATATAATAGCGATTTCGGTAATTCCTCTATCTCTTTGTTTTATTTCCCCGTTGCTAACCATTTGAGTAATTCAGATGCTATGTACACAAATCTTGTGATGTTTATAATATTTGGTAGGACAACAGGTTGCATACATTATACAAGAGTGGACTACTATATAGCAACAAGTTTTGTTTTACTATCTGTTGTTGAATAAATTGAACTGTTGGAAGAATACATTATGTAACTGATAAAATTATCCGGTGACTTGTATTTGTCCATAAGTTCCTTCTATCGATTCATTGTTTCCTTTGCGCTTATAAGAAAGTTATTCAGTGACTTGTATTTGTCCAGGAGACATTCTTGTATAACCTTGTCCACATGACATTAGTTGCATTAGTTCCTGCTTATGCACGATCTAGTAAATTATCATAGTCATTTTTCTTCTGTTTTATCCAAGCTAGTTATTCCCCTTGATTCAAATAAAGAATTTCTGGAGTCCATCTTTTATATACGCAAACCTGAAGCTAGGTCTTTGGCATCAGCCGGAGATTCTGGGTTGCAGCTTGTCCTTCTATAGGGGGATGCAGGCCTTTCCATGTGTGCGCCTTGTTGTGTGTGTGGACATGTCTGTTTTAGCCTTCTTCGGTTTGTCGCTACAACTCGTTTTCTATCATTGCATCGAGACACAGTCCTTGCCTGAAAATGATGCTTGGTTATGCAGGGATTGAGAGCTAGAATATTGTCTTAATTTTTTCATCGTTCTAAAGAATGTGGCAATAAACATCTTTGTCCAACATTAACTTGAGATTGAAGTGTTCCTTTCATTTATGGTGTTTCAGACTTGGGTTGTCTACAAGGAAGTAAGTTGGATTAGTTCTGTCTTCTGGGTAGTTCTGCTGTTTTGTTTCGGCAGGTATGGTTTCTTTTTGCAAATATTCTTGTATCCTCTTGATTTTTCATGGTCTGTTTCACAGTTCTGTTTGATTGGAGTGGAGGTGTTTTATTCTGTTTATTAATGTGATAATTTTTTCCATTTATTTGTCAGTGCTACTACATGTGCTTATATTGTTAGCAAGCTATTTGAGATAACGCCTTCAGGGCCTTCCCAAGATCCACTTGATCTTTTATTGCTCAGGTATATGATCAAATTATTTTCCATTGTTTGCAGGATACTGATTCATTCGAGTCACTATTTTGTCGACATATAATAGATGATTTAATAACTGCAATTCTGAAAGAACTGCATCAATCAAAAGTCTTTTAACATTTTATCAGTAATTCATGATTAGCTTTGACTGTCTTCCACTAGTAGAGAACCCACTTCTAGTACCGGTTGTAGATGGCCTTTAGTACCGGTTGCACAACCGGTACTAAAGGGTCGGCACTAAAGGGGTAACCCTTTAGTACCGGTACCAAAATAAAACCGGTACTAAAGGGTCTCCACGTGGGCGCACAGGGGCGCGCGACCATGAGGATATTTAGTCCCGGTTTGTAAAGGTTCCTGCTTTTTTTGCATATAATTTCAGGGGGGTTTTGGTTTTTTTTCTTTTCGTTTATTTTTCGGGGTTTAGGGTTTCTGGTTTTTTCCTTTTCGCTCATTTTTCAGGGTTTCGGAGGAGATCGCGTATAAAGTACTCACTACACATATAAAGTAGTCATTATACACATACAAAGTACTCTCGTCACATATAAATTTAAGTACACCTAATTAATTACAATGGAGCCTGTTCCTTTGTAGCATCGACTGCAGGGGGTTCCCTTGTATCATCGACTGCAGGGGGTTCCCTTGTAGCATCGACTGCAGGGGGTGGAGGGGGTCTGTCGTCAAAGTAGAATTCACCGAGTTCATCTATGACATGCGTAAGTAAGAATCCCGCCAATTCCTCCGCAATAGCTTTTACGCGGTTGTGTGGTAGGAGGCGGTTCCGCTTGTTTGACATCTTTAAAAGAAGGAAATGAAATTAGCTATGATTTCCACTAAACACAATTGATGGTTGCAAAATAAAAGTTGTGTATGATGTTTACGCACCTCTCGATTTCTTACACTGTTGACTCTCTCATTGACCTTCGTGTGAATGTACTCGCAAACATAGTATCCACATAGTTCTGTCCCCTCTTGTTGTCGCAGACACCACTATATATACAAGAATATAATTTAATCAAATAATAATCAAGAGAATGATAACGGTATTAGAAAGATACATGTAGTAGTACTTACTTTGTTAGTCTTGAACACCAGCTTATCTGGCCATTCACCGCGTTCTTCCTCTTTGAACTTTCTGTAAACCCTGTCCGGAAAAGAAAATAAATTGAGTAGTTATTACTTATACTTTTGATATCAGGAAATGAACAAAAGAGGCTGATATAGTGCGATTGAAATTACCTCCTGAGCATTAGACGCACGCTTTTGTATTCATCTTGATCTATCCTTAATGAGTCCCAGACTTCAACTTCTCCTATCTCGAGTCTAATGATTAGCAGAATGTAGTGGAACCTGCGCACATTTATATACGAAGGTATTCAGAACTTATCGATTACACTTAATATCGGGGAAGCAAAATAGAATGTGGACAAGACGGTAAAACTCACCCGAAGTTGTAAGGAAAAAGTATTTCCTTTTTCGTACTTTGTCGCTTAAAAAACGTTAACAAAACGTCCTCTGTGTTCACGGGATTTTCTTCCACGGTCTTGACATGAACTTTATCCGGGTCAATGAAACCAATGTCCCAGATTCCTCCGAGTCTGCATTCACGTATCTTCATTCTGCATAATTAGCGTACACAAGAATTTTGTGAGGACAATTTCAAGCAATGAATAAGAGATTATAACTATAAATAATTAAATTACAGGAATAAATTACTTACAGACAATAGCAGCTGATGATAGATTTGTCGAGAGCACGTTGATTGTACATCTGAAAAAGTTCTCGGAACTCAACATGCACACAATATTCTCGGAAGTAGTGTTGTTCCTTAACCGCCGCCATGATAGAGAATCTCCCTTCTTTTACGGCGGTCATGTACCAGCCATTCAAATTCCATAACTGTGTTGTCAGCAGGCTCGGATTTTCCACCATAGGCAGCCCGAGTTCAAAATCAAATTGTGTGGCCTTCTCCGCCATGGGGTAACCTGCAACGCCAATGACAACTTCTCCATGCTCGATTTCCCGAGTTTCAGAAGGTACAACGAGCGGGGCGAGCGATTGTGCTTCTTGTTCTCCGAGCTGGGCAACTCCTTTCCCGCGCAATTTCTCTTGCTCATTCTGTGAGGAAAGTACCTTGTCAATACCTCGCTCGTAGTCTGTAATGGGCGAAGGTGGAGGGTCATATAGGTTGTCAACGGTGTGATCTTTTACCGCATTTGGTATAGTCTTCAGAAGTTCCTTTATGGGGTCAAGTCTTGCCTCGACTCTTTCCTTCTTTTTCTGCTCAAAAAAGGCTCTCGACCCTTCACGTAGGCTCTCAGATAATTCCTGCTGAGTCATCTCAGAAGGTAACTTCTCAGGAGCCTTGACTTCCTTGGGGTTCTCAGGAGCCCGCACACTTTTTCCACGTTTCTTAACAGGGGAGGACGACGGGAACAGCTTCCGCTTTGTCAATTTACTAGTGGGGGCATCAGTCGGCTGACGGGACAGCGCGGGAGATGGACTCGCGGCGGGCTCCCAATCTTCGTGGGGGGAGGCGGGTGGACTTTGATGTGGTGAATGTCTAACGGGAGGAGTCGGTGGCCTTGGCTCCGAGTCTGGAAACTTGATGTATTCCTTCTTCCATAGAACGATACCAAGCTCAACTTCTCCCAATGTCTTCTCGCCTTGAGCTCCAGGAATGGCAAGAAGTATTGCGCCGAATCCCGGCAGAACTTTCGTGACCCCGACACGAGCAAATCCAGTCGGAATCACACCAAAATGGAAGGTTTCTCCAGGTTGATGTCGTAAAGCATAGCCAGTCGCCACCGGACAAGTAATGTTCATCATCGGCGCATGTAACTCACAATTTGTCTTCTCCGTGATATCATCCACGGGGTAGTGAGCCGCCGATGGTTCAGCAACTGGTTCATCAACTGCAGGATCTTGTAGCTGCGTGGAACCCACGCTGCTTTTCCGCTGAGATGGGCCGGTATCGCCTGCAGAAGCTTCTATTCGCAGTTGAGATTCCCTGGTCTGGGTCATTGAGGCCAGTTGCCTCTGCACAGCCTGCACCGTGCGTTCTAATGCGGTAAACCTATCGGCCTCCTTCTTCTTACTTCTGCAATGTTTTCTATAAGTTGCAACGTCTTCCGGCCACCCTTCAAGAAAACCAACCCCGCCTCCTCTGCCTCGACATCGCCCCCAGCGTTCTTTATTCCCGAGGGCTTGTGAAAGCTCGTCGTCCTCTCTATCGGGAACATATTTTCCCTCCTTGACTAGTTCTATGACATCTTTTATTTTTCTGATGACTCTTCTAATTTTTCTCCGCCATTTTCCCTTTGCAACAATCAGGCCTGTTTTTGGGTGCAACACTGCCCCATGCGCGAACAACCAGAACTTGGACCTGTCGGGCCAGTCATCTGTCTGTGGACGGATTCCGTTTTTCCGCAGCTCGTCTTCATAGGCTTGCCACTTAGGCAAGGCAGTCTTGTAGCCACCGGAGCCCAAATGATGGAAATATTTCTTCTTCTTAGCATTCAACTTATTTCGGGTCGATCGGGCCACAGCGACGGCCGATTTCTTATACGCCACAAATTCAGCCCAGTCATCTTTTAGCTTCTCTAGATGTCCAGTGAAAACTATATCTTTGTTCCCATATTTTTTCCACAATGTGTTCTTCCAGTGGTTGAATTGCTGGGCCATCTTGCTAAGGGTCCACTCCTTGACTTTATCCTTCATCTTCTGTGGGAGATCTGCCGGTAGGCTGAATTTAGACAACATTGAGTCCCAAAGGATATCTTTTATTCTTTGCTCGAGAAATTTTGCGCCTATGTTGGCTTTCTTCGGCTCATTCCATTCTGTCACAGTGATCGGGACCTTGTCCCTTACAAAAACTCCACACTGACGTACATATTTAGTGTAGATTCCATCGGGTTTCTCCGGTTTGCCTTTGAAGGTAACTTCGTCGATCGACAACGTTGCACCGTCCGGGAGCTTTATCCCTTGGGCCGGGCCTCGTACGGGGATTGACGACTGAGATCCGGAGGGCTGAAAGAAAAATGTTTTGTTAATAAGTGCGATTATAAATCAATTAATGCATCTAGCTATAGTGATCAACAAGACTTAATATATATACCTTCTGCTTAGCTAGTGATCCAGACGGTTCTTCGTCGTCGTCGTCTCTGAAATTTTCTAACTCAAGTCCATCACCGGAGTCATTCAAGCATTTCGCGCTGAATTCTTCGGCGTCTTCTTCGTCGGACGAATCTTCTCCATCGGAATATTCTCCATCGGAATTGGGTCCGGCAGCGTTGTTATATATTATTTCTTGGAAACGGTCTTCTTCCTCCAAATCTCGGACGAAGGTGGGGGCATCGTCAGCCATAGCTCAATGTCACTGCATATTTTCAAACTTAGCTAAAATTTTGAAACTTAGCAATATTATGAAACTTAGGAAAATTGCTACACTAATAATTTTGAAACTTAGCAATATTATGAAACTTAGGAAAATTGCTACACTAATAATTTTGAAACTTAGCAATATTATGAAACTTGACAATATTTCTAATTTAGCTAAAATTTTGAAACTTAGCAATATTTGAAACTTAGCAATATTTCAAACTTGACAATATTTCTAACTTGACAATCTAATTTTGCAATCTAATTTTCATAGCTAAACTGACAATATTTTCTAACTTTGCTAAATTTGCTTCAATTTCAAATGGAGAAATAACTACTATGGAGAAATAACAAAAATATTAACAAAAATAACATAAATTACAACTACAATAGCTATTAAATTTTCATAGCAACTAATGGCTAAATAACAAAAAATTTACAACTACAATAGCTATATAATGCAACTATGGAGAAAAAAAAAGAGAATGCAAAATTAAATCTCTCACCTTGGGCGGCCGGCGGCGGTGGTGCTGTGTGGAGGAGACCCGGACGGCGGCGGCCTCGTGGCAGTGGCAGAGGGGCCGATGGACGGCGGCCTCGTGGCGGTGGCAGAGGCAGTGGGGCGGCGCCGGGGCAGTGGCAGAGAGGCAGTGGGCGGCGCCGGGGCAGTGGGCGGCGCAGTACGTGGCAGTGGCAGAGGGGCCGGGACGCGGCGGTGGGGTGGTTCCTCGCCGGAGAATCGCCGGGGCAGGGCTCGCCGGAGCGCGGCGGGGCTGGAGAGCGGCAGGGCTTCGCCGGCGGAGTCGCGTCGAGGAGCGCAGCGTCGAGGAGTCGAGAAAATGGGGATCGATTCGTCGAGCCCCAGTTAAAACTGCATTCAAACGACCTTTAGTCGCGGTTGGTATTACGAGCCGGGACTAAATACCCTTTTGTACCGGCTGTAAAACACAACCGGTGATAAAGGATCTTTAGTCCCGGCTGGTAACACGAGCCGCGACTAAAGGTGTGTTTTGGGCCGCGGCAAAATTTCGGGCGCGAAGCCCAACCCTATAGAACCAGTTGTAAATAACAACCGGTACTAATAGTCCTTTGTTTCTGTTTTTTCTATTTTGTTTCTGTTTTGTTTTTTCTATTTTGTTTCTGTTTTGTCACACCACCTCCAGTACCTCCGCAGAAATGTCAGAGCAAACCCAACCGCGACGAAGAGAGGAACAGAGGACAAAATCTAGAAAAGCCGGCCGCCATCTTCGCAACCGTGTGCTTTTGTTTATTTTTTCTTTCGATTTGTTTTTCTAGAAAAGCCCAACCCTGAGCATTTCTGCACGAATTTGGAGCGGGGTCCTATACGGAAACCCATCGCGGCATAACTTCGCCCCGAGCAAAGCGAGATGACTATCAGTGTGCAAATTTTTTCAATCGGAACTACCCTACCATCTACCTTCAAATTGCTCGAAAGTCTGGCGAGATGCTCGGATGCGGAAATTAGCGTTTACATCTCTCTTCTGAGTTTTCATACTTCTTGTTGCTTTCTTTCCTATCGTGCCTTTTCCACGCAGTCTCCCCTCATGGCGCGATTGAGGAACACCGATGGGGTTAAGATCTGGAAGAAAGTCAACACAGAACTCAATGACCTCCTCTGTTCCATAGCCCTTGGACATGCTTCCTTCAGGCCTAGCACGGTTATGAACGTATTTCTTTAATACTCCCATGAACCTCTCAAAGGGGAACATGTTGTGTAGAAATACAGGACCGAGAATGGAAATCTCTTCGACTAGGTGAACTATGAGGTGCGTCATAATATTGAAGAAGGCCGGTGGAAACACCAACTCAAAGCTGACAAGACATTGGACCACACCCGTCTGTAAACTTGGTAGAGTTGCTGGATCGATTACCTTCTGAGAAATTGCATTCAGGAATGCACATAGCTTCACAATGGGTACTCGAACGTTTTCCGGTAGAAGCCCCCTCAATGCAACCGGAAGTAATTGTGTCATAATCACGTGGCAGTCATGAGACTTCAGGTTTTGGAACTTTTTCTCTGCCATGTTTATTATTCCCTTTATATTCGACGAGTAGCCAGACGGGACCTTGATACTGCTAAGGACTTGGAAAAAGATCTCCTTCTCTGCTTTGGTAAGAGCGTAGCTGGAAGTACCTTCATACTTCTCTGAATTCAGGTTGTCTGTTCCGTGGTGCGTACTTTGCTGGTCCTGCCGTGCAGCCGCTGTATCTTTCGTCTTCCCATACACGCCTAAGAAGTTTAGCAGGTTCACGCAAAGATTTTTCGTCACGTGCATCACGTCGATTGCAGAGCGAACCTCTAGGATTTCCCAATAGGGTAAATCCCAAAATATAGATTTCTTTTTCCACAAGGGTACGCGCTTGTTTACGTCTTTCGGAACATTTAGACTGCCAGGACCCTTTCCAAATATTACTTCCAAATCCTTGACCATGCCATATACAACATCACCATCACGGCGTGTAGGCTTCGTCCGGTTATCTGCCAAACCTTTGAAGTGCTTGCCTCCGTTTCTTACGTGATGCCTGCCTGGAAGAAACTGACGATGCCCCATGTACACAATCTTCTTACCTATATATGCACTGTCAGTCTTATCTAAACAGTGCGTGCATGCATTGTATCCCTTGTTCGACTGTCCTGAAATGTTACTAAGAGCAGGCCAATCATTGATGGTTACAAACAGCAACGCTCGTAGGGGAAACTCCTCTTGTTTGTACTCATCCCACACACGTACACCTTCGTCAGACCATAACTGTAAAAGTTCGTCAACTAATGGCCTCAGATACACATCAATGTCGTTGCCGGGTTGTTTCGGTCCTTGGATAAGCACTGGCATCATAATATACTTTTGTTTCATGCACAACCAAGGAGGAAGGTTATAGATACATAGAGTCACGGGCCAGGTGCTATGACTGCTGCTCTGCTCCCCAAACGGATTCAAGCCATCTGTACTTAGACCAAACCGTAAGTTCCTTGCGTCAGCTGCAAAATCCCCAAACGCACTGTCGATTTTTCTCCACTGAGACCCATCAGCGGGGTGTCTGAGCATCTCGTCTTCCTTACGGTCTTCTTTGTGCCATCGCAACAACTTGGCATGCTCTTTGTTTCGGAACAAACGTTTCAACCGTGGTATTATAGGAGCATACCACATCACCTTCGCGGGAACCCTCTTCCTGGGGCTCGGCTCGCCCTCAACATCACCTGGGTCATCTCGCGCGATCTTATACCGCAATGCACCGCATATCGGGCATGCATTCAAATTCTCGTACTTCTCGCCGCGGTAGAGGATGCAGTCATTGATGCATGCATGTATCTTTGTACCTCTAATCCTAGAGGGCAGACAATCTTCTTTGCTTCGTACGTGTTGTGGGCATTTCATTATTCCTCGGAAGATTTTCTTAAATATTTGTAGCAACTCTTGAAATGCCTTGTCAGATATTCCATTCTTTGCCTTCCACTGCAGCAATTCCAGGGTGGTACCTAGCTTTTTCTGGCCATCTTCACAATTTGGGTACAACGGTTTTTTGTGATCCTCTAACATTTGCTCCAGCTTCGACCACTCGTTTTCAGTTACGCAGTTCATCTGTTCATCACGAATGACCTGACGAAGATCATCATCGTCGGACTGATCAACAATGACCTCATGCTCTTCCTCCATTGTAGTATCACCGTGTTCATCAGAGAACACGGGATAGTTGTCATCATCCTCTTCTTCAGGGTTTTCCATTATAACCCCTCTTTCTCCGTGCTTGGTCCAACAAAAATAATTGGGCATGAAGCCTTCTCGAACAAGTGGGAGTGTATTGTTCTTACGCTCGGGTAATTCCTGTTATTCCGACATTCATCACATGGACAAATCATAAAACCATTCTTCAGCTTGTTTAACTTAACCACATCGAGAAAACGATGCATGCCATCAATAAACTCGGGTAAGCGTCGATCACCGTACATCCATTCTCGGCTCATCTGCATTACATAAATACATCAAAAACCATTACACGAGCTAAATAAGAGATACGTGACCAAATTAATTAATACAAGTTCATCACATTAAAAACAAAGTAGAGTTGTGCTCAAATGTAATACATAGTTCTCACGAAACATACATCAATAGAACTAACATACAACTATCTAAAGAATTTAAATCCAACAAATGCGATCAGAATCGCAACCAATGTAACTATTGAACCAACAGCATAATGATACCAAGCCTCTTGACTAATGGCATATTTTCTAATCTTTTTAAGCTTCACGCGCATTGCATCCATCTTCCTCTCGTAACTAGCGACGACGTCGGCAAGCTCGAGCCCGTGAGCATCATCGATGTCGGCAATCTTCAAGCCCAATTCCATCTTCTCGTCTAGGCATTGGAGACGAAGATCTTCACTTATTTTCAATTTTGCTCTCAATTCGTCGTTTTCTTTTTTAAAATACTCGACAATAGGGTCGACCGCAAATTCCGGTTCAACTACCTCCTAAATAAAAATATATCTACGTTAAGTTTGTCGGCATGATTGTTATAAACACGAAACAAAACAAATAGCTAAAAAGATATACCACATCCGAATCATAGACAGGACGAGGGCCGACGGGGACGGATATCAAAACCATGACACTATATATATAAAAACATAAGAAAATTATACAATAAATAATTATGCATATAAATCATATAACTAACATTTTTTATAAAAGATAAAAAAAGAGGCTCACCGAGGTGGTGTCGGCGACGGAGCGGCGCGGGCAATCGACGGCGGTGAGGATCAGGTGATGGGAAGACACTACATAAAACCACAAATTATACTTCAATTTAAGCTCACAATGCATATAAAACAAATGAAATCTCTAACTTAGGCATTTCATCAAACACCTTGCAAGCACAACCTAAATCAAACTTGCTAAACTTGCACGAAAATGAGCTAAACTTGAAATGCCGGAAGAGAAGATGAAGAAGTTGCTAACCCTTGTATATGGTGCCACCAAACTTGACAAATGTTGGAGAAAAAATGGGTGACCTAGAGCTTGGGAGAGAGGAAAAATGGAGTTGGGGTCGAGTTGCTTCAAAATGGAGCTGGCCGGGCCGGGTGGAAGATATAGAGGACTTTTAGTCCCGGTTTATAATACAAACCGGGACAGAGATAAAAAGAAGGAAATTTTGTCCCGGTTTGTATTACAAACCGGGACTAAAGGTCCTCGCCCAGAGGCACAGAAGATAAAAGATAAAAAGGAGGGAACTTTGTCCCGGTTTGTCATACAAACCGGGACTAATGCCCCATTTAGTACCGGGTTTTGTTGCAACCGGTACTAAAGAGCCGCACCAATGCCTCTGTTTCTACTAGTGTTCCTTCACATTATTGAATATTGATACTTGTTCTGTTTATTTTGCCTGCATTACTCAATACTTATGCCATTCTTGTACACTGAGACTGTTTGTTTCTGAGCTCCCCGTACTAACTCATTCTGAACTTCTAGTTCCTTGTCCTTGCACATAAAGGGGTACCAATAAATTATATCAAGAAGACAGCTATGCCAACATCAAATTAGTAGTTTTCTGTTACTTGAACAAATGAGCATGTGGAATCACCTTTTGGTCAATGCATGCAATATTCTAGTGTGCCACAGTCACTACTTTTCACTCAATAAATAGTAAGGAAGATGACTGCACTATTGCAGATCAAGATGAACTGAAAAGAAACAAATTTCAGCTCTTTTAGGCATAGCCGGTCCCAAGCCCGGGAAAAGGAGGAGGGTTGTGATAGGCTTGGCGAGCCAACGTAAAAATCAGCCATTCTTATGGATAGGAAACCCAATTGCCTACGACCTGTTGGTGGCTAACACCCTCTTCAGGAAGAGGCTTTCTCATAGTAACCTTTAGTAGCGCCCAACTTTCTAGGCAGATTGACTTTGTCCTTACTAGGAGGATGGAGAGGTGGGCTTGTTTGGACTGCGAGGTGATACCAGGTGAGTGTGTCGTGTCGCAGCATAAGCTTGTAGGGGCTGATTTTCGACTCCACACTCATGTACTGTGGGACAAAGGTGTCCAAATAACAAGAACTAAGTGGTGGAAGCTCAAAGGGGAAGCCCAGCAAACTTTTAAGGAGAGGCTGATCGCGGAACGGCCTTGGAGCGAGGATGGAGATGCGTATAGCATGTGGGCGAAGATGGCGACACACATCCGGAAGGTAGCTAGGGAGATGCTTGGGATGGCGAAAGGAAGGAAACAAGAACCGAAGGACACATGGTGGTGGAATGAGGTTGTCCAAAAGGCTATCAAGGAGAAGAAGGAGTGCTACAAGAGTTGGTTTCAAGATAGAAGCACAAGCAGTTTAGAGAAGTACAAGGAAGGCAAGAGAAACGCCGGGCGAGCGGTGAGTGCAGCAAGAGGGAAGGCCGATCTAAGAAGCATGGACACGGGGACGGAAAGACAGGGATACGCATACGGGGATACGGGATAAGGCATTTTCCAAAAAACAGCCATTCGGGGATACGGCGAGTATATATAAAATAAAATAAAAATATGCCGTGTAATATAGAGTTAAGACAGATAATTAATGAGAAAGAGATCAGAAAAGAGAATTTATTTCTGGTACAAGCTTCTCCACATAAGGAGCCACAACACCAGGACCAAGACGCCCTTCACTCTCACCCACGGATGATTGGCTACCGGTTGTGCCGCTCCCAGATGCCATGCTGTCTATCATGCCAGAAGCAGCCAATCAACGAGCAGCACAAGCAAAGAGCAGCAAGCCAGCAAGTATCTACCCCATCCAGTAGCTTAATGGAAGAAAATCTGAAGAAGGAATGAGAAGCTGTTGTGTTTCCTGCGGCTGCGAGGAGACTGCCGGTGCTGGAGGGGGCGGTCGCCGGTCGAATCCAGGCGTCGCCGGCGGCGGCGTCAAGTCCAGGTGGTGGCGGCTTCGATCCAGGATGTGGCGTCGTGTTCTGTTTGACTTGGGACCCGATGATGTTCCCACTGAGGTATGGAGATGCCTTGGTAACATAGCGGTAGTATGACTAACTAAGCTTTTCAACCACATATTTCGGTCAAACAAGATGCCCGATGAATGGAGGGAAAGTATATTAGTACCCATCTTCAAGAATAAAGGAGATATTCAAAGTTGTACTAATTACCGAGGAATTAAGCTTATGAGCCATACTATGAAGCTTTGGGAGAGAGTGATTGAGCATCGCTTGAGGAGAGTGACGAGTGTCAATAAAAACCAATTTGGTTTTATTCCTAGGAGATCGACTACGGATGCGATTTTCTTGCTCCGCCAGCTTATGGAGAGATATAGAGAGCAAATGAAGGACCTACATATGGTTTTCATTGACTTGGAGAAGGCTTATGACAAGATACCAAGAACGGTCATGTGGTGGGCACTAGAGAAACACAAAGTCCCAACAAAGTCCATTTCCCTCATCAAAGATATGTACACGAATGTTGTGACAAGTGTTCGCGTAGGGAATAGCAAGATAACCTTTCCAATTACGATAGGTCTACATCAAGGGTCAGCTTTGAGCCCATACATTTTTGACTTGGTGATAGATGAGGTCACTAAGGACATAGGGAGATATCCCTTGGTGTATGCTCTTTGCTGATGATGTGGTACTAGTAGATGAGAGTAGGGCGGGCGTCAATAGAAAACTGGAGCTTTGGAGGCAGACTTTGAATTCCAAGGGTTTTAGATTTAGTAGGACAAAGACTGAGTATTTGTGGTGCGATTTTAGTAGCGATAGATGCGAGGACGGAGAGGTTAGGCTAGGAGGGCAATTAGTTCCCAAGAGGGGGACCTTCCGATACTTGGGATCAATGCTGCAAAGTAATGGTGGCATCGATGAGGATGTTAGTCACAGGATCAAGGCAGGGTGGATGAAGTGGCGGCAAGCATCTGGTATCCTATGCGACAAGAAGGTCCCACAAAAGATAAAAGGTAAGTTTTATAGGACGGCAGTCAGACCTGCCATGCTTTATGGAGCAGAATGCTGGCCCACTAAAAGACAACACATTCAACAAATGAGTGTCATAGAGGTGCGTGTGCTTAGATGGATGTGTGGATACACAAGGAAGGACCGAATCAAGAACGAGGTGATACGTGAGAGGGTAGGAGTGGCGCCGATTGAAGAAAAGGTGGTCCAACATAGGCTGAGGTGGTTTGGACATGTCCACCGGAGGCCACCGGAAGCACCGGTTAATAGCGGGATTCTAAGGGGCATAGATAATATAAAGAGGGGTAGAGGGCGACCAAAATTGACATGGGAGGAGGCTGTTAAAAGGGACTTGAAAGACTGGAGTGTACATAGAGATTTGGTTTTTGATAGGGCTGCACGGAAATCAGCAATCCATGTGCCCAAACCTTGATTTACTCTTTTATCTTTTGTCTTCTTTCTTTTTTCTTTTACGTTTTCCCAAGTTTGTATGTGGGTTTCATATCTAGCCTACCCAACTTGCTTGGGACAAAAGGCTTAGCCTACCCCAAGTTGTTGTTGTTGTTGTTGTTGTTGTTGCCATAGTCACTACTTTTCACTCGATAAATAGGGAGGAATGAAGATGACTGCACTACTGCGTCTTTCCTGCTCTTGTCTTTCCTGCTGACACTATCTCAAACTGAAACTGATTATACATCTCTTTTTTCAGGCAAGATAATCTACCAGAAAGGAAGTGTGCTTTTGTCACAGTTGGGAGAACTATTTTCAGCATTTTGGGCATACTCATGGCTGCACTTGTCACATATACTGTCATTACAGATGGCCTGCCTTTTAGGAAGGATTTGTTGACACCGTAAGTGAATACATTTAATTCATACTCCGTATTTGTCATTTTCTTAGAACTGTCGATTCGAAGTATTTGTGTGTCCTGGTAGATGTAGCAGATAAAAGACTAAAGCTAGTGATTAGGTACTGGATTACAGAACCTTAGAATGTGCAAAAGCCCTACATAGTTTCAAAATATAAAGTAAGCATGAGATATGGGAATCGTGCTAGAAGCCCATCTATGCTGAAGTTGCGACTAAGAGTCATTTTTAATGCTTCTGTCCATGAGTATGCTGTGTTACTCGGACATGGGCTTGTGTTTAGGTATCCAACTCAGACGTCCAATTTGGTAAGAAAATATTGGACAGAACAAAATAACACTCATAATTTAGCTCCAGTGTCAAAACCGACACAGATTCGGTGTGCCTACTCAGATATCAGAGATGTGTCCAAGTAACACAGTCCTACTTGGCAACTCAACGTAGTTTGTGTACAAGACTGCGAGCCATCCAAAGTTGAAAGAAAATCCTTAGAGGCATGACCCAAGTAAATCTTGTATGATGCTGACATTTACGAACTTATTGTATATTTTTCTTTGATTTGACTATTTAGGTACTAACTGAATATATTTGGTTATTCATTATGCAAACTATGAAGAGTTCTTTTTGGTATTTTGGCTGTCATCTAATTTCACTGGTTTCTGCAATTAGAAATCTCAAATTTATAATTCTCTTGTGCACAGGTGGATGGCTGCAACCTTAATTGACTTCTATATAAATATCTTTGCAATATCGGTGAGACATCTTCAAATCTCAGTAATTGTTCAAAGCAATTAGATTTTATTTCATGGAACTACGCATACTTAGTTTGTTCATTAACTTCTGTAGTTCTAGCTGACAAAGTTCATTTTTTGGTTGGGAGTGGTCTTTCTTGTATTTTACTCCCTGATGTCAACACAAGGCCAAATGATTAATCTTTGATGGCGTGTTGACAGGTATGGGTTGTTCACAAGGAGTCTTCTTGGATCTCATCAGTCATTTGGATATGCTTGTTGATATGCTTCGGAAGGTATACAATTCTTTTTTCGGGGCTTTTAACATACAATGTCTTAGCATATCACTACATAATATTTGGGGTTCTTCTGGTTCATACAACTATGATTTTACCACAGTACTTGTCAGAACAGTTGTTGCATCTGCATATCAACATAAGATGTAATTAGTACTAACTAAAAATGGTTTTTTTCCATGCTGATGAATTATTACCGTCATATGTTTGTTGTAATTTAGCATGAGTTGCACTTTTATGTGTTTCATGCTGGGTGTGATACTCGTACATTTAAATACTAAGAGTCCCAGCTAGGATTATTTTTGCTTCACATGTGGGCGGCATTTTCTCTAGTACTATTTTGTACAACTGTAATTATGTAAAGCTGTAATATACTTGTTATTCAGTGTATGCAGCATCAAGTATTAATTTGCGCACGCAACTTATTTAGCCTTGTCCTCTTTTTCTTCGTTTTAGCATCACAACATGTGGCTACATTGTGGTTCAACTTCTCCAAGTGTCATACCAAGACCCAATCTACCATGTGCTGCTGAACTCTCATAGCAAGTATGGAATTGCACCCTCTCAGTAATCCTTGCTATTCTACGGATCTAGTTAGCTTGCAGTTGTGTAAACTTTGCTTGACATAGTCATTGATCTGGTATTTATCTGTTTGAAATGTAGGAAGATTTGAATATATCGAAGGGCTGTAATATGTTTCGTACACAATAAATTCTCTCTTAGACCATAGCATGCAGTAATAAAGGGTAGTACATAACCCTCTATTCTATCTAATCGGATGACGGATACGACGGCCTTAAACCTCAAAAAAATAAATTAATAAAGGGTATATCAGAATAGCGATTAGTGGAGTTATTGCTTGATGTAATGGCACAACCTTTTTGGCAATTTCTCCACAAAGACCATGCTATCCGTGAAGTTGAGTTTCTTACTTTCGTGTGGTCATGAAGAAAGCTCTACTTGTATATTTGATTCAATTGCTTGGTAAATTAACTTTCGGCATCACTACTACAGTCATGATCCTAAATCATTCAACACTTCTTTTTAGGCGAATCATAAACCATTCAACACAATAGGTGCTACTCAAATTTATGGAGTTGTTTGGTGAGGAGAGCTTCAATCAATTTTTAAATTCTAAAATGCCCAGACCACTGCTCCTTTTTGTTTAAAAATCATCTCCCAAGCAGCCAACGATTGCTTAGTGGACTTGGATCGTTGCCTCTACATAAAAAGTGCCTGATGATTTTGTTGAGTTGCTTGATAATTCTAGGAGGAATGATTCTATTCAAGTGAAAACTCTGTGCAATTGTATCGTCTTGATGCAACATTTGAGTTAATAAAGCTTCCTTTATTGCAAAATGGTCCATACTTAGGGTGGAGTATATACAAATCTGGATATGCATCCTAAATACTTAGGGTGGAGTATATACTTACGGTAAGCGTAGGGCCTTGCTTGAAGGAAAACCCGGTCGAAGTCTATGTTTGTCATTTCCATTACACGTGTAGAAGATGTTAGACAAATCTGCTATTGGAATCTACTCTGGAGTGTTTTTCTTTTAAAGAAGAGGAAATGATTAGATTGAAAAGTGGATGTCACCCAGTCGGGTCTACGCCTCTAGCCAGGGCATGACATGATGATTGTGACTTTTTTTCTGAACAAGGAGAGGTCCGGAAGGACCCAAAAGCTGCATTAATTATGGGCGGTGGGCTTACAAGTTACACAAGGACCCTTAAAAGAAAAAACAAATACAACCATGTCCCTGCATTTTACAAATAAGGACCCTGGACAGAATATGGAAGAAGCAATCGAGTACTCCACCGCACGGAGATGCTGACGAACAACAGCTTTGAGGCACAACCAGCAGCGCGATCACCGGCGACAAGACCAACTTGGGCAGCACCGCCGTGGAGCGCCGCACTGAAGCCGGAACTACCTCCCCTTTGGCTTCCTTGCCAGGAGGTATAAACAAGACGGTGCCAGATGATCGGAAAAAGAACATCAGAAGGCGGCGTCGGAGCTTCTGACGGTTACCTTTCAGCTAGAGCAGCAGTACAACATCTTGCCATCGAAGGGCCGACGTGGATGAACACGAGGACATAGCAGCTTGGATTCTTCGCGGACTGAGATCCAGTGCTGCGACTTTAGCCCTCTTACTATGTGATCCACTGAGATCCAGTTAGTGAAGTCACTATAACCAAGCGATCCACTATGATCCACGTATGTAATGATCCAGCGACTTCGCTGCATAACCCTAGAACCAAGCCCAGCCGTCTCAAATCCAGGCCCCTTCCCTGTTTCACCACCATGGTGACGTGAGAGAAGAGGAATGGAGGCCACAAAGGACAAATCCAAGGCACCCGCGAGCTTATTTTGAGGGTAGGCCACAAGCCCTCTTTCATCCATCTCCTGCTCTGAGCTCTGAAGCACCATGGAGAGAAGAAACGCCGCCGCTAGCCACCAGACGCAGCTCGCGTGCTCTAGCAGCCACCTCCTCGTTGGCATAACGGTAAACCAGGGGAAACTAACGCAACATACACTACTATATACAGAGAGAGACCGGCTAGCGAGGCCTCTAGAGGAGAGGGAGGTCGTCTATCCATGGCAGGGCCTGAACTTGATGAAGGATTAGAAACTCGAGAACGGTGGCGCAAGGTCTGCTGGAGAACAGATGGCTGGTAGACATCGAGGGAACGCTGGCGTACCGGGGAGTGCGGGAGTGCTTGGATCTTTGGGTGGCGATCTCGGAGGTGGAGAGAGACACGGGACTGCCTGATTGCTTCAGCTGGCCTTGGTCCAGGTCGGGTAAATACACCGCGCGCTCTACCTATGCGATGCTGTTACAGGGGCACGAGAGGAGTGAGATGACAACGCCGATCTGGAAGAACGACGCGACGCCTAAAAGCAAGTTGTTCACCTGGTTGTCTGCGCAGCACAGAATTTGGACCTCGGATAGGCGTGTGAAGCATGGACTACAGGAGAACACGTCGCCCTGTTTTTTTTTTTTTTTGAAACCGGGCAAGAGGCTTGCCTTTTCATTTATATAGAAGAAGTGAATTGGCCAGTTTATAAGGAAAACTGGCCGAAAACCGGATACAACAACACAACACACCACGCCGGCCCCGAGGCCACGCACCACACAAGTCGACGGTCTAACCGCCCAAGCGGCCAAGGCCGACACCCCTCAACGCAACAGCGGAGGCAAAATCCGGAGCCGCCGCTCCGACATCCACGCTGGCCACGGGCCACACTCCACACAGGTCGACGACAAAACTGTGCAAGCAAGAAAAGTCGACACCCACGCACCTCAACGCGTCGCAGCAGAGGCGAGATCGGAGCCGCCGCTCCGACATCCACGCCGGCCCCAGGGCACACACCACCTAGCCGAAGACGAGAAGATCGTCACCGCTGGCCACCAAACATCCACGGGTCCCCCTGGCCGGCGAAACATCCAAGACGAGGCCCCAAGGGGAATACGACGCCGAAGCGCCGCCCTCGCCCGATCCACGGAGTATCTGAGGTTTCCCCCGGAAGTTTATACCTCGCCCTGTTTTGTATGTCTGCAGGAAGAAGACACGGCTAAGCACATACTGGTGCAGTGCGTTGTCGTGAACACAAGCCTGCACTCTTAAAGGCTGGTGGATGATCGAAAGGCAGAAGTTCAGAGATAAGGAGAAGAAGTGGTTCGACGCGCTAGTCTGTTCCTGCTGCCATCCCTTGTGGAAGAATAGGAACGTGTGGTGCTTTAATAATCCACGACGTCAGCACACGAAAGAACACCTAGGGCGTGTTTGGTAGCCCACAAAGCACCGGGAAGCACTGTTCCATGCGATTTTGGGTTCGTTTGGTTGCTCGGCGCGTTCCGCGTGCCTGCATGTGCACGAACTTTAAAGCATCTTGGGCCAGGCTGAGTAGGAACGCTCAATTTAGCCGTTTTTCAGAGCCACCCTAGCCCAAGGCAAAATGCGCACTGTACTCTACAACCGTGGCCATGGATACGAGCCCATTTGTTCTCCTCACCTCCCTCCCTTAACCTCCTGCACTCGTCACCTCCTCAACTTAGTGCCTCTCTAATCTGCCTAAATATTGCTTGATCCAAAATAAAGTGTACATGAAATTTATGTGTGTCGACGAGTAGGTTCTATTCCCGTGCTCGGTTTCGAGTTTCGTCGAGCATAACTTGTCAAATCTAGACCAGAGTTTGTTGTTGTTTTGGACGAATTTTGTCAAATTCGTCGCGTATGGTCGACCGTTTGAGATTTCCTTTAACGTGTAGCTTCATCTCAACGTTCCGCACAACTTTCATGTTGTAAGTTTTCTGATTCGACGGTCGTATATGAGCCGTTGTATGTATGCACATATTTAGTCTGCATGTAGTACACAGTATATTCTTCAACCTCTGTCACCGCCGCTCACCGTTGCCGGGAACTGCGCTCTAGCCGCTGCTGCTACTAGGTGTGCTTGGTTTACTAGGTGTGTTTGGTGTAGGTGTTCTTCAACCTCTCACTCGTCGCTGCAGCCGTGAACAATGTCGCCGCACCGTTGTTCTTCTCGCCATTGCTGCTAAACCTTTGTCACTGCCGCTCGCCGCCATCGTGAACTCTGTCGTCGCCGCTGCTGATACTATGTTGTGTTTGGTGTAGGTGTTCTTCAACATCAGCCGGCGAACCGCCACCGTGTCGCGTTGTTGTTCTTCTCGCCGCACTTCATGGTGTTACATTTCAAGTGTGGTAATGGTGTGAGCTAAGTTCACCATGTAGGCAAGAGGTGAGAGCATAGACAACACAGATACAAACCAAACGCCGTGCTAAAAAATATTGCATCCAGCCGAACGGGACTGTCTAGAACATTGTTGGCAACCAAACAAGATGCACAACGTGACTCGAGTCATGTTTTTCCTAGTCTGGCCCTGGGGAGGTTGGCTCTAGAACTCATGCAACTTTACCAAAAATCATGCGAGTAACCAAACAGACCCCTAGCTACGTTAGTCCTGGAGGAATTTCAACGCCGTGAGAGCAGCTAGGAGAGTTGGAGCTATAGTTGCAAACATAGCGCGAGAGTAGGCTTAGTTTTAGGGCCTGAGTAGGGGAGTCCTGGCTCCAGCGTTGCTTGGATGCCTGTCTTGTAAATGATGTTTCTATCTTCTATAAAATTAGAAAATTAAGGTACGCATTCGCGTACTCTCTAAAAAAAATGGATGAGGGACTGTCTACACATGTCATTTTTCTTAACCTGCGTCCAAGCCTTTGGCTAGGGCATGAGATGATGGCGACGAGAGGAAAATGAGTGAAGGACAATCTGTAGGTGTAGTTTTCCTTCACCCATGCAGAAGTTGTTGGAGATAGTCAGATACTCCCTCCGTGCCAAAATAATTGTCTCAGATTTGTCAAAAAATGAGATGGAGTAGTATATAATACTACATGCCTACAGCCCATTTGTGTGCTACTAAATTCCAGTTCGATCCGGACCATCCGTTCTGGGCCAGAACGGATGGTCCGGATTAGGATTGGACATAACTGCAGGAGTTACACCCACCATGGCACATATGCGAATAAGATCCTATTGTCTTTCATATTGTGGCATAGGATCCCCTTTTTAATGTTTTTTCTCTATATCCTCGCTGATTCACCAAATCCTTCCATTGACGATTTGGTTATTGTTCAAAATACATACATAATATTTGGCTATTGAATTGCAGCAACAAAAGCTTGCGCCACCTTCTGTTTTTATGAACCAGATGAATACCCATCAGGCATTTAGATGGATTCACCTTCCCTCAGTAGGCGCGTGCTATACTTATCTCTGATCGCCAATAGCTCTCTCGTAGCATCACCAATCTGCATGCGATCAGTTGGCAGCTCCCTCGAACACAGTATCCCAATGTGCAGAACTGAAGTGATGCATGCAGTTCTCATCTCTTTGGCACTTTCGGATGCGGAAGTTATTTCTGTCCCTTCTCCAAGTGAAGACGGTAAGCGCAGATCCACCATGTTGCTAGCTGTAAGGGACGGAGCTAGGGGGGGGGGGGGGGGGGGGGGGGGGCGTGCTGGGGCCATGGCCCCCGTGCTAAATTTTTTGTGTGAAAACCCCTCAATAATAGGTGTAGTTTACCTCTAATTTTGTCTAAATTAGCCCTAATGGCCCCTCCAAGCTACATAATGTGTATTTGGCCCCCCTTAAAGTTTATTCCTGGCTCCGTCCCTGCTAGCTGTGTCTCTCAGCGCTATGTCGATGTACTGATGGAGGTTTAGATCTTGCAGAAACTCACCATCCGTTGGCCTTTTACCAGTGAACAACTCTAACAGCAGTATACCATAGCTGTAGGTATCACCATAGACCGAGACTTCATTTCCTTGGCCATACTCTGTAAAAGACATGCATATGAAATTAGTTTCCAATTAGAAAGCATGTCTATCATGAAGAAAACAACCCCTTTTTTTTTGAAGCATTTAGTATTTTGATGGAAATGACTTACTTTTGGCTAACAATGTTTCATCAGCAAGACTAATGATTTGAGAATGGGTATGTTCTTATGTAACACTAACTTGCTAAAACTGCATAGACGACCCTTAGTACATAAATAGTGCAAATTAAACCCCATTGTCTTATTGTAGCGTGCACCTAAGTATGATGAGATGGTTTGATGGAAATTGACAAAGGCTGCAAATTAAAGAAATTAGCATAGAAAGATGAACAACAAAGGTTAATGGCTAACCTGGGACAGCGTAACCAATTATTCCCTTCTTGTAGCCCAACCACTTGATATCTCTGGGAGGCTAGTATCATCTTGATGTAAGAACCTTGCAAGTCCAAAGTCACCCACATGGGCAACCTTATCATTATCCAGGAGAATATTGCTTGGCTTAAGATCACAATGAACTATTGCCACCGGCTTATAGTTGTGAAGATATTCGAGTGCCAAAGTACATCAATGGCAATATCTATCCTTTGGGTAAGACTGAGCACCCCCTGGCTCCCATCCTCAAGGAGACAGTTGTGTAGCCATTGGTCTAGATTTCCGTTCGGCATAAACTCAAACACGAGAGCTTTGAAGTCGAGGCCCCTGAAATCAATACTTGAGCACACAGTCAATATCTTCACAAGGTTTCGATGCCTAACACATCTTAAGGTCTCGCATTCTGCAACAAAGCTTTGAGATGCCCCTCGCTGCTGGAGGTTGAGCACCTTCACAGCGAGAATAACTTCCTGGTCACCATCCATCATTGTTCCTTTGTACACCGAGCCGAAGCTTCCCGTGCCTAAGAGGTTCTCAGAAGCAAACCCACTTGTAGCTTTCACTAGTTTAGCATATGTAACCCTCATGTGTTGTCCACCATGGTGTGATGGAAACCTTCTCATCTTTGCAGACTTGCTTCTCAAATTCCTTTGTGCAAATAGTACTAAGACAATGCACAAAACTGCGCTTCCTACTGAGATCAACACCACAAGCTTGCGAGACCACTTCTTGGATGTATGACTTGAGCAGAGAGGCAAGTTAAATTGGGGAATACCTCCGCATAAGCCATAGTCCCTTCAATCAGAGTTGCACTTGCATTCAGAAATAATCCACGTTTGAGAACCTCACCCTCGAAGTTGTTGAATGATATGTTCAAGGTGGCGAGCCCCAGCATGTCCCCTAGGAAGACTGGGATGTCCCCGGACAAGTTATTTCTTGAAACATCAAGAACTAGAAGGCCTTTCAGTTGTGGCATTGATACTGGAATTGTGCCTTTAAATAGGTTTCCTGCCATGCTGAGATACTCCAAACTTCGGCACTGAGCTATGGACGCAGGAATTGAGCCAAATATCCTGTTGTCAGACACGTCAAGAGATCCAAGATTGACTAGGTTACTAACTTCTGAAGGTAATGTCCCAGTGAGCATGTTGCCTTGGAGCTCTAAGGCAACAGACAGTGTCAATATGAGAAGAATCTCTTCTGGTATTTGACCAACAAGCCGATTGAACGAGAGACCCAGTACCTCCAAAGGGCAGCTTCTAAGGCTGGATGGTATGGGGCCAGTAAGCAAATTTTTGCCAAGGTCGAGTGTTTTTAATGCCGTGAGATTTCCAAGTGTTGGTGGAATCGGTCCTGATAAATTATTGTTTACCAAGTATAGTCCACCTATCATCCCAAGATTGCCAATGGATTCAGGAATGTTTCTGTTCGCACCAAATTTGACACCTAGCCGGCCTGACCCCAGATATCCTCGATCCAGGGGAGAAGATGCCAAGACATGGAGATGGAGGAAGGAGACAAGCAATGTCTCAATTGGCAAAGCCATAGGCTGCATGCCACCATGTCTCAGGACCCGGCATTTGGTCCTACGGGAGCCGGCTAAGGCGCTGCCATTCTCCCAGTAGCCGGCCAAGGCGGCGCCGCCATCATCCGAAAGCCGGCATTCTCCCAGTTGCCGGCCAGAGCCAGGTAGGAGCCGACATTCCCATGAGCCGACATTATCACAAAAGTCAGCCTGCATTCTCCTAGGAACACGCCTCCAGAAGCCGGCGTTTATCCCAGAGTTGGCCATGGAAGCCGGCATTATTCAAGGAGCCGGCATTGCCTCAGGAGTCAACATTTCATATCTCAAAAGCCGGCATATGCGCTGCCATAACCCCGTCAACAACTCGAGCCGGCAATGCCGTGTCCCAGGCGTGCCGTCATGCCGCTATATCCTAGTTGGTAACATGAGCCGGCATACTGCCAAGTACCTGAGAGCCAGCATACCTTCACTCTTCACTTGGCAAGCGCATTCACAGGCCGGGTCGTGCCGTAATCAGGCTTATTAGCCGGTTAAATTGACGACTCGAAGGTGACCCGGAAGACAGCATACAGAGATTTGCACGACAACGCTATGAAGATGACCTCGTATGGAAAAGTGCTTAACACGGAAGTTGTGTGTATCGTCAAGGTGCAAAATATTGCTTTTGGAGGTTTCTTCATCCGAGTTAGTATGCGGTCTACAGAGAAACGACAAGATCTGGGCGTATTAACTTGTCACCTGCCATAATCCGACCTGAAGATGAAGATGGACCCAGAAAGTCATCAAGACGGACTTAGATGGAAAAATAATAGTCGCAAGCGTTGTTCACCTCGTCGAGACGTACAAGTTTGGTCTTTGGGCCATATCCATCCGAATTTTTATGCGACTTTGGCGGCCACGACAAGAAGCAGCTCAGGAGGTGCTGCGAATCTGGACAGGAGTTTGACTTGAACTAGGACTAGGGTTTTAGGACGGTTTTGATGTAATTTCCTTGTAGAGAAAGTTCTATGCTTGTACGGCAAGTCCAGCCGCCTCATATATATGTGAGAGGTGACGGCCGATTGAATAACACCAATCGAACAAATCAATTTATCACACCTTCGCGTGTTCAATTTATCCTCTACCTCTGTACTATGCTTCTCGTTCCTTCGTAAGCCGGTCATCATGCCGGTGAGCTGCAAGGCCACGAGGCTCTAGGGGCGTTCAGGTCGACATGGAGCAGCCAATCGTCGTCGGCTTCCTCCGACGGGGCTTGTCCCGAGGGACTGGGGCATCTGGTCTAAAAAGAGCCGTCTGGATTGTCTTGCGTATCGCGCTTCCAGCCGGCCTCCCGCGGTGCGAGTTGCGGAGCATCTCCCCCGGCGCCGCGGGTACACGAGGACGTGTTCGTGTGACGCGTTTCTAACGCAACACCCTTTTGGCGACTCCGCTGGGGACGAAGCAAACGGTCTCCGGCCCGTTCTTGCTACGAGGAGCGCAACAAGAGGCGGCAATCTACAAAGACGGTAACATGTATCATCAGTCTAATTACGTAGATGCCAGCATCCCGTACGATAGATCTATTGAGCATACTTTATCGGCTAGCACTAGTCATCGTCCATATGGCTATGAGCAGAAGCCGGTAGAAGTATGCTTTATGGAAGAAGCTACGAATTATTCTATTGACAAATTACGGGAGTGTTTGAGTTCTCATGCATCGGCTACCCCATATCATAGGCTGATGAGTAACATGGGTTACTCGATAGATCAATATGGGACACCTCACGGGCAAGAGGATGTCTCACGGTTTTATCCATCGGCTGCCGGCTCGCAATATGCGGGGTCGTCCCCAAACAGGCCGATGAATGGGGGAATCGGCTATGCTGGTACCAGCGACTTGGCCGGTTACTCCCAGCCGACATATACCGCGCCTCATGTGACTACTTATTCGGCACCTTATGTTGCTAACGATATTCGCGATTCGGCTCACCTTCATGGATATGACCGAACTAGTGATGATTCTGCAGGAACACATGTGCCGGCTAATAAAACTATGGCGTATGATACTTCCCCTGCGCAATTGCCAAATTTCGGCAACCCATGGCCGAAAGAAACCAAGAGTGCTGGGGGCAACCCCGACCAGAAGATGAGAACCTTAAGCGGATGATTAGAGCCAACTGCAAAAGAATCGATGAAATCCGCCAGGAGCTGCGTGAAAGCGGGCAACCTCATAACTCCGCTACAGTGATGGCTATATGGAAGCGGGAAGAGGAAGCCAAAAGAGTCGTGGGGCAATCTCTGCCTATAGAGGCTAATACCGGTAACATCATTGTGCCTACTTGGGAGCAATTATCAGATGAACAGCGTCAAGGCTATGCAGATATCAAGAGGAAGCGCAGAGAGGATTTCGAAGCTCTCAAGAAGAAGCGTGATGAGGAGGACTTGCAGATGTTTTACGCAACTCTTAAAAAAGAAATTCCAGTGTCTACTCCTCCACGCCACAATCATGTCGAGTCTTCTGCATTACCGACACAAGAAGACGAAGCTCTGCAGATCAACCAAGAGGACATGGTTGACCATGCCACTACGATCGAGCCGGCAAAAGAAGCCGGGTCATGCAATACAGGTGGCGGGTCCAATCAGCAAAGGAAGACCGAGCCGGCTATCACGACCGACTTTGCAGAAGCCAAACTTAGCGGTTCCGGCAATGGCGAGTCGGGCGTTCATGCCGGGTCTATCAAACCGGTAGAGGAGAGCTTCGTCAAGGAGGAGCATGGCGAGCAAGACGAGCCGGCCATGCTCGACTTTTCTGGATGCGAGGGAGTTTGCTTACTCCCTGGCGAGTTCCGTGCCGAGGATGATGAGCATCAACAACAAGAAGACATGACCGAACAGAGTTCGGTTAATGATGAACATCAAGAGCCAAAAAGAGAAGCCGAACCATGGTCGGTTGACAAGAAGCGCCCGGGTGACGCGGCACGAGATCCAGAAGAGGAAGACGAGGCGTTGGAAAGTTATCTAAAGGCAGCACAAAGCATTGTTCCTGTTGTGCCAGCATCGCATTCTCCTAGCGTCTTCGGAGAGGTACGCCTAGCCGGCGATTTTCTTGTTTTTCGATTTGGTCACAATTATAATGCTGATGCATCTACTAGCATGATTCTAATTAATGTTGAAAGACCAATCGGGATGAGTAACTTGTCTGCTAGGAATAGTCTTGTCGCTAATTATGCCGGTCAACATATTGTACCATTCATAGAGGCTAATAGTGACAATTTATCGCAACCAATGTTGTTCCTGTCATGCCAGCTAAACTTTATATTCATATGGACAACTTTGCCTTTTTCATGCCTGGCTAACATTTGATCTCAGATGAGACACATATTCTGTGGCTACTTTGGTTGCAGAAACACAAAGCCAGGTGCGAAGTCCTTCAACATAGCCGATTCAGAAAAATCGGATGAGGAGGGCAAAAGACGATGCATAGCTGAGTTGGATGACATCAAGCCGGCACCACTCGGTTTCATAATTCCAAGGCCGGTATCCCAATATCGGCTAAGGAACGAACATTGTACCATCAGTCCGGGCATGGGGAATCGCATTGTCGGTGCATCGCCGGCTAATCCAATCATCATAGATGATGACCATGTCGAGCCGTCAAGACAAGTGCGAATGCCTGATTCGTTCAAGAAAGACTGCGATGTGTTTCATGATGCACAATCGGCCTTCGAAGGACGATTGGAATTTGTTGAAGGACAAGCTGATAGCCAGCCGGCTAATATTAATCTTGACGGCGATCAAGTGTTGACTCGGCTGCCTCAAGCCGGCTCATCCGAAGACGGACGAGTGCACACTGGAGATGATGGGATTGATTCGTCAAGCAAAGAAATTATTCAAGCCAGCAATCCTGAAGACGAACGTTCCATCAAAGCTCCAACAAGGACGCCTAACACTCGGGGGCAACACGAAAATCCAAAGAACGATGCCGACAATGATAGAAAGGACAAAGCCAGCGATAAGCACCGAAGGAGGAAATCTAAAGTTACCTTCACTCAATTATTGGAGAAGTATCAAAAAATGAGCGAAGCAAAAAGTGCTTGTCGGTCAGCTGAGGCAAAAGCATCGAAGTCACCCCCAGGGCGTAAGTCTGAGGACCAGGATTGGCAAAAGAAGAAGCTCAACACGCCGACTCCGCGAACTTCTTTTGGGCCGCCAATGCCAAAGTCGTCTATACCTTCCCACGCCGGCTTCTATTCATATCAATCACGGGACATGTATGATTCACGGGCACACCATCCATCTTCTACTAAACCACCTCGTCAAGTCTATGCGGCTCCGAGAGAGTCAAGCCGACAACCACATGTTGAAGACCGACTCAGTCATGAGTCGGCCAGGAGCTCATGGAGGAAGAAGGGGTGGTCAAACAGGTCTACCAAGTGAAAAAGGATGGTCTCAAATGCGGTGTTTTAGACCCGACTCCAATCAACCAAAAGCCAGCTGAGTCGATGTTGGCTGCAAAGGGCAAGGAAGTGAAGCGAGTAACTTTCAAGGACCCAGTTGTCGAGTTTGAACAGGCCAAGCCAGAAGTGCCAGAAGCCAGGAAAGAATTGCCGGTGCATAAAGCAAAATCACAGCCGGGACGCCCACTCCGTTTATCACAGTGGCAGCTGAGGCGGCTTAGAGCCGACGAGTTGGAGAAAAGGAACATGGCGTGGGTTCCTAAAGGAAGCCCTCAAGTGAAGAAGGATGCACTAGCTTCTGTTGCAAAGCTGGCAGGAGTAAAGGAGGATAAGCAAGAGGTCGGCAGGCGAAGCCGACGATCCTCATCTCGCTATAGGAGACCTCAGATGGTGTGTCATTCATGTTCTTCAACCGTACCATCAAAGCTGGCACCTTGTGATTTATCCCCAGCCGAAACATCTGATTTATTTCGGCTATTCACGCTTTGGTGGACGGGTTCTCCAGGTCCTTCAAGGAGAGGACACACGGCTGATATTTGCATATCGCCCTGAGAGTGTGTTGTGTTGGCAGAGCCGACATCTGGCTAGTAGCGTTCTTTATGGTTTATTTGATTCCTGAAAGCCGGTGCTCAGTTCTGCCAACACCTATAAGGACGGCTTGACTACGAAGTCGGCCACTGACAGAGGATCTAGGGCAAGCCGGATGGCCGGCTGGAATGAATATGTTTTTCTTATCTGCAGAATCCCAGTCAGAAGATTAGGCGGGCTACACCACGGAATGCATACTTGAGAGGCTCTACCCAGGTGGCAACTAGCCTGAGCATATATACGGCCGATAAGAGATTATCGTCCTTAGCATACACAGCTGATGGAGTGTTAACATCGTGCTTACAACATCCTAGGCAAGATATTTTCTGGCACGCAAGCTCTGCCAGAAAACAAGGGGGCATATGTTCGCACCCAAATTTGGCACCTAGCCGGCCTGACCCCAGATATCCTCGATCCAGGGAGAAGATGCCAAGACATGGAGATGGAGGAAGGAGACAAGCAAAGTCTCAATTGGCAAAGCCATAGGCTGCATGTCACCATGTCTCAGGACCCGGCATTTGGTCCTACGGGAGCCGGCTAAGGCGCCGCCATTCTCCTAGTAGCCGGCCAAGGCAGCGCCGCCATCATCCGAAAGCCGGCATTCTCCTAGTTGCCGGCCAGAGCCACCATCAGGTAGGAGCCAGCATTCCCATGAGCCGGCATTATCACAAAAGTCAGCCTGCATTCTCCCAGGAACATGCCCTCCCGAAGCCGGCGTTTATCCCAGAGTTGGCCATGGAAGCCGGCATTATTCAAGGAGCCGGCATTGCCTCAAGAGGCAACATTTCATATCTCAAAAGCCGGCATATGCGCTGCCATAACCCCGTCAACAACTCGAGCCGGCAATGCCGTGTCCCAGGCGTGCCGTCATGCCGCTATATCCTAGTTGGTAACATGAGCCGGCATACTGCCAAGTACCTGAGAGCCGGCATACCTTCACTCTTCACTTGGCAAGCGCATTCACAGGCCGGCTCGTGCCGTAATCAGGCTTATTAGCCGGTTAAATTGACGACTCGAAGGTGACCCGGAAGACAGCATACAGAGATTTGCACGACAACGCTATGAAGATGACCTCGTATGGAAAAGTGCTTAACACGGAAGTTGTGTGTACCGTCAAGGTGCACAATATTGCTTTTTGAGGTTTCTTCATCCGAGTTAGTATGCGGTCTACAGAGAAACGACAAGATCTGGGCGTATTAACTTGTCACCTGCCATAATCCGACCTAAAGATGAAGATGGACCCAGAAAGTCATCAAGACGGACTTAGATGGAAAAATAATAGTCGCAAGAGTTGTTCACCTCGTCGAGGCGTACAAGTTTGATCTTTGGGGCATATCCATCCGAGTTTTTATGCGACTTTGGCGGCCACGACAAGAAGCAGGTCAGGAGGTGCTGCGAATCTGGACAGGAGTTCGACTTGAACTAGGACTAGGGTTTTAGGACGGTTTTGATGTAATTTCCTTGTAGAAAAAGTCCTATGCGTGTACGGCAAGTCCAGCCGCCTCATATATATGTGAGAGGTGACGGCCGATTGAATAACACCAATCGAACAAATCAATCTATCACACCTTCACGTGTTTAATTTATCCTCTACCTCTGTACTATGCTTCTCGTTCCTTCGTAAGCCGGTCATCATGCCGGTTAGCTGCAAGGCCACGAGGCTCTAGGGGCGATCAGGTCGACCTGGAGCAGCCAATCGTCGCCGACTTCCTCCGACGGGGGCTTGTCCCGAGGGATTGGGGCGTCTGGTCTAAAAAGAGTCGTCTGGATTGTCTTGTGTATCGCGCTTCCAGCCGGCCTCCCGCGGTGCGAGTTGCGGCGGCGCCGCGGATACACGAGGACGTGTTCGTGTGACGCGTTTCTAACGCAACAGTTTCCATGTAGGAAATTACCCTCAAAGGTCAACACTTGTAGGTTGACAAGGTTTCCAACTCCTTCAGGTATATTTCCCCTTATCATGTTGCTTTGCATGTCTAGAACTATTAAATTTGTGGATAGATTCCCTATTGAATTTGGTAGCACCCCTTCTAGTTCGTTAGTACCCAAAATAAGGTACTGCAACATACTACAGTTTGTCAAGCTAGAAACGAAGCCCCAATCGGCATAATTCCTTGCTTCCAGTTGAGCTTCTGAGAGAACAAGTTTCGATAAGCTCTTCATGTTGGCTCCAAGACATTTCGGTATTACTCCGGAAAGAAAGTTGCAGCCCAACTTAGCAACTTCAAGCATTGAAGCATTGCACAAAGACTCTGGGATGGGCCCATGCATTTGATTATTATCTATGTAAAGCTCCTGGAGTTATGGAAACTAATTACCAAAGTCATCCGAAATGGACCCACTGAGGTTGTTGTATTGCACGCTAAAAGTTTGGAGGGATGAAAGATTGTAAACCGTAGGTGGTATAGAACCCTCTATTAGATTCCCGTTCACATAAAACTCATTGAGAGAACTGAGTTTTCCAAGAGTGTCAGGGATTGAGCCTGTCAGACTATTAGATGTGAGACTAAGGACGTTGAGGAGATTCATATTTCCTAATGATTCAGGGACGCTACCAGTTAGGCCATTGGCTCGGACATTTAGGTACACTAGAGATGAGAGGTTCCCCAAGGAAGGTGGAATATGCCCTGAGAGCTTGTTGAGCGTTAGGTCCAGAAACTGTAATTTCTGGAGGCCTCCAAGAGAAGCAGGAACAAGTCCTGTCACACCATTGGAATAAAGATATAACTCAGTTAAGTTTGTAAGATTTCTAATTTGTGTTGGTATTTCTCCTACTATGTTGTTTGATTCCAGATAAAGACTGATCAGGCCTTCCAGGTTCCCAATCTCCACAGGGATATTTCCTGTAAGGTTGTTGTAACCAAGAGAGACTACCTCAAGATTGTGAAGCGACGCCAACGCTTGGGGAACTGAGCCTTTCAGCATGTTGTCCCCCAGATCAATAACCCGAAGGTTTGACAAGACACCAAGAGCGGAAGGTATCACCCCATGGAGGGTGTTGTGCCACAGATCGATAACTTGAAGATGCACACATGAGGCCATCGCCGACGGGATATTCCTAGCGATGGAGTTGTTCATGAGGTTCAGATGCTCAAGTCCTATCAGGTGCCCAAGCTCTGATGGTATGATACCATAAAAGTATCTTGGAGGCCAAACCGTCTGAGGTATGTTAGATTACCTATGGAAGAGGTGATGGTGCCGAGAAGGTTGCCCACTGAGATCCAGTGCAACAACACGGCCACGACGGTGGCCACGCAAGCCGCAGGCCACACCGCGCCATCGGCACATAGGGATCGACTGGTTTCCCCATGAATTGAGAGCTTGGAGTGGATCTCCTTTTATCAGAGACCTAAATGACATGAGCGCTCGGTGATCAGTGCCGCTTCGTGTGGCAGTTTCAGCTGTGGACAAGGTGGCCACATGCACCGAAGTGGCTATACATGGGAGGCAAAGGGAGGCAGACATGAAGAAGAACCTCGTGACTATCATGATCGACATGTTTACGCGACAATTGGAAAGACTGGTGTGCAGACTGAAAACTTGTTGTGCTTGTATAGCTTTTCTCGAACACACACCAAAATGTGTGTCATTTATATTACTCCCTCCGTTCCAAATTAGATGACTTCCATTTGCCCACATGTGAATGTATCTAGACATGTTACAAGTATAGATACATCCACATTTGTACAAATGGAAGTCATCTAATTTAGAACGGAGGGAGTAGAAGAAAAGAACCATAGTGGTGCGGGTACAGCTCTTAAAGCAAGGGCAACAGAAAATGTAGAATCCCAGGGGCATACCTCCGAGCTGTAGCTTCCTTGCGCTCATAGTGGTTGTGTGTGTGATAGCTAGCTTAGGGAACTCTCTGCTCTCGTTCCTCTTCTTCTAGGTCAGCTGCTTCATGGGCTGGGCCTAATATGGGCCGGTTCAACACTCCCCCTCAAGATGGTTGGTAGATATCTATCAACCCCATCTTGTCACATGCTAAGTTACAATCTTTGGTTCCTAATCGCTTTGTCAAGCAATCTGCAAACTGCTGCCCAGAGCTAACATGAGTAAGGCTGATGATCCCAACATCAAGTTTCTCTTTAATAAAGAAGCGATCGATTTCCACATGTTTCGTCCTATCATGTTGAACTGGGTTGTTTGCAATACTGATAGCTGATTGATTGTCACACCACACTCGCAAGGGGCCCTTTCTCAGAAGTTTCAACTCACCCAGAGCATCTCACTCAAACCTTGGGATAGGGCCCTATACTCAGCTTCTGCTGTTGATCTAGACACAACTGGCTGTTTCTTGCTCCTCCAAGACACTAAATTTTCTCCCACAAACACACAATAGCCTGATGTTGATCTTGTATCATCATGACAATCAGCCCAGCTTGAGTCACTATAGCCATCCACTTCAAGATGTCCACTCTTTGCAAACCACAACCCCTTTCCCGGAGTCCCCTTCAGGTACCTCAAGATTTTGTGCACTATATCAAGGTGCCCACTTCTTGGTTCATGCATGTATCTGCTCACTACGCCCACGGCGTATGTAATGTCAGGCCTAGTGTGACACAAATATAATAACCTCCCAACCAATTTTTGATAATCTTCCTTGTTCACTAGCTCACCTGATTGTGCTGTCACTTGATGATTTTGTTCAATCGGGTTGGGAGCTGCACGACATCCCATCATGCCCATGTCACTCAAGAGATCTAAGGTGTATTTTCGTTGGCACAAAGATATTCCTTCTCTGTCCGGGCCACTTCTATGCCAAGAAAGTATTTTAGGTTGCCCAAATCTTTTACCTCAAACTCCTTACTCAGGCACTCCTTTAATCTCTTGATTTCTTCTTGATCATCTCCCGTAATGATAATGTCATCCACATATACTGCAAGGATTGTGATTTTACGATCAGAGTGTTTGTAGAACACCGTGTGGTCTCCATTACATTGACCCTACCCCATACCACAAATGGCACGTCTGAACCTATCAAACCATGCCCTCGGTGATTGTTTTAATCCATACAAGGACTTCTTCAGCCTACATACTTTCCCTGTGGTCTCTGAGGTACCAAAGCTTGGTGGTATCTCCATATACACTTCTTCCTTCAGGTCATCATGCAAAAAGACATTCTTGACATCTAGTTGATGCAACTTCCACCCAAAGTTAGCAGCACAGGAAACCAATATCCTTACTGTGTTCATCTTTGCCACTGGCGCAAATGTCTCATCATAGTCAATTCCATAAGTTTGACTAAACCCTCTAGCGACCAATCTAGCCTTATATCGTTCTACCTTCCCTTCTGGATTTTGCTTCACAGTATAAATCTATTTGCAACTCACAGCCTTTTTCCCTGCCGGTAATGTGGTTAGCACCCATGTCTTGTTTTTCTCTAGTGCTTCCAACTCCTCTATCATTGCATCACGCCACTTCGGATCTTGCTTTGCACTCCTCCAATCCTTTGGGACAGACGCAGATTGGAGAGAGGCAATAAAGGCTCTGTAGGAAGGAGACAAAGCCTCATAAGACACAAAATTTCCAATATCATGGTCATCATGAATATTTTGTAGTGCCTTCTTTGCCACTATAGTATCATGCTCATCCCTGTATTTTTCAGGAGGCCTTCCTGCCTTAGTTCGTGGTTCTTTCCTCAAGGCAATAGGAAGATCCACACTGTCACATGAGCTAGCATCACTGCCTTGCTGCTCATCCCTGTATTTTTCAGGCTTCCTGCCTTAGTTCGTGGTTCTATATATTTTTCTTATTTTCCTTATTTTAGATTTTCTTGTATTTTTCAAAAAATGGATCAGACGGCAAGAAATTGTACTGAAACGGCCTAGAAAACCAAACAAAACACAGGCTGGCCCACAGTCGTGCTATGCCAGCCCTTTTAGCTCCCATGCTAGGCCTATGCACTTCCAAGGCCTTTGGCCCGGCACGGCATGGCCATTCTATAAACAGCCGACACTAGTCTTATTGGGCCCATGTACTTGCGTGCCCACCAGCCCATATGGCCAGCAGTAACTGTGTCACCTGCCATATAGTAGAGATATCTAAGACTTCCTTGTAATCATTAACCAATTTCGTAATATCATTTCACAAAGGGCCAGAGTTTTAAGGTATGGAGAACATCATCAAAGTAATATTTCCATATAAGCTAAACTCATGGGTTGTCCTCCTTGTTATTAAATTTATGGAGGGTTTTTATCAAAAATGCCCAGGCCACCACTCTTGTTTGGTTTACAAATCATCTCCCAAGCAGCCAACGATTGCTTAGTGGACTATGGATAGCTGCCTCTCCATAAAAAGTGCCTGATGATTTGAGTTGCTTGATATTTCTGTGAGGTATGATTCTATTGAAGTTAGAGAATAAAATGCAGTTCCGAACTTGTTGTCCGGCCCGCCTTGGTCAACGTTCTCATGAACACGTGATTTACAGTACTCAAATACGGTTTAGGGGCCCATGGATGGTCACTCATCACGGTAGAGCATCGTATTTGTTGTTGTAGCATGGTGTGGACCTCGTCTGTCAGGGTGCATGTCACATTCGTTTTGTAAAAATAACCCCGAAACTATTCAATGTTGCTGCTCCCTCTCCTGCATTCTACTCAACTTGCAAGTCACGCCGTCGCACACCGCGTGCGCTGCCATCGGGCCATGCGACGCCTTCTACACTGGCGAGCATATTCGTTGCCGGCAGGCTCGGCCTGACGTTGAGGCCACGCTAACCGAGCTCTCGCTCGTTCCCGACCGCATCGAGGGTGAGCTCTCGGACGCGAGGGTGTGTTCTCGACGACAGTGGGGACGTCGCAACATGTTAGCTAGTTGCCTCAACGCACGCTGAATACCTTTGCAATTTTGTGGGATGCTTTGTTGTGCCGGAGGAGACGAAGCTCGTCGACGAGCAGATTGAGACTCTTATCAATTTGTCAATATTGCAATTTTTCCCTTTTGAATATTATTATTATTTGAAAATAGTACATGTGGACGGTTGGGGCTCACGTGTTTCTCCTGTCTGCCACATCATCAATACGATGCTCTACCGTGAGGAGTGACCGTCGACAGCCCCTAATCTGTATTTCATTGCCATAAATTGTATATTTCCGAGTATTGTGACCAAGACGGGTTTGAACAGCAAGTTCGAGTACCGTGGATGCATATGTAATATCTGGAACCACGTGAGTTCCGATTTCCCAGCGATTTTTGATGGTCACGACCGTATTTTAGCAGCTGACATGTGTACGATGCTCCGATCGATCAACGATTCATTTGGTCAAGCTTTGCTCAGTCCTTCGTGCCTTCCGATTACGGTGGGACCGAAACGATCAGTTCCAGGTTTTGTCTCGCGTTCCTCTTGCGTGGTGGATTTGGTCTCTTGCCGCACCGCTTTGACTAGGGCTGGACATAAAGCTCGATGATCGACAAGCTCAACGAGTACTCCTTTGGTCGACTTATTTAGCTCGGCTCGTTATGCTAACGAACAGAGCCGAGCAATGATTTTGGCTCGTTATTGCTAATGAGCTAAACGAGCGAGCTAACGAGGCTCGCGAGCAGATCGTTAAGCTCGTTAATTTGGATCCCATGTCTTTTTAAAGGTAGATCTCATTTAACTAGCAACCTAACAAGTGACGACTCAACTTTTTTTTAGCAAGTCCATATCACAACCGAAATCTATGGTCAACCAATGTAGGAAACATCGAATCTCTTTTACTTCCTGTTAATCGTCAATTACCTCGTCATCTCTATATTCAGATTTATTTTCTTAACGAGCTGCTCGCGAGCGCTCGCGAACACTTAACGAACCGAGCCAAGCTTTATATTTAGCTCGTTAGCCTTAACGAGCTTAACGATTCGAGCCTTAACGATCACGAGTCTTAACGAGCCGAGCCTTAACGAGCCGAGCAGCTCGTTAGTCTAGCCCTAGCTTTGACCATCCACCTGCATCTTTCTCTTCTCAGTTCTTCTATACGTCTTCTTCTTCCCAGAGCAGAGATCAATCTTCCCCGGTCAGCCTCCTAAGTTTCACCTCCATCGATCTCCCTCTGCCCTGACCCGCAGCCTGGCCTATATTCTTCTCCGCACGGGCCCTCCCATGGCCGAATTCCTCCGTGGCCAGCGGCCTGCCGTGCTTAGGTCCTCCCACATCGCGGCCCTCTGCGAGGCGCTCCTGCCGTCCCCTGCTCCAAGCTTCAGCTTGGGAGCACCTCTTCATCGACCCGTGCGACGACGAGCACGCATCCCACCCCCGCAGTGGGCCGGCCCACGACCTCCCCGCATCTTCTTCCTCCCCTCCGTCGACCCCCCGCCGCCACGTATCGCCGGCCATGCCGCCTGCTGCCGCCACCGAGCGCCCGGCGCCGCTCCCGCGCCGCCTCGGCGCCCCGCCCTCCTCCAACCGCGGCCCACCGCCGGTCCGCCGCCGCCCCGAGCTTCCCTCTAAACCCCCCACCGCGGCGAGCTCCCCCACCGCACCTGCACCCGCACCCCCCTCGTTAAGTCCATTCCTCACCTCCACCTGCACCGCCGCGGCAAGCCACGTCGTCGCCGGCTACGGTGAGGTCCATCCCTCGCCTGGCCGACGACGCCGCGGCCAGCCGCGCCGTCCCCGTCGGCTGCGAGTGTCATGGGTCGTCTCCCTCCCCTCCCCTCGCCGCGCCGCCGTCTCCTTCAGCTCCGGCAGCCACCGTCGCCTCCATAGCACTAACGGGCCAGGCCCATATGCACGGGGGGGGGGGTGCGACGACACCCTATGATCGACCTGGTCGATGAATAGGGTTTGCCCTTCAGCTTCGCCTCCATAGGCCCCTACCTGGACGATAGTGCTAGCTGCTTGGGAGCATGCTAATGGCAATGGAGAATTTCTGCATCAGAAGCAGGTAGTTGGACAGGCGCATGAACGGAGGGGGTCCCGGTAGCGACGGCTCTCAGACGTGGTGCTTTCTGAGCGGCTGTTCCTACGTCATGCCGTAGGGATACACGCGGCCGCAGTCGCACTTGGCGTCTTCGTCCTGGGTCACAGTCCTCGCGACTTCTCTATTTCCTGCTCCGCATCTGATCGCGTAGGCGGCACGCATCCCGCTCGGTTCTGCTCTATGGTTTCTTCGGTCGCCATCTCTGCTCTTCTTTCATTTGCATCAGGTATTGTTCTCTGTAACATCCTGAAATTTGGCCTTTCAAGAAAATTCCTTTTAAAATATTGCTATTGACTTCGGATTTAAATTTTCCTCTGTTTAACGACCTTTTCAATTTGCAATCTTTTACAAAACCTTGTCCAAGCCTGGGATCTTGTGTTTTCGGTTCTCTCCCACTTGGTACCCTTGTTGCTTGCCCCTTTTTTTCAAAAACATTTCCTCAATATTTTCTTTTATCTGAAAAACCAAAATCCATTTATTCTAGCTTTACAAAGGAAGTATGTTAAAGGTTTCTTCAAAAATTCTCCAAAAATTCAAGAGTGATCCCTAGGAAGTGGGTACCTCAATTATGCAAAAATATTTGATACCTTGTTAAGAAAACATTTGGTATTTTCCCTATTTAAGTTTCTGCCCAAAACTCCAATGATTTTAAAAACCTTTTAAATCATTCCTCCTTTTTATGAAAACTCCCAAAATAGGTGCACATGACCAGTACCTATCTCAGGGATTTTTTTTTTTGGCTCAAGCCCATCTATTTTAGAACCCCTAAACCTATTTTTGCTTTTTGACCAGTAGAGTCTTTTGAACTTTTTGTGTAGACAAAGTTGCAAACCAGGAAAAACTCAAAACTAGAAAGTTGTAGGCTTTTAAATTGGGCACCGAGTGTCGCGGTCAGTTTTCCATTTGGAGCCCTAGGATGTGAGAATCATCCTGATGCCGATGTCGGCATGGCCAGTGGCGTGATCACCGCTGGCATGAACTTGCCAGGCGGCGCCGCCACCTTGTGGTCGCCGCCGTCGAGCCAACCGCCGCCCAAACTCGTGCCCCTTGCTTCTCCTCCACCCCCTCGACCTCCATCCGCCCAAATTGCCACCTCCCCCTCCCCAGCACGCCGCCATCCGCTGGACGACGCACCGCACGCACATGACCCGACGCGGGACCCTCCCCTCACCAGTGACCAACAGGGCGCCCATGCCAATCCACCGCCCCGCAAACCCCGTCGTCCAGCAGGTGCGCCACCCACACGACGACGGGCCACTGCTACACCGTCACCACAAAGCTCGTCGACACCCCACGGCCGCTCGGACCCCTCACCCGCCCGCCAGTGCCACGCCACCCCGAGCCTATCCACGGGCGCGCGTTTTTTTCCGTCGTCCAGCTTGCAGACGCCCACACGGAGACGTGCCGCTGCTACACCGTCGACGCAGAGCTCGCCGGCCAGGACACCTCACCCCGCCACCGCATCCTGCCCCACGACGGCCACCTCCTCTCGAGCCCACAAAAGGAGCCCCGAGCCACCTCCAAGCCTCGCACCACTACCTCTACTCCTCCAACAGCTTCCCATTCCCTCCATTGCTTCCGAGCCGCTCCACATCACTGCCGGCGGATTTGCCCTAGCCGCACGGGCGCCGGCCAAATTCCCCGTCGTCAGACCCCCCCTACCCAATTAAACCCACCACCCGACACCCCAGAACACCATGAACCCGATGCCACCCTCGCCGGAGTGATTGGTGGCCAGCACCGTCGTGCTCGTCACCGGTCGTCGCTCGGCCGCCGGGGTCGACGACGTCGCCGCTACCCCACGCCTCCCCGCCATCCGTGAGCACTCCTACGAGCCGCCGGCCGCTTCCCCAAGCCTCTTTGCCCCTCCCCCCTCTCCTCCCTGTCGCCGTAGCCGCTGTGGACGCCGCCGGTGAGTTCGCCGAAGACGGCGACCCCGTCCCCTGTCTTTTCTTTTTCTTTTCAGCGCGTACCGATTCGGTTTAAAACGACGGGACCCACCCGTCAGACTTTTAATCTTTTCCAAACGTTTTATCTGTTTTATTTTTTTCTGTTTGAAAAATGGCAGAAAACAAATCCAACTTTGAGAGGCCATATCTCTCTCAAAAATAATCAGAAAAATATGAATCTTTTTTGGCAACTTTGTTTTGAAAATCTCTGTCCATTGGCACCAAAATGAATCTATTTGGAATTTATTTGCTGGGTCTTTTATTCAATGGCTTAGGAAGGGTTTTTGATGCATGTTTTTATTTCCTTTGTTAGATTTAAACCTCTCCAACGAAGTGGAAGTTGTTCCCGAACCATACCCCACTGCTGAAGGCAAGCCGTTAACCCGATCTCAAGCTTGGTCGAACTTTAGAGTTTCGTGATTGTTTAACTTGGTTGCTGTTGCATCTCACATGCCATACTGCATTGAATATTGTCGCGTTACCATATATTTGGTTATCTTCAATATCTTGCGCATCACTCCCCATTCTCTAGACAATGGACTGGGGGAACCGCCACAGTCGAGGGAATGGAGGAACGATGCAACTGTGCTAATTTCTTTAGTCAAACGAGATGGCGCTGGTCGGAGGTATCTCCGCCCCAGTCGTCCGGTTGACGTTTTTCTTTTGTAGTCAAACGAGATGGCGCTGGTCGGAGGTATCTCCGCCACAGTCGTCCGGTTGACGTTTTTCTTTTATAGTCAAACGAGATGGCGCCGGTCGGAGGTATCTCTGCCACAGTCGTCCGGTTGACGTCTTTCTTTTGGTAGTCAAACAAGATGGCGCTAGCCGGAGGTAGCTCCGCCACAGTCGTCCGATTGACGCTATTTTCTTTTGCTCAGTTTGGACATTGATACGTGGTGGCGCCATAGTCGCCCGGTCAATACGATTTATTTACTGCTTGGATTATTATGTGAATGACATGTGTTGCTTGGATCATGTTGGTGACAAGAATTAAAATTTGACTAAAAAGATAACCACCTCCCTCGACTAGATTGTGTCACATAGTGCCACTCACCAAACACAACTAGCACAACCATGCGTTGTTCATATGGGCGGACCATGGCCGAGTATTCTATCAAGCCTCCTTTGACGCCACCCTTTTGGCAAGTCTAGTCGGTTACCTTTGTGGTCGGGGCTAGTCTTGCGAAGGTTCCGGAGCTAGGCGTCGCTCATCTGTTGGGGGCGTGCCGGATTCACTTCGTCATAAGACTTGGTCCCTTGGACGTGTCGGTGGCTACACAGGGAGTGTCTGGGTAGAATAAACGGTTGTGGAAGTGTGGGTTTGTACCGTTCGCCGTGATTGGTTCTAGTACTTCGGTACCGGCGGTACAAGCTTAGACTTCAACATGTGGGTAAAAGTTGCAACCTCTCGAGAGTGTGAATCTAGAATCTAGCCTTGTCCCTAGGTTATGGGACGATGTTTGGGTCAAGTCATGCTATGAGTCAGTCCGGTCGAACATGGTGAAATAATTAATATGAAACCCAACGATCATGTGGGAACTTGGGAGCCTAGCCAGAGTTGGCTAGAGGCCGGAGAGCCTAGAATAAAGCCAGAGTTGGTTAGAGGCTTGGGAGCCTAGTTGTGGTTACATGTTGTTGAGTGAGAAATGTGATCTCACTTTAGAAACACGAAACATCTCTACTAAGGTAAGTAGGTAAGTTATGTCCAACCGTTAAGCTTGGACTCGCACTTGCATCCCCGAACTTATGCCATGCTACTTTTCGAACTTATGCCATGCCATATAGATAGACCTTGTTTGATTTTGGGCTAATGTCTTGCGAGTACATTCAATGTACTCACCCGGCTTTTTATGTGGCCAGACCCCGCTGTACCCGTCGCCGAGTACCCGCTGTACGAGAACTAGGAATCAGTATCCTAGGTAGAACCCCGTGGAATAAGGCCGTCGTTGCCACGCTACTACCTATGTACCCGCTGCAATCTCTGATAGAGTCTCGATGTTAAAAATAATGTACATACTGTTGTGTGCGCCTGTTGCGCGATCGCTGGAGCCTCACCCCGTGTTGTAATCTTGTATCCATCCGAATTCGGAGCCATATATATATCTGGTTATGTCTTTGTTTATCAAGTTGTCATATATCCAGTGTTTCTGGGACTGGTATATGGGGTAACTCGATCATCTGGATCGGGGTGCCACATTCTCCTTCTCTCTTTTTTGCAAGTCCATGCTATTTTCTTGCCGATGTTTTAATTTCTTTGTTTTTTGTTTGGTCGTGTTAGGTTTTCTCCTCTGGTCCATCACTCCGTCTAGACTCATGGCTGCATGGTCGTGCTGCCTGAGAAGCTCAGGCTTCCCAAAGTAGACTGCTGACTAAATGACTCCCATTGATGTTCAGTTTACAGACTTTCTGAAACACTTGCAAGTTATTGTTACAGATGAGTATGCAAGCATCAAATTTGATTTGTAATGTAATAGGTGTTTACATGGTTTTGTACTCAGGAAATGGACTTCATCAAGGGCACTCACATTTGTGCAGTTCATGCAACACGTGTTTGCCCTCTAATTCATGCAACATGTATGATTATGTTGACCATTTGTGCAGTTTACTTGCTGCGTTGGCTGTTCCATCTAATATGCCCTACTCTTTCGTTTATGCAGCTATAGCAGCTTTAGGTTTTTCCATCATTAGCAGCGGTTCCATGACTATATGAAACTACCAGAGCAAATGCAAATTATCGACTTGCGCTTAGATTTACCTTCTCTGTCTTATTACTTTAGTCCTTGGTGCAACCAGCTCTGTTTCTTTAATCTTGCCAGTGTAGCAGATGATGTAATATTAGCTGTCCATGAGTTGTAATATATATGCAATCACTTTTAAGGTGGACATGAAATACACTCGAGAACACGGTGTGTTGCGCATTTTCATTGGATGTGTGGATCACACTAAGATACCGACAGAGTTGCCTATTTTCATCAAGGATGGATTTTACTACCTGACTTTTGAGAAGGAAAATGAAGGAGCTGGACAGGATGAAGAGATGGGTATAGATCAGAATGATAATGACAGAGATAAAGATGATGGAAAGGACGAAGATGATCTCAATAAAGATTTGGATGTTTCGGACATTCCAATTCCCCAAGTGCAGATGCCTTCCAACACGGCTGATGCAGATAGATCAGGTGGTGATGCCCAAAATAGCGCACCTCAGGGCTCAACTCGACAGTTGACAGGTGTTTGTTTCTCACCTCAGGTGAAAAAGGGAATTGATCTTGCACATAGGTTTCTCAATGGAGAAACAATGGTACAACAGGACACCACTTTGGTGACCGATTCATTGAGCGAGGCGGCAAAAGTTTTATTACCGGAGGGTGCTGATATCTCCTGTGGAAAATTGACCACGGCTAAGAATTTGAAGCTCAATGAGAAGGTACATGAACGTGGAGTTTTGACTCCTGCTTCTTATTCTCTTCCTCATATTTTTTCACCGACTAATTCAATACGGCTATCTCCTAATTATGATGTGTTACTTCAGGACTTTGGGACTGTAAATGAGGATGATCACATGATGGTTTCATCCAAACAGTCAACATCTGTCTCAGATAATGAGGCTACTTTAGAGGTTAGATCTTGTTCTAATCTGAATGGGCCTTGTGTTGTATCTTCGGTTGTTTCTAATGAAGAAACTAATCGACCAAAGTATGATACTCCCTCCGATCCATATTAGTGGACATAGTTTTGTCTAAATTCATATGTATCTAGTTAAGTATTTAGACTAGATACATGTGTATCTAGACAAAGTTGTGCCCACTAATATGGATCGGAGGTAGTACTATAATTGAGATGACTGAACATTTTGATTATCAGGTCGCTAGACAGGTGGGTTCGAAACCTGATGCCTCCATGGTTTGTTTAGATCGCCACACTCACAACATCGCAAGGAGACTGCTCCCTCGGGTGAGACTGGCAGGGCAGATATGTTGCCTGTGTCGCAACTAAGAGACAAGGTGGAGGTACGTGTAGCTTCTGGTACCGTTAGTCAGCTTGTGCACTCGCCCTTGGCACTGCAGTCGTGTGGACGTACTGACGTTCTTTCGGCACAGCAGGATGGTACACACCGAGGGGACATTCTGGCTTTTAAGTCTGCTTCTGTCAAGGATATTGCTGCATATGGCAGCATTGCAGACCCGGAGTCGCAAGGAGTCCGATCAAGCTCGTGGATCAAGGCGCAACAAAATGCGGACGCCACTCAGATGGAACGTGCGTCCTCGTTAGCCCAGCGTCGCTCGGACCCCTACTTCGCAGGTACAAAAGTTAATCGCAAGTTATCTTTTCAGTCTATGCATAATGAAGAGATTATTGCAAGAGCATCTAGATTAGGAGTGTCGCTAGGCGAGTCACCAGCTCAAGTTGAAGCTTCAGTTAATGAACTTAAGGGGATTGAGGAGACACGTGCGATCACTTTCTTAATAATCCTTTGAGTACTTTGGATGAGGGAGATACACAGAGTCTAGTTATTAAGAATGCATCTAACCTTTGTGATGATCTGGATAATGAGAAAATGAAGCTACTACGGATCAGATGGGTCCATTTGCCGAAACAGGGGCAAACAAAGTTGAACGTACTAAGAAATTAGGCACTGGCCTAGGTGTTAGAAGAAGGAGCGCTAGAATAGAAAAATTGAAAAAAAAAAATCAATGAAAGGAATGACCTGGAATAGTGACGGCTTTGGGGATACAGCAAAACAATGCAGGAAACTATTACGGAACAAAATCTTAGTTTTGTAGCTATTCTGGAGACAGGGAGATCTAATTTTTCAGTGCCATTTCTGAAACAACTAGCTGGGGGTAAGGAATACATGTGGTATTGCCTACCTCCACGGGGTCGCTCTGGTGGTATTCTAGTTGGTTTCAATGTTAATGAATTTGTGGTTCAAACTGTTATATCAGGGATTTTTGTGTGAAGTTACAAATTAAAAACAAGCTAGATGCCTTTTTGTGGACTCTAGTTATTGTTTATGGGGCTGCACAAGATTCTTTGAAGCCTGATTTCTTAGCTGAACTTGTTCGGATCTGTGAGAAAGAGGAAAGACCCATGTTGGTGGGTGGGGATTTTAATATTATTCGGCGAAAAGAGGAGAAAAACAATGATAATTTTAATGCACGATGGCCTTTTATCTTTAATGCCATTATTGAGAGCCTTAACTGAGAGAGCTTGATCTCTCCGGAAGGCAATATACATGGGCGAGTCGAAGGGAAAATCCAACGTTTGAAAAGTTGGATCGCTTTCTATCGAGTATTGAATGGGAACAGAAGTATCCTCTTGTGACCGTTCATGCAATGACGCGTACAGGTTCTGATCATATGCCACTGATAATTGACTCTGGTCAGCAAGCTCACCTTGGCAACAAATCACACTTCTCTTTCGAATTATCATGGCTTTGAAAGACAGGTTTCTATGAGCTAATTGCTCAGGAATGGTCATCCTGTGGTGGTGGCGGATCCCCCATTGAGAGATGGCAGATGAAAATTCGCCATCTCAGACAATTTCTAAGGGGCTGGGCAAAAAATCTAAGTGGTGAATACAAGAAGCAAAAAGAAAATTGTTATTACTCATTAATGAGTTGGATATTAAAGCTGAAACCGCACCGTTATCTGTAGCGGAGAGAAATACTAAGTTAGAAGCAGATGATTGCATCGCTAAGCTTCGTCGGGATGAGGAGGCCAAATGGGCCCAAAGGGCAAAAGTAAAACACATTCAGCAAGGAGGAAATAATACACGTTATTTCCATTTAATTGCTAATGGAAAACATAGGAAAAAACGAATTTTCCAGCTTGAGCAAGATGAAGGTATAATTGTTGGAGAAGCAAATCTTAAGACTTTTATAACGGAGTATTATAAAAAATTATTCGGGGCACCTCAACCGAATCACTTTTCTTTGGATGAATCGATGATTCAGGACTTACCTCAGATCTCAAATGATGAGAATGTGATTCTAACATCTAATTTTACTGAAAAGGAGGTGTTAGAGGCAATTTCGCAAATGGAGCTTAATAAGGCTCCTGGACCAGATGGGTTCCCGGTGGAATTCTATCAAAAGTTTTGGGCAGTGATCAAACATGATTTAATGGCGATGTTTGAACAGTTACAACAAGGTGAACTTCCATTGTTTAGGCTAAACTTTGGGGTCATTACCTTACTGCCAAAGAAAGAGGATGCCAACCGAATTGAGCAATATAGACTGATTTGCCTTTTAAATGTTAGCTTCAAGATTTTCACTAAAGTGGGAACAAACCGGGTTTCTTCTTTAGCTCAGAAAGTTATCCGTCCAACACAAACTGTTTTTATTCCAGGAAGAAACATCCTAGAAGGGGTGGTAATTTTGCATGAGACAATCCATGAGATTCATACGAAAAAATTGGATAGTGTACTTTTCAAAATTGATTTTGAAAAGACATATGATAAAGTTAAATGGTCTTTCTTGCAGCAGACATTACGCATGAAGAGTTTTGATCCTAAATGGTGTGAATGGGTTGCGAGATTTGCGCAAGGAGGTAGTGTGGGGATACGAGTTAATGATGACATTGGTCATTATTTTCAGACTTTAAAAGGGTTAAGACAAGGAGATCCGTTGTCCCCAGTGCTCTTTAATATAGTTGCCGATATGTTGGCGGTTTTAATTGCGAGAGCAAAAGAAGACAGACAAATTGGGAGTTTTGTACCCCATTTGGTAGAAGGAGGATTATCAATTCTTCAGTATGCTGATGATGCGATCTTATTCCTTGAACATGACCTTGAAAAGGCAGTTAATATGAAACGTATCATGTCCTTATTCGAGCAGTTGTCTGGTCTTAAGATTAACTTTCATAAGAGCGAAGTATTTTGTTTTGGAAAAGCCGTGGAGCACCAAGATGACTACCGTAACATTTTTGGATGTGAGGTGGGCTCGCTGCCTTTTAAATACCAAGGAATACCGATTCATTACAGGAAATTACTTAACAAGGAGTGGAAAATTATTGAAGACGGTTTGAGAAGAAGTTAGCCTCTTGGGCTCGAAAAATTCTATCATATGGAGACCGATTAGTTTTGATTAATTCGGTACTCACTAGCCTACCAATGTTCCTCTTGTCCTTTTTTGAAATTCCAGTGGGAGTTCAGAAAAGGTTGGACTATTTCCGTAGTAGGTTCTTTTGGCAAGGTGACCAACAAAAGAGGAAGTATAGACTAACAAAGTGGAACATTGTGTGTCGTCCAAAGGATCAAGGTGGCTTAGGCATTGAATTGCTTGATATTAAAAACAGATGTTTGTTAAGTAAATGGCTTTACAAGCTATTAAATGAGGAGGGGGTATGGCAGCAACTACTTTCTAATAAATACCTATGTGGTAAAACGCTGGCTCAAGTAACACCTAAACCATCTGATTCCCTTTTTGGAGGGGATTAATGGCGGTCAAGCAAGATTTTTTCTCCCAAGGTTCGTTCATTGTTGGTAATGGCCAAGGAACACGCTTTTCGGAAGACACTTGGCTGGGTGATCAGCCGTTATCAGAAAAGTATCCGGACTTGTTTAATATTACCCGCAATAAGAATGTTCTCGTTGCGGACGTGGTGGCTAATGCTCCACCAATAAACCTACAATTTAGACGCTCTTTGACCGGCTCAAAATGGACGGCGTGGCTGGATTTGGTGCACAAGTTGATGTCAGTGACCTTGAAAACGGAAAAGGATAGTTTTAGGTGGAAACTGACCACCAATGGGATATTTACGGTCAAGTCTATGTACGCGGATTATATGCATGGACACACACCTTTTCTTCGTAAATACTTATGGAAATTGAAAGTTCCATTAAAACTCAATATTTTCATGTGGTTTGTTAATAGAAAAGTGATTCTCACTAAGGATAATTTAATCAAGAGGAATTGGAATGGTAGCAAGAAATATGTTTTTTGCCACCATGATGAAACGGTTGAGCATCTCTTTATATCATGCTCTTTTGCCCACAAAATATGGAGATTGCTCTAGTTTACATATAATATCTCGCCACCCACAAGTCTTGCTAATATGTTTGGGTCATGGCTTGGGGGAATTGATAAGAAAACAAAGAACCATATACGCATTGGCGTTTGTGCTTTTATTTGGGCGATTTGGAATTGTCGAAACGACGTGGTTTTTAACAAGCTTGAGAATTCACACTTTTTACAGGTTGTTCACCGGGCTACATACTGGATTACTATGTGGTCGTTCCTCTTGCCGCAAGACCAGCGAACCTTGATGGAGGCTGGATGTACCCGTTTAATGGCTGTGGTGCGGGCTATCCTCAACCGGGATGGGTGGCAGCATGACCAAAGGATTTGCGCTCCTCAGTACTTTCAGACTTTTTTATTAACAGTGGCTGGTTTGTAGCCACTTTGGTTGTCGTTGTTTAAATTCCGTTTTGTAATACTCTAAGTACTCTTGAAACCTTGCAATAAAAAGCCGTGTGCATCACTCTGATGTAGAGGATGGGGCCTTAAGCTCCTATTTCTAAAAAATCACTTGTGAATAAAACTGTATTACTGTTTTTCAAAAACAGTCCACCAATAGCTGCATTTTGCATTGGAAAGCCCATGAGTTCGACGAATTTTGTTTGATTTACGTATAATAAGCAGATGTGCACTTATTGCTCTACTCAGCATGGCCAACAGCTCAATAGACGCGTGGCCTCAAACAGAAATTTCAGACACCGCGCGGCGTGACGCCGCGCATGTCTGGCTAGTTTTATTCAAGTGTGTAAACTATGTGTGATTGTATCGTCTTGATGCAGCGTTTGAGTACTGAGAATTTGAGATGGCCTTGTAGGCCCTGGATCGATCGGCCGGCCAGCCACGTACGTACTGGTTTCCCTGAGTAGGTGGCAGGTATTTTCCTAATAACAACATACAGTATGATGGTAGGTACCTACGTATATTATTTGGGTGGTTGGTACAACAGCTTAGATCGCCGATTAGGTGGCAGGTCTTTTCCTAATAAGAACATATCATGGTAGGTACCTACGTACATTATTTGGGTGTGCTGTGCAACAGCGAGATAGCCGGCCGGTTTAGCCCCAGTTATTTTTGTCTCCGACCCGTGCATAAGCCACCCTGATTGAGCTGAAACAACACTGAAAATAATCTCACGAAAAACAGCAATCCAGTTTTTTTTTTTTTTTGCTTTCTGCTATTATATTTTGTTGTCTGAGTTGTATGATGAAAAGTCCGTAACGCCTTGGGATAATTTATGTTCGAACTACTAGATTTTGAGTTCTTTTGTGTTGTTTTCGCATGTATGATCACAAAACAATATTTCAAACATCATATAAATTGCTAGATAATAATAAAATTAGGACTCAGTGTTAGTTGATTACAATTCAAATAGAAGCAAGGGTATTGCACTGTTTTCTTCACAAGAAAAGATACAAATTTAGTCTAATAATTATACGAAAAACGCGCTCTATCACCACAGATCTCTTTCTTAGCGATATCATCATGGATCCCTTTCATGTAAGTACCATCATCTTCGGGTGGAGCACTAGATATGAAGCACTCTTCTCTTGAACAAACTCTCCACTATCAAACATGTCAAAATCACTAGTACAGAACGACACATCGGAAACGGACCAAAAACCCCTTCGGCAACGGAGAAAGGGTCCGTGTCCCCGACCCAGTCACTGATGTGAAGGCCTTCATCGGTAACGGAGGCAAAAAAACCGTTTCCGATGAGGTCTCCATTTGGCAACGGTTGGCGCAGACCTCCGTTGCTTTAGTTTTCCTACATCAGATACGGAGTTTTCCATCTACCCGTTTGCACTGAGTTTTTCTCATATTTCGGTTATATGCCATAATACATGAAAGGCTGATTGCACAATGCAATAAAACGTTATTCAATTCATAACATAGAACAAATGCCATCATTACATTGGTATACAATAATATCACTGTTTTTTACAATTTGACTACAATTTCCTTCACTTAAGTTTTCTGGTTCTCGGAATGATAGATTGGTACTTTTATGCAGTGCTGCCGAAATAAACTCCTGCGTGAAAGAAAAAAAACTATTAGCGAAATGTACAAAATACATCTGGATATTAAAAAATCGGTGGCTATTTTCCAGCAACTGCTTTGTTCGGTTGCCATTTTCGAGAAACTGCTAAGATCAACGGCAAATATCCAGGAACTGCTCTGTTTGGTGGCAGACAGTTCGCATTCCTTCCTTCTCTTCTTCCTCGTTCCACCCCAATCCCCTTCGCAAGCGTGGACATCACCAACGACAGCAAGGTGCTTTCTTCTGCCGGCTTCCACATTCCACCGGAGTACTACGTGGACATCCAACTCGTATACAAAATCGAGGGTGGAGACGAGAGGGACGGAATGGGTGATCTAGCGGCAGACCTCATCGACAAATTATACGCCAACATGAAGAAGGAGTTCCCATCCAACCAGCACGGTTTTTGGGAGCGGATGCCGCTGCACAAAGTTCATCGGCATCACAGCCGGTCACAGAAAGATTTATACCTTTCACCCGGCGGGAGATCGAGGAGGTGCAGGCCTCTTCCAGATGCGCTGAGATGCTACCAGCGCGCTGCGACGCAGTCACCTCCTCCTCCTTCTCCTTCTCCTTCGTCGACATCCACCTCCTCCTCCTTCTCCAGATCAGACACCACCTACAGATCCTCCACCACCTCCAGATCGGCCACTTCCTCCTCCAGATCGGCCACTTCCTCCTCCAGATGGGTTTCTGCTGGTAGATCCGCCGGAGGTGCTGCACCACCACCTCATGAATGACCTCCTCCACATCGGCCTGGCTCAGAAGAAGCCGGGCATCACCAGAGGAGGAGGGCGTCAGATGGTGGCGCTGCCGCATCATTAGCGGACGCATGGCCGCCTTCAGATCGACCTTCCCCTCACGAAGGGCTGCCATAAGAACGGTGCTGCCGCGGCGGCTAGAGCCGCGGCCACGATGGCCGGATCTAGAAGCGCCGACAGAGGAAGCGATTAGAGAGGGTGAGGAGAGTTCAAAGCCACAGTGTGCGGCGGCTAGGGTTGGAAGAGAGACAGTGAGAGAGTGATAATGAGAACGAGCCGGCAGTATATATAAGCACCACATTGGCAACGGACATTTTATATAACCGTTTCCATTGATTTTACACCAGCGAGAGAGTAAACTTACTACCCAACTTACTAACAGGTACTCTAAATTACATATGAACGCAGAGACCACTTAGCAGCTAATGCTACTACATACGGACTTGATAATGAAGTAAACGATTACATATATGCTACTACTAGCTAATGCTACTACTAGCAGCTGCTGATGAAGACTCGGGCTCGTCGTCGCTGTACACGTGTGCGTCCCTCTGGCATAAGGTACCGTCGAAGATCTTGATGAAGAACCCGTTGTTGCCGTCGAACTCGAAGCACAAAAAGTGCCCCTGCTCAAGCTTGTACGCTTGGGCGAATGACTTCCATCGCTGGCCGAGGTACAAATTCCCCCCGGCACTCATGGCTGTCTTCACCGCCCAGCTGCCGTTCTCGCAGTCCTCCATCTTCAGATGCATGGTAGCTGCCACCATGCCTTGGAGCTTCTCTGCGAACGCCCTCGGGAGTCTCAGGCGGCTCTCGATGCCCTTGTACAGGATAACCAAGAACTCGAAGCCGCGCGGCTCCAGGGACATGTGTTCAGAGGACGGTGAGGGCGACACCGACGGCGTGGCATTGCGGCTGCGCCCCCTACCACGGCCGCGCCCACGTCCACGGCCGCGACCGCTGATGGTACCTCTCGCCGGGGACATGTCTTCAGAGGACGGTGAGGGCGACACCGACGGCATGGCATTGCCGCTGCGCCCCCTACCACGGCCTCGCCCTCATCCACGGCCGCGACCGCTGCTGGTACCTCTCGCCATGGATTTGGACGGAGGGGATCTGGCAAAGTTTGAATAACTGTAGCCGATGGACTGGGGCTTCAAAGAGACCGCTGCTGGTACCTCTCGCCATTTATACTCGCGGGTCTGCTCCGCCCACCTCCCCATCTGCCCATTCGCTAGCCTCCACGTATCAACATTTTCAACGGTTGGAAAATTCTATCCGTTACCATAGAGGCAAATATTGGAAGCGGACAATTTTATTAACCGTTGCCAATATAATAGGTGACGGAGATTGGAATGGGTCCGTTGCCAATGTAGGCGGGCCTGGTCAGGTTTGTACGCACCGGCCGAGCGGAAAGCGATTCTCCGTCGCCTAACACCTGTCGTTTCCATAGAGGGGTATCCGATGTGTCGTTCTGTACTAGTGAATGTTGATCATGTAGGTTTTTGCGATCATGGATGCATATAAATGATATAAAACTGCATATACCTTAATCTTAAGTTCCCACCACTCATCACTAGCATCAATGGTCTTGCTGATAGGATCTTTTCCATGACCTGATGCACTTTTATTGAATGTCTACCATGTACTATACTCTTTTTTTAGTGTCTCCCACCAATTTTTGAATTGCTTGTGGTCATAATTTCTCTTAGCGCGTTCAATAAAATTCTTATACCTAGTTGGGTTCAGATGACCTTCATGGCAGTTCCAGTTTAGTACTTTCTCAATGCATACATCCAGAAAAAATTCAGCTGCAAATAGATCCCACATGGCCTTCTCGAACTTCTCAGATCTTCCATATTTTCCCTTATCCATCTAGTTATTATGTGTATAACAATATTATTCAATATAAGGTGCTGGTCATGAATAAAAAACGTAGGAATTCACATGCACAAGATTTTACATGCTATTCCCCTCAAAATTCAGAGAAATATGCAGTTGGGGGCGGGAGAAGCAGGCCAAGGGGGGGGGGAGGGGGGGGGGAGGCAGGACGATACGTTCAGCAAAGGGGGGTTAAGGTGAGCGGCGGTGGGAGAAGCAGGTCGGCCGAAGGTGGAGCGCCGGTGGATGGCCATAGCGGTGTGAAGCCCGCCGAGCTCGACAGCAACTCGATCCGCGCCGACGAGTTGGGGGTGGTCGCAAACTATACTCACACCATAGGACGGAATTGTAGATGGACCGGGAGCGGCGTGGTGCCCGAAGGCGGCGGTCGGAGTGGTCACAGGCGAAGGCGACGGCGGTGACATAGGAACCCAATAGCTCGGGACATGATCGGGAGAGAGGAGAAAAAAATGAAGAAATCGTGTTGGCCCTCCCAGGTAATGATTCGAGGAACAACAACTCGAGACGGAGCAGTGGCAATTTCATGTAAATACCGTGTCAAATAGGGACAACGCAAAATAAAAACACACTAGACTTTTTATACTAGCTCTATCTTCACCTGCAAGCTTCTACCTTCACACAACAAAGTGGACTGACAAACACACAAGGCCAATAGGTAGAAGGAAACTTGTAGGAGACATGTAAATTCGTTTTGACTGTGTAGAAATGATTCGGTTTTTAATGATAATTTTTTTTCTCTCATGCAGGTTATCTACAGAGTAGAGTTACACTCCGTTCGTGGTCTCCGTTGCAACGTGTGGAGCATCGTGAACTGTTTACGGAGGTGTGTACAAGACTAGAGGATACGGCGAGAGACTTTTTATCCCAACATGGATGTCAGCATAATTTGCGAATCGGCCCTTCACCATCTTTGGCGTTTTTACAATTTCTCGTCATGATATGTAATGCATCTTTTATTACTTTTCGCACTTCTAAACTTGTGACGGCTGTGTGCATCTTAGTTATGCAGAGTCCGAGTGTAATGCTTAAACCTTTTAAGTAATAAAACTCAAAAAGAGACTTGTAAATAGTGTACTTTCAGTCTAGTTTTGCTGTACAGTACAAGCTTGGCCTTAATTCTATCCGGCAAACCCAGCCTCAGTGGTTCAGTAACCACACCAGAGCCTGAACATTTCACGTGAACCTTCATCGACACTGGTTATTGGCGGAATGCACTTCCGTAATCTAGTTTGTTTCTCGTGTCCTGGACCTTTGCGGGTGTTTTCAATCGGGCACTCGATAAAACAATAGGCAAATGTAAGGCCTCGGCAAATGGAGGTGCTCGGCAAAGAAGGAGAAAATACACGCTGCAAACGCCGTATTACTCCTATGATTTATGTGTTTGTCCTGATTCATACGCATGTAGACATGTTTTTGTGTCTTGATTTACTTATTTAGGAACTTCTAGATGACGGTGCACCCTTATTTGCCGACTGTCACCCTAACGGGATATTAACACTTTTTCCACCATTTTCTTGTCGCCTATGTTTAAAATTTGTCGAGCATCCTGTATAGAACACTCGACAAACCCTATTATGTTATTATTTCTGTTACATACATTAATTGCAGCTTCCTCAGCCGAGAGATTATTCGCCACCAATTTTCTCTCTTCTTATAACCTTTTATTTACTTTTTACCTTTTCTTTGGTTCGCCCTCACACTTTCGCGCCATCTTTGTTTCCCGTTCCTTTTTCTCCTTCCATGTTTTCTTCCACCGACGGTTTTCCCGTCATCTTTGTTCGTCGTTACCCTCTATATAACCCTGAACCTACATCAACATTATTCAGATCCGGGTTTGGTTACATCGAGAATCAAATATTGAAAATAAAAAGAGATGCTTTTACTAGACTAAATCCAGTAGTTATTTTTGGTTCGAAATATTTTGCGTTGTATTTAATAAAATACACCTAACTTTCTCATACTGAATCCGTATGTGACATACAACCATTCAAATTATTTTCTAAAAACAAATACATATGAATTTTTTTCGCCAAAAGTTAAGTTAGGGCGGCTGCTCTACCTTGCCGAAAGGGGGGCCTCATGTGGCTGGAACCAAGTTGGTACTATCTCCGTTCCACAAATGTAAATCTTTTTACCAAGGTAAACTAGCTTACATTTTGGATCAGTGGAACAGAGGTACTCCCTCCGACCCGAATTACTGGGCGGACCACTGTTTTAAATCATTTTTACAAAAACCCCCTTCCAGTTCCAAATCATTTGAAATCAAGTCCAATCGCACAGCTTCTTCCTCGCGGGGCGGATCGCTGCCGTGAGCAGCTCGCCGGAGAGAGCTAGTCCACGGCGGCTCCGCCCGCAGTTGGGAGGCTCCCTCGGAGGGCTCCCGCCGCCGGCCGCTTCCCCTTCCCATCCCGGCCGCTTGCCCTTCACACGGCGGACGGGGACGGAGCTGGCTTTCATCGAGCGATCCGACGGCGGCCACCAAGGGGAGTACCGCCGCTCCTGTTCCCGCTCTGGCCCCCTCGCCTTGTTCCCGTCCCGACGTGGAGCTTGCCCTCCGCGGCCTCTTCCTCGTCGGCCAAGCCTCCTCTGCCGGCCGCCGTGCGCCTCCATCTCCGCTGGCTGTACAGCTCCAGGCCGGCTCCTCCCGCCGGCTCTGCTCGTCTCCTCCCGCCGGCTGTGCTTGTCTCCTCCCGCCTTGCTGCTGATCATCTGCTCGTCTCCTCCCGCCGGCTGTGCTCGTCTGCTCGTGGCCTCCTCCCTCTGCTCCTAGTGGTTAGTTTTCCCCAAGCAAAATCCCTGCAAGTTCAAATCATACACAATTGAGCTGAAGTATACACAGTTCAGCAGCAGTAATTCAAATCATACACTAGTTCAAATTGTAATCAGTTACAGAGGCAAACAACATGTTCAGTTTCAGTAAACAGCCAAAAACAAACAAACCTGTGTGAGCACGAGTATAAGCATTCTGAAGTTTTTTGCCTGGTCTATCTATCAGAAGTATGGTTACCCAAACAAGGTGAACTAGCAAATGAATTGCAGCTACAAGGACAATCAAACCAGTAGGTGCCACAGCCTAGCAAACACGGACATGGTTCCAGTATAGTAGGAGCTTACTTTCTTTGTTTAAGATACGCCAAAGCTCTATTCGCAAAGGAGACCGCCATCGGCGACAAAGCGATGCTCCTCGAGTAACAGTCGATCGCTTCCGCAAACTTCTTCTGCTTGAAATACTCATTCCAAAAGCGTCTGGACAGGGAAACTGACGTACTTGAGGGCCTGAAACAATCACGCCATGTATTAAACGTTGGAAGAAATATGAACCAACAACAGCACATATATGAAACATGGAGGCTAAGTATTGCTGATGGCAAAATTAACACAAGTTACTCCACTCACCAAAAACAAGCCTCTCAGTTAGCCTGGGTATACTATTGTTACAAATATGACAGATAGCAAACCATGAATATCAGGAACATGACAGATGACATCATTATTAAACTAGGAAGCCAAGGGTTATCAGATAAATATTTATTAGTGTTATTTCAGTTTGTTTATTCAAACTCTGGTATTGTCATGTTACATTTAGTTCTTACCCTACTACCTCTGCCTGTATTTACTATCTTGCTTAACCTTTTACTGATATGTATTGTTTGCTCATAGTTAACTAAGTTTCTGGTTTTCTGCAGGTTGCCCAGTCCACCATAAGACAAGATGGTCATCTTTGATATCAACTTAACTCCTCCACAAGAGCTGAATCTCAACTTCAGTCCACATACTCCAGAAGAAGAAGAACAAACTGCTCACATTCCAGAAGAAGAAGAAGAAGAACAAGCTGCTCACATTGCAGAAGAAGAAGAACAAGAACATGCTGCGGAGCCAGACCACATTGCAGTAGAAGAAGCACAAGAACATGCTGTGCAGAGACACCATAAAGATCTGCCGGAGAGTTCTAAATTTGCAGCATATATTGCACTGAAAGCTCTAGGAAAAGATAGACCCGTGGTGAAGGCGGATAAAGAAATTGGGCTCAACTTTTGGGAATAAGTCTTAGATCTGTGGAGAATATATGGAAGAAGGCCATAGATCAAGAGAGCAGAAATGAAGTGCCTGATTTCTCAAATAAGCGGAAGGGCAGGTGCGGAAGAAAGAGGAGAGAGCTTAATCTCGATGAAAGGGTGCCTCAAGTTGTACTGAACAAAAGTGGTACATTGAGGGGGCTGGCAAGGTCCCTTGATATCCCTTTCTCAACACTGCAAAGGAGGTTGGAATGGGGCGATTTAAGGCGCCATACCAATAGCCTGAAACCACATCTAACTTTGGAAAACAGAATAAGAAGGCTCCTATATTGCATCTCAATGATCGATGAAACAACAATATTAGAAGCAAAGATTTGGTTCAAAAAGATGGGGAACACAATGCATATGGATGAAAAATGGTTTGATATGACTAAGCAAGATCGGACCTACTACCTAACACGAGAAGAACCAGAGCCAGTTCGCACAATCCATAACAAAAACAACATCGGGAAGGTCATGTTCTTAACTATAGTTGCAAGACCTAGACATGATGCGCAAGGAAATGTGACATTTGACGGAAAGGTAGGCATCAGGGCTTTTGTCACAGAAGATGCAGCCAAATACAACTCGAAGTATAGGACAAAAGGTACGATGGAACTAAAGAACCTCAATGTTACTAGAGACGTCATGCGGGAATACCTATGTGAGCAGGTAATTCCAGCAATTGTAGAAGTGTGGCCTGACGATGGAGATGTGGGAACACTATGGATCCAGCAAGACAATGCTAGAACGCATGTTCAGCCTGATGATCCTGTATTTCTGGCCGCCGTAAAAGCTTCAGGACTAGATATTAGGTTGACTTTCCAACCTCCAAACTCGCCGGATGTGAATGTTCTGGATCTTTGCTTCTTCAGCTCCATCCAATCCTTGGCATTTGAGAGTGCACCTAACACTCTCAAAGAACTGATAGAATCAGTCGAACAAGCTTCTGATGCATATGACGTGAAGACATTTGGCAAAGTGTATGTCACCTTGCAGTCTGTCCTGGTGGAGATTATGAAAGACCAAGGTGGAAACACATATAAGCCACCCCACATGGGTAAGGACAAGCTAATAAAAGAGGGAAAGATGCCTAACACACTAGAGGTTGAGAGAGAACTATATGAAGAAACCTTAAAGCTAATAGCCGATTATGAAAAACAACAAGTGGAGAAAGAGGAGGAGAAGATGAAGGATAAACAAGCAAATAAAGCATCAAAGAGAAAAGGAAGGTCCCAAGTTGTAGCATCCCAAATTTTGAAATTAAGAAAAACTCAGTTTTACCAGACCCAAAATCCAGAACAAACAAAAACTTTTTGAAATGTTTCATTGATGATTGTGTTTTCCTTCCCATTTCTATGTTTGAACTTGTGTGATCTTGATTGTGTTGTTGATATTGTTGTGCTGTTGATATTGTTGTGTTATTGATATTGTGTGTTTGTTGCTTGTGAGGGTAATTCCTCAGTTGTGCTTAAATACTAAAATAAAACAAAGAGCTAAAACAAGAAAAATCATGTGACAAGTGACAAACATAATTCTCCAAGTGAGAAATTAAGTTTCTTTCATACAAAAATTCAGAGGAGAAATAATTAATCACTCTCCATTTATTCCTACAACTTTTCCCTCCCTAATTCTCTATTTCCTTCAAACAAATATTTTCTCTATGAAAATATAAACTATTTGCAGTTACCATATTTGTCAAATAAGTTCCAAGATGCTCAAAACAATATCTCTCACTTGATTTAAAAATATTAAAGGAGTAAAAAATTTATTTTAGCAAAAATGACATATTTAAACCCTATGAACAAATGTTGTTCAAAACATTTTATTTTCAAACACCAATTTTTGTGGAGCTTCTACATGTATTGGGGAGGCCACATGAATATTTTCAAATTTTTATAAAATGTTTTACTGCCTCAATTAAATCCCTAAAGGCTACTGGTTTTTAAAAGAAAAATAAAAGAAGCAGACAGGGACTTGTTTGTGATGGAAAAACATGTGCTAGGGGCTATCTCGAAATCCTGATCTTCCTCCTGTAGCTCCAGTGCGCGCATGGCACGGAGCCGTGCTCCCCGCTCCCTGCTCCCGAGCTCGCACCGCACCGGACCCCCCCCCCTCTCTGCTGCCCTGCGAGAAGGATAAGGAGGCCCCCGGGCGCTCCTCTGCTCCTCACTTCTCCCTCACCTCCTTGCCTGCTCTCTCCCTCTCTGTTTCCCTCACAACGGCCGAACCCCAACCATGAACGCCGTCGTGCATCGCCGGCGATTGGAACCTCCCCGAGCAAAACAAAGAACGTCATCGACACCGCCTCATCGTCCTCTACATCTCCGTCCAAGGAATCGTCGCGGGAAGCTGCGAATAGAGCGGGGCATCGCCGTCTTCTTCCGCTCCGGCCATCACCTTGCCGGGAAGTTCACGGGCTGCACAGGCCACCACCCTCTGCCATTGTTGCATCTCTGAGCTCCCCTTGATCTTCTCCCTCTCATGCACCCCTTCGTCCGGTCCCAGGTACACCGGAGCAACCGAGGCCATGCCGCGCCCGTCGCGGACGTCGTCGACTCACTCTGCCGTGCGTGTCGAGGACGAAGAGGGCCCGTACCCGTTCGTCGTGCGCGTGGGCCGCTGTTTGGGCCGCCTTCTGCGTGGCTCGGCTCAGATCTGGGCAGATCTGGCCCATTTACTTTTTTTTCGGTAGATCTATTATCTATTGCTATTTCCTGTTTAATTTACATGGTAGCTTTAATTCTTTTGTGGTGGATCTATGGTAGATATTTGGGTGCTTTAAATTTTGTAGAGTTCATATGTGTTTTCTTAAACATCCAGAACTGGTGCCTTGCAAAAATACATGTTTAACAGTGGTCTAGATTAAATCTTGTAAAAAGATCCTTTTTCACTAAATATTTAATATCTAGAGTTTTATAACTCCAAAAATTGCAAACTAAAATTCTATGGAAAGTCTGAAGTATTACCCTTCTAGATCTGTTGGTCTTGCTTGCAAATGAAACCTAAAACAAAAGTTCTATTCATTCTTGTAAACACACCAGTGGCACTTTGGTGAGTTTTGTAGATTTTTGTGAGATGAATTTTGAAGTAAATCCAATTGGCTTGTCTTCTATATGTGTCGGAGAACATATCCCTAGCTTGGTTTGAATTTAGGAGTCACTGATTGACTGTGGTGCTAATTATAAGATTTAGGACTTTTCTGCCTATTTTTATTAGGCCTTTAATTAAGTGTTGTGTTATAACCTTGTTGTTGTAAGTATGTTTCCTAGCATGTGTAGGGTGGTGATCCATTGTTGTGACATGTTTCCTTATTTTACTAGCATGTTAGGAGAACTACTTGTGAGTCATGTATTTGTTAGGGATTTAGTCCCTATATAACTTTCCCCTAGTAATTAGGAAGTGGCTAAGCTTGTTTATTTTTTATGTTGGATTATTGTGTGTGATTAATATGTAGGCCTTGCTGGTTAATGATTGTTGTGGTACTATTGCTTGCATGTTATTATTGTTTAGCAGGTTATAATATGTTAGTACTGTTAGTGGTACTTGTTAGACATATTGGTATGAGTAATATGTTTGCATGGCTTGATGAACTTGATGTTCTTTGAGTTGAGTACTAGCTTAAATATCTTGTTAGTGTATCCACCTTAGCTTGGTGAGATATTTTAAATTACAAAGATTAATTGGTGACTTAACTTTTGTCTGAAGTATTTCCTGTTTAGGGAAAATGGTTGTTAAGTACCTTGAATAGAAGATGTCTTGGTGCTCTATGTTTTTAGTATGGGTTTGGTGTTATACTCCTGTTAGTATGATGCCCTTGTGTTTTGTCTGAGTAAATTGTTTTATTAGCATATAGATAAACATGTGGTTATGTGATGTTTTGCTTGTTTGGATTAATTTCTTGTTAGCATCTAGCTAAGTGTGGTGATTGTGGTTAAGTGTTTGTTTTTAGTTCAACTAGTATCTTTTATTTATGATTGCTATAGCTTTAGTAAATAAGTTGTGCTAGGCTTGTTATTAAGTCAGTTTTCCCTGAAGTGTTCTCGGAGTAGATTTTAGTTTAGTGCTTGATTAAATTAGTACTATGTTTTGGTATGATTCTTTGTTTGTATACCACTTGTGGTTTGGTTTGCTTATTGAGTGTTGTTTTATTTTCATATTTGCGACGCTAGAGATAAACGCTACCGGAGTGGTATTTGGGAAGGATTTATCGGAGAAGGGTGAGAGTTTATTTCTTGATCAATGAGGAGAAGTCCAGGAACATCATGCTGAAATCAGGCAAGCTATTCTCTGAGCTTGCATCTATATACATCTATTTTGGTTCACATGTTTTACTTATAAAGAGCATAAGTGATTTATGTGGTGTTTGCCACTAAAGCTATGATTTTGAAAACCCTTTTCCAAAATACAAGTATATTATTTTGACACCCTATATGGAGATATTAGATGGAAATTCTTTTTCAAACTATAGGATGGGAAAAATATTGTTTACTCAAAACTCCTTTGAAAATACTTGTGTGGACATGGAATACCGAGATGTCGGTGTTGAAGTGGAGAACTGGAGAATGGTGGTGTTTATGAAAAATGCACATTGTGTCTTTGTACTATGACGACCAGCCGATAACCTGTGCGACCATATTTACCCACATATGGGTAAGGGCATAGTCATATAATTTGCTCGTATTAGTATGGGATGCCTCAACAACGAGGATGACCTCATTCCATGAGGGGATGGTTTGGTGACCTACCCCTGACCTGGGTCCTAACACGTTGGTGGGAGGATTGAAGGGTTCGCTCGCCGGGCAGAACTACGAGTACTCACACTTAGGTTTCCCGATGGGGAATCTGGACTGAGTGTCGATGGAAAGGTTGAAAATTTCGTAGCGGTAGGGTCCTATACTAGCACGAGCAAAGGACAGGCTATGGTCGGTGACTCAACTTCGCATACACCTTGTATGGCGGGACGTGGCTGACACGATGAGTTACCGGATGGGTGTGGGAAAAGCGTGCTACCTCTGCAGAGGGTAAAACTATTCGAATAGCCGAGTCCTCGGATATGGACAGTTGGGAGGCTGTCCTCTGACCATGTGCAAGTTTTGGAAAGATTTGAGATTTAAAAAGAAAATGAAGTGGAGGATGTTTTATGCAACTATGCCAACGGGCCGGCATGGGGTTGTTGGGATTGAATGACCATGAAGGGTTATGGTCGAAAAAGGAGGAGTTTTGGAACAATAAACCAAATGGTGATTTTTGGGAAAATATTTATAAAAGAGACTTCTTACCTTTTCAAATAAAGATATATTTTCGGGAAAAAGTTTTAAAAGAGACTTCTTACAAAAACAGGTTTATGAGAAAAGATCTAAAAGCCTTCTTTTCTTTTTCAATAAAGATATAGAGATTTCAAAACAAAGTTTTATCAAACAAAAGTCTATCCTTCCCTTTTCAACAAGGATATAGAGTTTTCAAAGCAAACGAAGTTTTATTTAAACAATAAAAAGAGTAGTGCATGCTCATTTCGGGGGTAGTTTGCGAGTACATTCAAATGTACTCATATTGGTTTCGTCCCTGGCTATTGTCTTAGCCAGATTTTGAAGAAGAGCAGTTCGAAGAAGAAGACTTCAATAACGTCGATGCGAACTAGGGCGCTTCCCAGTCAACTGCCTGTAGGGTTGGCAAATGACTTGGGCTCCACGTTGTTTTGGTGATTTCCGCTGCAAGTACCTGTTGAAGCTATGGCTTCAATCAAGTAAGTAAAATCATCCGGTATTTATGGGTGTTCTGTGATACCAATTCGAGTTATGTGCAACAACAGACTGATCATGTGATTGTTGCAGGAAACATAACGAGTATCTCGGATAGCTAATCCGGGGTCCTCACACAAGTAATCGTGGATGATGACACATTTATCCCAGCAATAGAATATGGCACATGATTGGAGGACCCATCAAGCATTGTCCGTCCATGGCATCGAGTCAAGAGTGTATGTCAATGTCTTATTGCTTGTACTTGATCTGTTTTAAGATAGGTCCAAACTGATGCATCTTACTGACAGAATTTTATGTTTACTATTTACAGAAACTTGATCTCATCCGAGAAACACAAATAGGCGAATTTGAAGCTTCAATACAACCAAGAATAGAAGAAGAGAAGCCTAAGCATGAGAAGAGGAAGGGAAAACAACCAAGAGTAGAAGAAGAGAAGACTGAGGAGAAGAAGAGGATCAAGAGGAGAAGAGGAGGAGAAGATGAAGGGCAATACAAGACGCCAAGGAAGGCACAAAACAAACAGCTAGCCATTCTAAATTAGCTGGCATGTGATACTAGAGCAAACAATTGTAAATTATAAGCATGGTAGTGACAGGGAGTATATTATGTTGTAAAGACAAATATTCATGAGTATATTATGTTGAAAAGACAAATAAATAGCTCCAGTTTTTTCAGTTAGCATCACTGTCAAAATATGTGGCATCTCTAGCAGAGATGATTTCCAATACCACCAGACATATCCTATTCTTGTGGGCGAGTACCTTCATACAAGTCATGTTAATAGATATGTATGGGAGTAAGATTGAGGATGCTAAATTGGTTTTTCTGCAATATAATTCAAAATCACAGAGTTACAGTATGGAATGCAATGATGAGTTGCTACTTGCTTCATAGGATGCCTAGAGATGTTAAAAGATTGTTCAAAATACTTGAGCAATCATGGGAACAGCTGGTTTACTCGAGGAATCACTAGAACTTACTCCAAAAGATGCCACTTGAGTTGGACGCATGCCTATGCCTATGGTTTACGGAACGCCGCAACGCTAGCTCTAGCACAACCAAATCGACAGCTTGGGCAGAACTCACCATTGGATGCAGAGGGGCAGAGGCCGACGGCTGGAGGAGAGGGGTAGAGGCGGGAGGACGGTGATGATCAGCAGCGACGAGGACGTCCTTGACACGGCCTGGACCTCGAAATCGACAGCTCCTCCCTCTTCCACGATGGGCGCGGCCACGAGCGGGTCGGCCTCGGCGAGGAAGAAGCAGGTGACGAGGCCGTCGAGGGAACGCTGCTCCGTGTCGCCGGAGACGACGGGGGCGGCGAGGAGGGCGTTGACCCGTGAGCCTCCGCGAAGAGGTCGCCGTCCCCGTGGTCCTCCACGGCCCGACCGCCGGAGGTCAAAGTTAGGATCTTGGGGAAAAAGGAATTGAACTCCCTCGTCCTTGGTTTCTGGTTCGTGAAAGAAATGTGGGGGACGAGGAGGAAGGCGGAGCAGGCGGCGCGGGAGGGGCGGAGCAGGCGGCCGGGAGGCGGCGCGGTACGGGGAGAGGCTGGTGGGAGGACGTTTGACTTCAGGTGAAAAGGAGTAGGGGGGTTTTTGCAAAAAAAACACCGTGAACAGTAATTTGGGTAGGAGGGATTAGTATATTATTAGAGGACGACCTGGCACAATGATGGCGCAATGACATTTTCACCTGGACGTCTCCATCTTGTAAGCGCACTTCCTAGACTGTTGCCTATTGGCATCCCCTCGTGACTCGTGTACTATATAAGCCGAGGAATACAATGAGAAGCAGGACGGTGCATTGCGTGCCTTTCTCACAACTCACATTTTCTTCAGGTTTAAAAAAAACTCACATTTTCTTCAAGAGGACGATGTCGACTCCTCGCCGCCGGTGCGCCGAGGATTTGACATGGGGTGGCTGCTCTCTCCATGGCCTCAACATTGAGGTCAAGGGCTCTCTCCCGCCACCTAGAATGTCTCCGTATTTCTGGGGCGAGGATCCCGCGGGAGGCTTTCCCATACACGCGGGCTACTCGGAGGCGAAGGCACTGATCGGTAAGGGAGCCGTGGCAGATTTTCAAAGGCTTTCTCGCCAGGCGGAAGACATGGTGGCGGAGCTGTTTGCTAGCATCGGCAAGGAAGAGGCGCGGCGGACCTGCAGGGTGGTGCAGCTGCGGCTGTCGCCAGAGCTCGCACTGTGGAAAAGCACGCAGCATGCAATGGGCAACGTGCTGCCCCCCAAGGGGGAAGGGGCTGAACCAAGCCTCGTCGCAGGTGCTCGCCGTGCTGGGTGCCGCTGACTGGCCCGAGGCCATGACGACCAACGACGCCCTGTTCGGGTGCGGCATGGCGAACTTCCTCATTGGCGCCGCCGACGTGCGCACCCTCTTCTCCAACTACGTGACCGACATGGCCTTTTACTACGAGCACGGGTACAACCACGTCTTTCCCTCATTCCACCGGCTGTTACACGACGGGCTCGTCGACGACCGGGCGTTGCGCACCCCGGCGGCCGGGAACGACGCGAGGTCGTCGACGTCGGCGCGTCCTACATCCAGGCCAAGATCGCTCTGGAGGCGGCGCACGTGACGCGCCTCAAGGACCGCTCCGCGCAACTAGACCGCCACGCCGCCCAGGTCATCCTTTTGGCTGATAGCAGCATCATCGGCATGGGGGCTGAGGCCACGGCACGGGGCTTCGACGCCGGCGCCGTCATGAGCGACCTCGTCTTCAGCAAGCCCGCCACTGACGTCGTCGACGTGGGGTGCGACGTGGTCAACTCGGAGGTGATAAACTCGTTCCTCAACGTGGCCGACATCGCCGCCTCGGGCGTCGTGAGCGAGCCGGCGCTGCGGGCCATCTACGACGCATACGCCGCCACGTGCGCGCGGATGTTCACCCAGAGGTGGCACGAGCCGGTGGTCCGGATGTGCGCCACAGCGTCCACGTGGCACACCCAAAACGACCGGCACATGTTCCTCCGCCGTGCGCTCCTGGGATGGCCCAAGGCTCGCAAGTCGCCGGCGCAGCCCCAGCGCGAGGGCGACTTCGACGAGGTCTTCAACGAAGACTTCCACACCACCGGCTTCAGCAGGCCACTCGACCCCGAGTACGCCTGCGACGGCGGCGAGGAAACCTGCAACCACGTGCGCCGCTTCCTCCTAGACCGCCAGCGCCAGGACGACCATGACCTGCTCGGCGCTCTCTGGTGGTCCATCGTCACCGGCCCCCTGGAGTACGTCCGGCTGGGCCAGGTGAACGAGCAGCGTGAGCAGCACCTCGCCGAATCCTCGCGCCTGCAGATGGCCCAGCTCTTCTCCAAGGGCCTCGTCCACGAAATGGCGTGGCTCCTCGCCCATGCTTGCCACCACGCCTGGCAAGTGAACTAAACATGGCAGCCTCCTGGACGGCGGCGCATTGATGGGCAAGCTCGACCGGACAGCGGAGGAGGAGGAGACAAGGACATGATGAAGCTGCTTTGAAGATGCATGTGTTATGCATGTAATCTCATTTTCTAGCTGTTTGCTTAAGTATTTCCTACCTAATTAGAAGGGCCATTGCAGCGTGAAACTTGTTCACGACGTATGTCAAACATCTTATGATTCAGTTGAATGTCACCTTTTAGTTTTTACGTAATCCCTCCGTCCCAAAATAGGATCAACGCTTATAGTTTTTTCTCAAATTAACTTTTTTTATAGTTTGACCAACTATATAGGAAAAAATCGCCGTTTATAATTCCAAACCGATATAGTTGAAACCATCCTGAAATATATTTTTATATCTGATGGATTTGGTATCGTAGATGTTGATATATTTTTCTATATAATTAATCAAAATTTAAAAAGTTTGACTTTAACCAAAAAAATATAGGCATCCTTTTTTGGAAAGGACGAAGTACAATATATGAGGTATAGACGGATAGTGTATTAGTGTGTGACCTACTCTTAGTCGGTTTTAATCTGCGACCACCGCCCCTTGGCATGAATAACAAGTGAAATGCCGCATTGCAGCCACAAACTCATGGCTGGCCATAACACCTCCGTAACTGTTAAGGACTAGATCATAGAGGTTGTTAGGTTGTTACTAACTTCATGTACACAATACCGATCTGTTGATAAAGATCGGATCGTCATCCTTTTATCTCATGTAACCTCCTTGATGTAATCCCTGTAAACCCTAGCCATTGTGGCCTATATAACACGTAACCGAGCCCGAGAACAAGGGTATGGTTCCACCAAACCAATCGTGGTATCTCCACATGGTATGAGAGCCCCTCTTCCTAAAACACAACTTTTTTTAGAAAAGGGTCACCCCAGCCTCTGCATCAAAATGATGCATACGGCCGCTTTATTAATTTTAGTCAACATAGCTGGCAAAAGCCTTACAACGAACGAATACAAGCTGAACCCACCAACGGTGAGACACCACAACTAGCACAAAACGACAGGGTAAACGGGGCCTTGTTCCCCGGCCACAACCATCGCCGGCTCCTTGGCTAACTCAGAGATAGCGCCTTGTGCACACGCTCCGGCAATCGCCTCCATCCTCTTCCTCGAACCCAACTTCAGCATGCCGATCGGAGCAAAGACTCTCGCCAGTCCTGCCGCCGATGCCACCATGACACCAAGCAACGCCCCCACCCTGTGCAAGTCCACCAAACAGGACCATCGTCGAGTCTCCGCTGCACCACGCCGCCAAGACCAGCCGTCTTTGTCATGGTCGGTGAAGCTCCACTCCACCGGTAGACCACTCCAGGCAACACGTATTCCAAAACGATGCCCTCAAGAGGGAAAAGCGACACCGAAAGTACCGCCATGACCGTCTCCTAAAACACATCCAGATGAATTCATCCTCCTCCGCCGCCATGACCGTCTCCCTCCCTAGCCAGGGTACGGCGGAGAAACTCAGAGGGACAACTTCCTACTTTGGGAGACACAAGTACTCCCTGCAGTCCGTGGCGCGCGCCTGATGGGTTACCTAGATGGAACCTGCGCCGCCCCTGTGGAAACGATCGTCGTCGACAGCAGCGACGGCAAGGGCAGGACCAAGGTGATCAACCCCGCCTACGAGGCGTGGGTCCAGACCGATCAACAGGTGCTGGACTACCTGCTCCACTCCGTGTCAAGGGAGATCATGGTCTCCTGCATCGGCAATGAGGACGTCGACCGTTGTCTGGTCAGCGATCACGGCGATGTTCGCCGCCATGTCCCGCACCCGCATCGCCAACCTGCGGGTCAAGCTCCCAACACGAAGAAAGAAGGCAAAACCACGGCGGCCTACTTCGCCCAAGTCAAGGCGATCGCCGACGAGCTCGCTGCTACGGGCCGGAAGATCCAGGAGGACGAGCTGGTGGAATACCTGCTCGCGGGGCTAGATAACCCCTACAACCCCCTCTACGCCGCCATCGGAGCCAATACCTCTGCCAAGCTCATGGTGAGCGAGTTGTACGCCCAGGTGACGGTGTACGACAATCACATGGAGCTGCTGCTCGGAGGCGACGGCAGCGGCCCATCTGCAAATGCCGCCGCGTGAGGACACGGTGGACCACGCCGTGGTGGGTGAGGAGCACCTCGTGGCCGTGGCAGTGGTGGCCGTGGCTACGGGCACGGTCAAGGATGTCATCAACAAGCTATCGGCTATGGTGGTGGTTGCGGTCGCCGTGGAGGCGACAACAGAGGCAATGGTGATCGCATCACCTATCAGATATGCCGGAAGCCTGGCCACGGTGCTGGGCAGTGCTGGTACCGCTACGAAGATGATGTTGAAGAAGAAGAAGAATGGTGTCAACGCAGCCTACGACGTGGACACAAACTGGTACGGTGACACTGGCGCCACCGACCACATCACCGGGGAGCTCGACAAGCTCACCATGAAGGAGAAGTACACCAGCCGTGAGAAGATTCACGTGGCCAATGGGACAGGTATAAACATTAGTCATGTTGGTCATGCATTTGTTGATTCCCCATCTAAACAACTCCATCTTCATAATGTTCTTCATGTTCCACAAGCTGCAAAGAATCTTGTTTCCATCCAGCGTCTCACTAGAGACAACAATGTCTTTGTTGAATTTCACCCGTGGCAATTTTATGTGAAGGATCAGGAAACGAAGAAGGTTTTGCTTAAGGGTAGATGCACGAAGGGCCTCTATCCGTTGGTGTCTTCATCAAGCACAAATAAAAAGCATGTTCTTAGTGTCACCAAGCCTTTAGCTACAAGGTGGCATGATCGATTAGGTCATCGTTCATCCAAAGTAGTTCAACGAGTACTTAGGGATTTTCATCTTCCTTATTGCAATAAGCCTAGCATTGAGTCGGTTTGTGATTCATGTCAAAGAGCAAAAAGTCATCAATTGCCCTACACAAGATCCATTAGTATTTCTACACTACATTTAGAGCTTGTGTTCTCCGATGTGTGGGGGCCGGCACCATCTTCTGTTGCTCGTTATTCTTATTATGTAAGCTTCATTAATGACTTTAGTAAATTTTCATGGATCTATCTCTTAAAGAAAAAATCTGAAGTCTTCCAAGTCTTTCAGAATTTCCAAAATCTCGTTGAACGCAAATTTGATAGAAAATTATTGCCATGCAAACAGATTGGGGAGGAGAGTATGAAAAATTAAATCCTTTCTTTCAAAAAGTAGGCATATCTCATCATGTTTATTGCCCCCATGCCCATAAACAAAATGGGACGGCCGAAAGAAAACATAGACATATTGTTGAAGTTGGTCTTTCACTTCTTGCAAATGCATCCATGCCACTAAAATTTTGGGACGAAGCTTTCTTGACAGCCACTCATCTTATGAACATGTTACCTTCCTCGGTCATTAACAATGAAATTCCCATGCAACGTCTCCTCAAGGAAACACCCGACTAATCCTCTCTTCGTGTATTTGGGTGTGCATGTTGGCCTAACCTTCGTCCATACAATAAGCGAAAACTTGCTTTTCATTCAAAACAATGTGTTTTTCTTGGCTATAGTCACATGCACAAAGGAGTAAAATGCCTAGATGTTTCTACTAGCATGATCTATATCTCCCGAGATGTTGTCTTCGACGAAGGTGTTTTTCCGTTTTCCAAACTTCATCCCAATGCTGGTGCTCTCCTCCGGCAAGAAATCCTTCTTCTACCCAAAGTACTCCAAAATCCATCGGTTTTAGATCAAGGGGAGCAACAATGTACTGATCTAACACCTAATGTTTCTATTGTTTTTACTCCCTTACATAGTACTCAGGTGCAGCAACAACAGCAAGCAGAAGAAAATTCGGAGCAAAACGGTGCTCAAACGAGTGAAAATGAGTCAGAAGAAGCAAATTCACTAGCAGACAACGACGTTGAACACGAGGCAGATTCGCCTGCGACATCCGCCTCGGGATCGCCCGCGATCTCAGAAGAATCTGCCTCGGGATCGCCTTCCGCGTCGTCTTCCACCAGTGGGCCCCAGCTGCAGCAGCACGACGCCGCGAGCAGCGAACCATCGGGCGCCACGTCGCCCGGCATTTCGCGCACCCAGGAGGCAGAGGCGAGCGGGCCAGCTCGTCAGTGTCGCCAGCGTGGGGCCACGGCTGCTTCCACGCGTGGCCAGCCAACCAGAGATGGCATGGCGTGGCACCTGAGGGGCCAAGTGGACCAATCCGCGGTCGGCCGACCGTACGCGGCGACACGGCGCGACGCGGACGTCACACACGATCTTCTACGCCTCCCGAGATCGGACCAGGATCTTCTGCGGCCAGGACTTCTGCATCATCTCCTGCACCTGTTGTGCACCGTACCAGGGCACAAACAGGGAACAGTAAGCCAAAAAAATTACTGATGGTATTGTTCGATATGGTTTATCAGCTGCATCAAGTGAACCTAAAAACCTGCAAGTAGCATTAAAAATCAAAATTGGAAAAATGCTATGGATGATGAATATGATGCATTAGTAAAAAATAAAACATGGCATCTAGTACCATATAGACAAGGCATCAATCTCATAGATTGCAAATGGGTATATAGAATTAAAAGAAAAGCTGATGGTACTATTGATAGATACAAAGCTAGATTAGTAGCAAAAGACTTCAAGCAAAGATATGGCATAGATTATGAGGATACTTTCAGCCCTGTTGTTAAAGCTGCCACTATTAGACTTGTCTTAACCATTGCAGTTTCGAGAGGACGGAGTCTAAGACAGCTAGATGTGAAGAACACGTTTCTCCATGGTGTTCTGGAAGAGGAAGTTTATATGAAGCAGCCACCAGGGTATGAAAATCCCAAAGCTCCACAACATGTGTGCAAGTTAGATAAATCTTTATATGGTCTCAAGCAAGCACCAAGAGCATGGTTTGCCAAGTTAAGCTCAAAGCTCCAAGAACTTGGGTTCTCACCATCAAAGGCTGCTACATCCTTATTTATTTATAACAAGTCAGGTATCATGGTTTTTGTACTAGTTTATGTTGATGATATCATTGTCACTAGTTTATCAAGCAAGGCTATTACCGCACTACTTCAAGATTTAAGTACATCTTTTACATTGAAAGATCTAAGTGACTTGCATTATTTCTTGGGAATTGAAGTAAAGAAGTATAGTGATGGTATTGTTTTAACCCAAGAGAAATATGATTTAGACTTCTTAGCCAAGGTGCGCATGAAGGATGCCAAGCCAGCACCAACACCATTATCACCTTCTGAAAAATTGCCAGTTACAAAAGGTGTTGCTCGCGGACCGGATGATGGAACAAGGTACCAAAGCATTGTTGGTGCACTCCAGTATCTCACTCTCACTAGACCGGACATTGCCTTTTCGGTCAACAAGGTATGCCAATTTCTGCATGCACCCACCACTGTTCATTGGACAGCGGTTAAGAGAATATTGAGGTATATTAAGGAAACTACATGCATTGGATTAACATTTAGAAAGTCGAGCTCTACTTTAGTAAGTGCTTTTTTTTATGCCGATTGGGCTGGATGTGTAGATGATAGAAGATCTACATGTGGTTTTGCAGTTTATTTCGGCCCAACCTTAATTTCCTGGAGTGCTAAGCAAGCAACGGTTTCCAGATTCAGTACAGAAGCAGAATATAAGGCATTAGCAAATGCTACAGCTGAGATTATTTGGGTAGAATCTCTGTTAAAAGAACTTGGTGTTATCAGAAAAAGAGCCTCATGCTTGTGGTGTGATAATATGGGAGCTACATATCTTTCAGCCAATCCTGTATTTCATGCGAGGACAAAACACATAGAAATAGATTTTCACTTTGTGAGAGAAAGAGTAGCAAACAAATTGCTTGAGATCAGATTTATTGCTTCACAAGATCAGGTGGCAGATGGCTTCACAAAGGCATTACCAGTAAGAAAACTCGAAGAGTTCAAGCACAATCTCAACCTTGGACACGGTTGTGATTGAGGAGGGGTGTTAAGGATTAGATCATAGAGGTTGTTAGGTTGTTACTAACTTCATGTACACGATACCGATCTGTTGAAAAAGATCGGATCGTCATCCTTTTATCTCATGTAACCTCCTTGATGTAATCCATGTAAACCCTAGCCATTGTGGCCTATATTACACGTAACCGAGCCCGAGAACAAGGGTATCGTTCCACCAAACCAATCGTGGCGTGGCGCGCGCCTGATGGGTTACCTAGATGGAACCTGCGCCGCCCCTGCGGAAACAAGGGTATGGTTCCACCAAACCAATCGTGGTATCTCCATATACTGTTTCCTGAAGAGTGGCTCTCGCTTGTCCGCATGCAAGGAAATCAGTTCCATAATCACTTCATTGCCGGATTCTAAGACTAAATTGTGCACGACATGATTCAAAAGTATAGTGGCCATGAAGAACCATGGTCAACTCCGCCGCCGCCTGCATGATTTTTCTTTTCTTTTCAAAAACATGCCTGAATGACTACGAAGGGACAATGATCGAGCCATCCTGCAACATACTTTATGACTGGAGTAGCCGCAGTATCGTTGACCTCAAAATCTACATTCAGTTTGGTCCAAACCAACATCTTAACTTCTCAATGATGGAAATAGAAGAGAAACATGGACAAATGCATGCATGAAGAAACTGAACTACATAATAAAGACCTCCAAGTCAATAGATTTACTGTCATACTCCAAATTAGAAACAGTATATGAGTAGAAAAATTAAAGGGACAACACCAGTAACTCAAAAATTAGTTCCCTATAGTACCTATTAATAAGAGATGGCTGAAAATCTTATAAGAGGAAGGCATGTGTGTGCAGTTTATGCTGTGAAAATATTTCAGAAAGATGTATGCCATGAAAAGAAAATAAAGAAGCTCAGCATGTACTCTACTTCCTCTCGGCCTAATGCATGCGTTTATTTCAATTAAGATTGAATCTGCACCTGTAGACATAGTGATTACTGAGCTTCTACTCTGCTTCCTCCATACAAATTTAATTTGAATGAACGCATGATCAACTGAGCATCCACTTGAAATATTCCTGATGATGATCATAATTCTGGAAAGAAAAAAAACGGATAAACAAACTTGGCTACATGCCAGAGCAGTTTGCATGTGATATCCTTTGCCTCATTTGCCAGGAATCTGCGTCATGTTTTCTTCCTTTACAGACACACACTGAAGAGAAAATTATACTCCAAAGAGTAAATAACAAAGATCAAACATCAATAGTGACTCCAAATTTACAATGCTAATTAAGAGCATAAACAACGCACACTGTCACCACTTAGAAGACCAAACAAAAAATCAGACATCAATGGGCGAAACAAGTGGCATTGTGGAGACCATATCCTAATCCTAAGTATATAAAAGTTGGAATAAATCCTAAGTATATAAAAGTTGGAATAAATCGCGATTTGTGGGAGGCCCTGGCACTGTAGCAGCTACAGTCAGCTACAGTGTTGAACAGTGCGGCGATCCGCGCCGTCGCCACGCCGTCCATCGGCGATCGGACGTTCCACGCAACACGTCCGTAACGGTTTTACAAAAAGACCCTCGCAAAAACAGAAATCAAACCCGCGGTCCACTGAACCACGAAGCGATGGACCAACTTGCAATTTGCAAAAACATGACGGACTTAATTGAAAAAGGACCACAGATCTCTGCCTTCCCTTCTCTCTCCCGCGCGCGACGGCGAAGTCGCCGGCGCCGCCGACGCGTCGCCGCTCCGGCCCTCCCCACGCAGATCGAAGGTCGCAGCTAGGTCCGCCGCCGTCGGCTCTCCTTCCTCGCCGGAAATAAGCTGCCGGGAGGCCGCACGCGCGCGGGAATCGAGCTTGCCTCTCCACTCGATCCAGCTGCAGCGCATCGCGCTGATTTTGCTCGCGGCGGAGGCGACGGTTGAGGTCCGGCTGGCGACCAGGACCGCCGCGGCCACCTACCACGGCCGCGAGCAACCAGGGCGGCCACGAGCGAGGGCCGGCCGGCGACCACGACCCCCACGGACGCGAGGGCGGCGCCGCGACGGACGACCGTCTCCACCCTGGCCGCGAGCAATCAGGGCGGCCACGAGCGAGAGCCGGCCGACGGCGCGAGGGTCGCCAGCCGCGGGCTCTGCCCTGGCCTCGACTACGACCGCCACGGCCAGGAGGGCGGTGCCGGGAGGATACACCCACTCGCGGCGTCGGCGGCTGTTGCGCCGGCGGATCTCCAGCTCGCAAGGACGGCTCCGTGTCGCCGGATTTCCCTTTGGGGCTTGGTGGCGGAGGAGTACGCGGGGAAGCGACGGACCGAAGTTGGAGCTCCATCCCGTTCGGCCGCCCCTCTCTCTTCTCAGCCTCTCTCCACTGCCTCACGGTACCGCAAAAGAGCGGCGGCGACGAGGGGCACGCGGGAAAGAGCCAGCTCGATCTCTTCCTCCCTCGCCTACGTAGCGACCGGCGAGCTGGGGGTGGTGCTAGGAAGAGGAGGGGATGATGAGAGGTCGGCGGCCGGCAAGGGAGCTTGGGGTGGCGCAGGGGAAAGGGAGGGGCAGAGGAGAGTGCGGCGGCCGGAGAGGTAGCGAGTGCGTGCCGAGACGAATTCCTGCTGCTTGTGTCCTGCGTGCTGTTTGTGTGTTAACGCTTCTGCTGTTTACTGCTGTTGGTAGATTCCTGCTGCTGTTTTATTTTCCTAATATCTACGTTATTCATTCAGTATCTATAAATCCATATGAGCTGTGTAATCACTTCTGAACCATTTTCAATGGATTGGGACGATGGACAGCAGGTGTGCGTGTTCTTGGTGGATACTGGAGAGGAGTACCATCCGCGCCTGTCATTTGGTAGAGGAGCAGCAGCTGAGCAGGGACACACGTTGCTAGGTGATTTTCTGCCTTAATGTCCTTTTCTTCACGTTCATAGCAATGCCAGCTTTTCAACCTGTAATTTTGTGCCTATTTGGTTCCTCTGTACAGGTTGTCACTGGATGTCTGAGCACCAAATGGAGAAACTGCTGGAGACAACCCATGTCTTTTTTCTTCGGTTACATGCGGAATCTAGAATCAGTTCATCCGAATAACATTGCAGGTTATTTGTTGAAATAACTTTACTAATTTCTGTGCAAGCGGCCTTTCTCTTTGCAGATTTTGTTAGCATGTAATACATCGCAACAATATGGAGCATTTTGACTCAGGTGAGCTTCTTTTTGCTTCAGTTCTTTCTTCTAATCCCTTTCCATTCCGATTTCTGATAGGTGTTTACATATGCGATCTCAAAGTGTATACATAGTAGCATGGTGCGGAGGGGTTGGAGATCATTGGCAGTGACAGAACCGGGCGAGGCTGCTAGCCAGTTCGTCTCCGGCCGAACGACCTACCATACATGTTTCTTCTCTCTCTCTCTCTTCGTCTCTTTCCCCCAGCAGCAGCGTAATGAAAATTTCTATAACTCCTGTTGTATATGTTGTTGTTCAATGCTTGCTTGCATTAGATCGTCCCAAGCTTGTGGAAGGTTTGAACCATTTAATGATATATGATACTACGGTTATTTGATCAATGGAACAATCCGATGTGCATATTATTGCTGGAACTAGCTACAGCTTATTTATTTTTAAGGATATGCATGAAGACTTAATGGGTGGTGACGAAAATATTGTTACCCTGTTAGAATAAAGAAAAAATGGTGGTATCTCACTATAATTTTTTCATCATATCCAAGAAATTTATTTAACAAATCATCCTATTAGTAAGACCGATTGAAATGATTTCCCCTATTTTGTTCTTTGTTATCTTTGCTATATGAGAGCAATATAATTTATTTGGCCCCTTTTCATGTTCCTTCATGGTATAGTTAGCTTTGATAGGTGTATGACACTTAAATACATCAGGTATGATGTCAAACATTTGCTTCATTTGGTTAAAATATTTACTTAAAGTACTTGATTCTTGCAGGTTCATGAATAGTATCTGATGGATCTGCTCGCAGCTCTGGAAATAAACCACATCTATCTCTTATGTAAAGGAATCATTAAAGGTCAGATATTTTTTAGCTCCCTATTTGAATCAGTTTAGCACCATGAGTAGAAGATTGGGCCAAAATCTTGCTCTTTGGCATGTAAAGGATGGGCCTTCATGTCTTGCACCGTAGTGCAAGTTCGGGGTCTTTATTTTTGTTCAGTAGAAATTCCATGCAGCTATACAGTCACATGTTTCGTAATTTGTGTTCACTACAGATTAATCATGTACTAATAAACTTTGTTATGCTGATTTGAGGCATTATTTGGTCGCCTTTTACACTGCACATTTTTTTTACATATTTCATTAGTGTTCTGTTTGTTTTTCTATGTCAGCTTCTTGGTCAGCTTACCATAGGCGAATCGCTCCAGAATTGTGTCGATAGATGATAGAATACCCAATTTCTTCATTCCTGTGCCAAAAATCGTTTTGCCATCAACAAGATTTATGCTCTTTGCATCGAGGTAAACCCTTAGGATCTCTCTTTCGTTGTTCAACTGCAGCTAAGCTAACACCTTTTCATTGATTTGTATTCCATGTCTTCAGATCATATATTTTCTCTTCTACTAAACTGATTGCACATGAATTTTCTTCTACATATTTTCAGATCATTGCTCTGTATATGCCTGCAGGAGTCAACTGAAGATTTCATGTCATTCAAAGTGCAAGATGCTGCTTTTCTTCTCTTCCCTCGAATAATGGTTCATTTTCCAATTCTAGATAACTAATTGTTTCTTCATTACCTATATCAGCAAGTCTCTCCACTCATGATTGTGTTTTTAAGGTAAACTGAGTTCAGATATTTGCGCTAACGATTTTAGTTCTATATAGCTACACTGCAATGACGCCTTTCTTTGTAAGTTAGTTGTGTCACTTTTAGCTACGCACAAAAATCTCATTTTTTTAAGTTTCAGTCAAAAAAGATTCTACTTTTATAGTATTGAGTTTTCATTTCACGTGCTGACTTTAAGACCATTTTCAATGTTGTATCCATCTGCTTTAAAAAGTATACTAGATAATTAACCAATTGAGGGAGTATATATAGTTTTTTTATCTACAACATTTAATTGATTTCCCAATCTAAAAACCTTGAATGACTCTGCCTAAAATTCTCGCAAAGGGCGCTTCTCCTTTTTATTTCACTCTGCCTAATTTTTTTTACGAACAAAAGGATCTAAACAAAATTACAAACAACTCCGAGGATGTTCATGCAAAATAGCCCAGAACTCCCCCTTCCCTCCTCCTTCTCTCTCGCGCGACCGCAGGGTCGCCGGCGGCGCCGCCGCCCCATCATGCCGCCACAGGCCTCCCCCGCCAGATCGACGAGAACGGGAAGCTCCGCCGCCCGCGCCGCTACCTCCTCGCCAAGCGCCGCTTGCCGGCGCGCCGCCGACGCGCGAGAATTGCCTCCGCCGCATCCGCAGCCCTCCGCCGCGTTTTGCCGTCGCCGGCGGCATCCCGGCCACCAAATCATGGCGGCGCCGCCACATACTGGCTCCCCGCGCCGAGCCGCTCCGGATACGCGCGCTCCCGCGTCCCAGCGCGCACGGACGCGCCTCCGGCGAGCTCGCGGCCGCCGCGGCCGACTCCGGCCGCCGCTGACGTCACGGCGACGCCCACGTGGGTTTGGGCTCCAGATGGGCCGTACGTGGGCCGGCCTGGCTGCCGCGCAGCTGGGTCGGTCCATTCTCTTTCTTTTTTCTTTTCTTTTCTAAAAAAACTTTTGGAAGTTTTTTGGACATTACAAATAGTTGAATTCAAACTTTGAATATTTCAAACAATTTACAAATTTTTTCTCCCCTTCTCTTTTCTACAAAAAACTTTTGGAAGCTCTGTGGACACTTCAAATATTTGAATTCAAACTTTGAATATTTCAAACAATTTACAACAAAGAAAAAAAAAGGGTACACCCCCGTGGCATTGTACCTCTCTAAAAATATCCGCTTACTTACGAAGTTTCAAAACAAAATGCGATATTTCAGACGATTTAAAAAAAAAGGTATTCCCTCATGACATTCTTCCTTTCTTAAAAAAACGATTATTTCAAATTACTAATTACAACAATTCGACTCATACATACGAAATGCCAACAAAAAAACGAAATACAAACGATTATTTTAAATTACCAATTACAACAATTCCACTCATACATACGAAATGCCAAAAAAAAAACGAAATGCCAACAAAAAAAACAACAACAACAGACGACAACTCGCACTTCACAATTTGCATAAAATAAAATAAAAATACAAAACGACAATATTTTTGAATCTATTCACCTAAACAAATTTGAATAACATATCCGGCCACTCTTAAGAAATAAATATTGCTATTTATGGCAAAAACCAAATATGCTTCAGAATTCCAAAGGCAGTCACTAATTCACAAAAAAAAAATGCACTTCCTCTAAATATATGAAGGTACTTTTCCCCACACATACTTGATTAGGTGAATAATTGCAGAGAATACAAATTCATATCCCCTAAATATGGAATGGATTTAAGTTAAATTTCACAAATTCTCATATAATATATTATTTAAGCACTGTTCTAAATTTGATATGGTAATGAGATATTATTTAAACAATGTTCTAAATTTGATATGGTAATGGAGTCATATTTTTTCCCAATTATCCAAAAGTTCGACATCTCTCTAAATAATGGAGTCAGTTGTCTACAAAACATAACCAACTTTTAAATTTATAATAACAAAGTCATTTGACCAAAAAAAAAGAAGACTGCTATTTGCGGGGGAAAAAAATATACATACGATATTTAAACTGCAACAACGATTTCAAATCTATATGTCCGCAAAATATGCCACATATATCAGCATGCACACAAAAGAATAACTACACACAAAAAAATCCAAATTGGAGAAATTTTAAAATTCCAAAGCCAAGTACTAACTTATTGCATCCTTTCATATAGATTAATATTTAGAGTCGAAGTTTTTTTGGACATTACAAATAGTTGAATTCAAACTTTGAATATTTCAAACAATTTACAAATTTTTCCCCCTTCTGTTTTCTACAAAAACTTTTGGAAGCTTTGTGGACATTTCATAAGCAACTTTTCAATTTACAATAACAAAGTCATTTCACCAAAAAAAAAAGAACTACTATTTAAGCAAAAAAAAAAACATACGTACGAAATTTAAACTGCAACAACGATTTCAAATCTATATGACCGCAAAATATGCCAAATATATCAACATGCACACAAAAGAATAACTACAAAAAAAAATCCAAATTGGTGAAATTTTAAAATTCCAAAGCCAAGTACTAATTTTGTGCATCCTTTCATACTGATTAATATTTAGAGGTAATTTAACTAAACTCTCTCCAATTATACATATAACTTCAATAAATGCTAAAAAATAATCAATATTTCGACATAACCATAACATATTCCATCTTATTAAAATGGTAAATAAACAAGACAATTATGGAAAAACGTAACTATATTTGACCACTCAATCTAGCTAACATGTTTACAAGCAATATAACTTAAATATATCTAATTATGTACTCACAATCCAAAAAAAAAACTTCACTACATAAAATATTTCGATAAAATAAATTTGTTCCCTTTAATTACGGAATGATTTCAAACTGAATTTAAACTAAGAACATTACATTAATTACAACTACCATCTTTCCTTATAATATATATAACACAGCTAAACAGAATACATAAATTATCACAATAAATATTCTCACCAAACGCGCGGCGTGACGCCGCGCAAAATATAACTAGTATATATACTATACCTCAACTTTCTTGAACTCCATCTCAGCCTTTACTCATATCATGGTTCTTCCATGCCAGTATCTTCACCTCTTCACCCATGTATCTGTGAAATCATTCCACAAAAAATGACACAATCACAGTGAGATAGTTGATAGACCCGCAAAGTTCAATAACAATGCTAAAAAACACAGGGAATCAGCCTTGCTCGGCTGGGATTCATGAAGAAATTCACAACATTTGGTACATGCCCGTCCATGCTGCTGCGACTGTCCGCCTTGCTGACTCCACTGAACGGAGTCAATGCACCTACAGGTTCCACCTGCTCGGCTGGTGCTGGCCTGACCAAGTTGGCGGTCACATTCACGGCGTGTCCTTCCACAAGCTCCCAGGCGGCAGGCATTAACGAATTTAATCAAATCAATCTTAGGCTCTTAGCGTGACCGGTGTGGACATGTACAGACTACAGCAATGTGACAATCCTCAACAGAGACATTGGAAGTATTGCTATTCTCTTTCCAATGTCAACTCTGAAAGAATAAGCAAATATTGCAACGAAAATACTTGTAAGCAAAAAAGGAGCACTAGTAGAAAAGAGGCAATAGAGCCGGACCTTTAGTCACGGTTCCTTTCCGAACCGCGACTAGAGGGCTCCGGCTCCGACATCTCCAACGGCTAGGACAGGTGTCCGGTTGGTGCGGGACCTTTAGTCGCGGTTCCAGCCACGAACCGCGACTAAAGGTTCTCCGCCTGCGGCTTTAGCGGCCGGGGGCCGCGCGGGGCCCGCGCGAGGACCTTTAGTCGCGGTTCGTGGCTGGAACCGCGACTAACGGTTCGTGGCTGGAACCGGGACTGCAGGTCCTTCAACTATATCTTCCACCCCGAGCCAGCCATGGCCATTTTGAGCTCGAGTTTCATCTCCATTTTCTCTCCACCGAGCTCGATTTCTTCCACGATTTTTTGCCCCATTTGTTAAGATTGACGGCGGTGCATCTATCCAAGGGTTAGCAACTGCAAACTCTCTCTTCCGGCGCCCGTTTCTTTAGTTGTTTAGCTTATTTAGCTCATTTTATATTTCTAGTGCTAGGTAGGTGTTTGATGAAATGCCTAAGTTAGCTCATTTTGCTTATTTAGCTCAATTTTGTTTATTCAGTTTGAGCTTAAACTAAATTATGTTTTTGTATTTCAGTGTCACAACATTCACGTCCTCACCGTCGTCGATAGACCGCGCCGTCTTGTCACCGACACCACCTAGGTGAGCCTTCTTTTTTATTTTAAAAAAAATCTTTGTTGTATGATTTTGTTCCATAATTATTTGTTTTTTGTATAAGTTGTATAATTGTTTTTTATATATATAGTGCCATGGTTTTCACAAATACCCCCACCGGCTCTCGTCCGTTCTATTATTCGGATGTGGTATGACTGTTAATAACTATATATTTGTTTCGTTTCGTGTTTATGACAATCATGCCGACCAACTTTGACATAAATATATATTTGTCTAGGAGGTAGTTGAACCGGAAATTCCAATGGACCCTATTGTTGAATTTTTTGTGAAAGAGAACGATGATTTGAAAGCTAAATTAAAAATAAGTGAAGATCTCCGCCAAGAAGAGAAGAGGAAATTGGAGGTCAAGCTTGCCAACATCATCGATGAACACCAGTTCAAGCTTGCCGACGTCGTCGATACTTACGAGATCAAGTTGGATGGGATGCGCTCGAAGCTTGCCGACGTCGTTGATGCTTACGAGATCAAGTTGGATGCGATGCGCTTGAAGCTTAAAAAAATTAGAAGTTATGCCATTAGTCAAGAGGCTTGGTATCATTATGCTGTTGGTTCAATAATGACCTTAGTTGCGATTATGTTCGCATTTGTTGTTGGATTTAAATTCTTTAGATAGTTCTATGTTAGTTTAAATTAATGAATATTTAATGCTACAATGTATTACATTTGTCGCCACTCTACTTTGCTTGAAGAACTTGTAAGAATTATTATGGTCACTTATCTATTCATTACTGGCATGCATAATGCAGATGAGACGTCAATGGATGTACGGTTCCCGAGTTTCTGACGATTTCCTTAAGGGCATGCATGAATTTCTCACTGTGGCCGAGATAAGCAAGCGAAAAAATGGTTTTATGTGTTGTCCATGCAGTCTCTGTGAGAATAAGAAGGATTACCCTTCCTCAGCCAAGCTTCACCAACACCTGTTGCAAAATGGTTTCATGCGTGGTTATTATTGTTGGACCAAGCACGGAGAAACAGGGGTTATAATGGAAGAGAATGAAGAAGAAGAGGATAATGACAACTATCCTATGTTCGATGAACACGGTGGTACTTCAATGGGGGAAGACGAAGTTGAAGAGGATGAAAAAAAAGATGAGCCTGACGATGATCTTCGTCAGGCCATTCATGATGCACAAATGGACTGTGGAAGTGAAAACGAGAGGTTGAAGTTGGAGCGCATGTTAGCCGATCACACCAAATTGTTGTACCCAACTTGTACAGATGGCCAGAAAAAGCTCGGTACCATACTGGAAATGCTACAATGGAAGGCAGAGAGTGGTACTACCGACAAGCACTTTGAAAGTTTGCTGAAAATAATTAAGAAGATGCTTCCAAATGAAAACGAATTGCCCTCTAGTACGTACGAAGCAAAGAAGGTTGTCTGCCCTCTAGGATTAGAGGTGCAGAAGATACATGCATGCATTAATGACTGCATCCTCTACCGCGGCAAGCACGAAAATTTAAATGCTTGTCCTGTATGCGGTGCATTGCGGTTTAAGATTGGGCGAGATGACCCAGGTGAAGTTGAGGGCGAGCAAGGTTGTCCAAGGAAGAGGATTCCTGCCAAGGTGATGTGGTATGCTCCTATAATACCACGTCTGAAACGTTTGTTCCAAAACAAAGAGCATGCCAAGTTGTTGCGCTGGCACAAAGAAGAACGTAAAAAAGACCTGATGATGAGACACCCCGCTGATGGGTCCCAGTGGAGAAAAATCGACAGAGAGTTCCCGAAATTTTCGGATGACGCTAGGAACTTAAGATTTGGTCTAAGTACAGATGGATTTAATCCATTTGGAGAGCAGAGCTCCAGTCATAGCACTTGGCCTGTGACTCTATGTATATATAACCTTCCTCCCTGGTTGTGCATGAAGCGGAAGTTCATTATGATGCCAGTGCTCATCCAAGGCCCGAAGCAACCTGGCAACGACATTGACGTGTATCTGAGGCCATTGGTGGAAGAACTTTTACAGTTGTGGACTGATGAAGGTGTGCGTGTGTGGGATGAGCACGGACAAACGGAATTTGACCTACGAGCGCTCTTGTTTGTAACCATCAATGATTGGCCTGCTCTTAGTAACATTTCAGGACAGTCAAACAAGGGATACAATGCATGTACGCATTGTTTAGGTGAGACTCAAGGTAAACATATAGGTAACAAGATTGTGTACCTGGGCCATCGTCGATGGCTTGTACCGAGGCATCCAGTAAGAAAGGAAGGCCAACATTACAAAGGTGAGGAAGATATTCGGCGGAAGCCTACTCGACCTTCTAGTTCTGTTATACATGATATGGTCAAGGATTTAAAAGTAATATTTGGGAAGGGTGCTGGAGCACTATCTGTTCCGAATGACGCTCAGAACCACGTTCCCATGTGGAAGAAGAAATCTATATTTTGGGAGCTGCCCTATTGGATAATGCTAGAGGTTCACTCTGCAATCGACGTGATGCACGTGACAAAAAATCTTTGCTTGAACCTGCTTAACTTGTTGGGCGTGTATGGAAAGTCAAAAGATACACCGGAAGCAAGACAGGCCCATCGACGTATGCATTCACGAGACGACGATCATTCTGATAATCATCAAGGTCCTGCGAGCTACGCTCTTACGAAAGAAGAGAAGAAAATATTTTTTGAATGTCTTCGCAGTATGAAGGTTCCATCTGGCTTCTCGTCGAATATAAAGGGAATAATAAACATGGCAGAGCAAAAATTCCAGAACCTGAAGTCTCATGACTGTCACGTGATTATGACACAATTACTTCCGGTTGCATTGAGGGGACTTCTACCAGAAAATGTTCGAGTACCCATTGTGAAGCTATGTGCATTCCTGAATGCAATTTCTCAGAAGGTTATCAATCCACTTACTCTAAAAGATATAGAGAATGATGTGGTCCAATGTCTTGTCAGCTTCGAGTTGGTGTTCCCACCAACCTTCTTCAATATTATGACGCACCTTCTAGTTCACCTGGTGGAAGAGATACGTGTTCTCGGTCCTGTATTTCTACACAACATGTTCCCCTTTGAGAGGTTTATGGGAGTCTTAAAGAAATACGTTCATAACCGTGCTAGGCCAGAAGGAAGCATCTCCAAGGGTTATGGAACTGAGGAGGTCATTGAGTTTTGTGTTGACTTTATTCCTGATCTTAAGCCGATTGGTGTTCCTCAATCGCGTCATGAGGGGAGACTGCGTGGAAAAGGCACGCTAGGAAAGAAAGCAATCATATGTGAAGACGTGGATTCTTTCACTCGAGCACACTACACAGTTCTGCATAATTCCATCTTGGTGGCTCCGTATATCGAGCAACACAAGAATTATTTACGCTCCCAATACCCAGAAGATGAGATTGATGGAGTACACTTCAAGACTTTTGGCGGTTGGTTACAGAAACTTCTGATGAATGTCACCACAAATGAACTACAGCTATACTATTTGGCCAAGTCACCATCTTCGACTATATTGACTTTTCAAGGGTACGAGATAAATGGAAATACATTTTACACGGCCGACCAAGATAAAAAGAGCACCAACCAAAACAGTGGTGTTCGCTTTGATGCAATAGATGGCTGCAGTGGGGAAAAGGTAACATATTATGGTTACATAGAGGAGATATGGGAACTGGACTATGGACCTTCATTTAAGATTCCTTTGTTCAAGTGCAAATGGTTCAACCTAGATGGCGGTGTAGCCGTAGACACACGGTACGGAATGACTACAGTGGATTTCAAGAATCTTCATTACGAGAACGAACCATTCATTTTAGCCAGTGAAGTGGCTCAGGTTTTCTATGTGAAGGACATGTCTACCCTACCAAAAAAAAAAAGATAAGCAAGCGAATACATCATACGATGAGCCAAAGCGCCACATAGTTCTTTCAGGTAAAAGAAACATCGTGGGAGTGGAGGACCACACAGACATGTCAGAAGATTACAATAAGTTTCATGAAATTCCGCCCTTCAAAGTGAAAATTGACCCAACCATCACGTTAAATGAAGAAGTTTGTCCATGGCTACGGTGCAATAAGAAGAAAGGACACACACGAAGAACAAGTGAACACTAGCTAGGTAGGGATGTTGTTGGTGATGTGTAATAATTAATATGTATTAAACCTTTTATGTAACCGTGCGACATTTCTGTGCCGTGGTCCTTTTTTCTATTTGTTTTTCTTCTTTACTTTTATTGTGGACTGTTTATTGGTATTAGTTAAGAGTGCGCTCTGATGATCTGTGACATTCCCAATACTTTTTGGGACGGTCATAGATCATCAGAGACGTCTTGCCGCTGTGGATCGAAGGTCGATTTGATATGCAGGCACTCATGAGCCACCGTTGGGCTGTATGAAGGGGAAACCGTGTGTTCTGTTCTATATATCTATATAATCCTTCAGTTCATCGACCGAACACAAATCATTCGGTTCCGGGAACCCTCCCCTCGGTCGGATCCAAGCAGCGGCAAGGATCTCTGAAAGGGGCATGGTTAATTTAGGTAGTTCGAGAGATTGTGAGCTGTTGGATCAGTAGTATCACGACCACTTCGTGAGCCACATCAAGGTTTAATACGTTCCATAGAATGCATTACATAAAAGGTTTAATACATTATTACACATGATCCAACGTCTCACAAGCGCTTGAAAGAAACACACCCCTGATCCAACATCACCAACATTATTCTACATAAACGGACTTGCTGGCTCGAAGGCCGTAGGATTAGGGGGAATGGCGGGAGGAGCCAGCCGGCCCGTGGGCGGCCGCCCGGTTCTCGCGTGCACATTTGCGGCGGAGGGCAAGATCCATGGAGGATGAGTCTTTCAGTGCCCAATCCAGCTCGGAAGCCTCCTTCGCCTTGAGCTGGTAGGAAGTCTTGGCTCGCTGGACAGGGTAGTCGCGGACAGACTGGAAGGAGGCTTCCATGGCCTCCTGTATCCGCAACCCACAACCCTCTTCCCCGTCGTCGCTCCAGTCGAAGTCGTCGTCCTCCTCCTCCTCCGCGGGAGGAGTGGTGGCGCCTGGTGGAGGTGCAGGCGGCGCCAGGTGGAGGTGCGGCGGCACCTGGTGGAGCTGGAGGCCGGTAGCTGGGTATTCCTCTCCACGCCGGGCTCGTGGGCATACGGCGGGATAGGCTCCCGCGGTTGCGCCCAAGCGCGCTCTGCCGAGCACGCTCGACCTCGTCCAGAAGGCGCTGCGGCGGACGTGGCGGATCCATCTCGTGGAGACAATGCGTTCGTGGCTAGGAATGGTGGATTAGGGTTTACCCCGTTGGCGACAATATATAAAGACCTTCAGGGCAGCGCTGGGGGAGGACACGTGCCCAGGGCAGCGCTGGGGGAGGACACGTGTCATGACCGCAAAACCCGCCTTTAGTCCCGGTTGGTGTTACCAACCCGGACTAAAGAAGCACACGGATCGTGTGTTTCTTTCAAGCGCTTGTGAGACGTTAGATCAGGGGTGTGTTTCTTTTGAGGGACTGTGAGCTGTTGGATCAGCAGTATCATCACGACCACTTCGTGAGCCACATGACCCGGTTGGTGTTACCAACCGGGACTAAAGAAGCACAAGTACCCTATATATAGCCCCCCTCCTCAGACAGGTTACTCACACACAAAACATTCCAGCGTCATTCGGAGAGGCATCTTTGGGCAACCAGCGGCAAGACGTCTCTGATGACCTGCGATCGTTTACTGTTCCAAATGGTTGCAGATCATCAGAGATGTTTTGCCGGACGGTTGTAGATCATCAGAGACGTCTTGCCGCTGCTTGGATCGAAGTGGCGCTCAAACACAAAACATTCCAGCGTCACTCGGAGAGGCATCTTTGGGCTGTATGCAGGTTTTCACCACATAAAGGTTTAATACATTACTACACATCACATAAAGGTTTAATACATTACATTGATTTACATAAATGCCATGAACCCTTCTTGGGCTGTATGCAGGGGAGCCGTGTGTTCTGTTCTATATATCTATATAATCCTTCATTTCATCGACCGAACACAAATCATTCGGTTCCGGGAACCCTCCCCTCGGTCGGATCCAAGCAGCGGCAAGGATCTCTGAAAGGGGCATGGTTAATTTAGGTAGTCGGTTAATTTAGGTAGTCTCTGAAAGGGGCATTTTGTTGTCGAGGTCTAAAACAAAACAGGAAAAGAAACTAGAAACAAAAACAATTAAAAAGAACTTAAATCAAAGTATATAAAAGAAAACAAATACAACAAAATAAAACAGAAACAACAAAAAAAATAGAAAAGAAACACACCCCTGATCAAAAACCAGTTTGGCACCTTTAAATCAAATCAGTAACACCTTTAAAACATTCAAAACAGAAAAAGAAAACAGAAACAACAAAAAAAAAATAGAAAAAGCCCAACTATGCAACCGCGACTAGATGTCCCCCTGGGCTTGGCGCCAGAATTTTGGCGGCCCAGGTCGAGCTCTAGTCGCGGTTGCTGGCTGCAACCGCGACTAAAGGGTCTTTAGTCGCGGTTGCAGCCACCAACCGCGACTAGAGCTCGATTCCGTGCCGTTTAGTGGGGGGCTTTGCGAAAAATTTCGCAAAGTCCCCCCAAATCGACGAATTGAACCGCCTCCGGGCTCCCCTGACGCCGCCGACGACCCACGCGCCATGGTGCTGCTCCGCCGCCCCGTCGTGCTGCCCCTCCCCGCCGTGCTGCCCCGCCGTCGCAGCGCGTGGTGGTGCTCCACCGCCCCGCCGCGGCCCATCTCCCCTGTATCCAGCCTCCGCCCCACGCCGCGCGTCCCTCCCCTGCCTCGCCGCCACCGCCGCCACACGTCGTCCTCTGCACCAGCCACTCCCACCTCCGGCTGCCTCGCAGCTTCTCCGGCTGCCCCGGCCTCCGACTGCAGCGACCTCCTCCGGCCTCACAACTCGACGGCCTCCTCCGGCCTCACAGCTCGACCTTCTGCCCACTTCTTCTCCAAGGTAGCACCGTGACCCCCCCCCCCTCCTCAGTTCTATCCCTCTTTGATATATTGGTACAAAAATCGATAGAAATTTCGACCCAGCAGTCAGTGGATAGCAATCTGATAGGAAAATCTGTGTACAAAACTATGCTCCATTGCTACTGCTTGCATGATTTATGTCCAGAACCATGCTAGGATTTAATTGTGCAATAGTGGCTTCTACAACCGTCACAACTATACTGTAAATAGAACATCACATTGCAGCAAATTGGTTTATACCTAGTGTTAGCAATTTAGTGTTACCAATTTAGGTTGTTAGCAAATTTAGTGTTAGCAATTTAGGTTGTTAGCAATTTTTAGGTTGTTAGCAAATTTAGTGTTAGCAATTTAGGTTGTTAGCAAATTTAAAATTTAGGTTGTTAGCAAATTTAGTGTTAGCAATTTAGGTTGTTAGCAATTTAGGTTGTTAGCATGAAACAGTGACTTAATTGTCCTCTGAAATTTTTGAAAATTTACTACTGAGGCTCTAACAACGGTTACTACTGAGTTATCACTGCCCATCATTTCGAATATGTTAGCAAATTTAACAATGTGTTAGCAAATTATAGATGCAAATTTATAAATGCAAATTTATACATGCAAATTTATGCAAATTTTATTGAGTGTAGGAACATTGAGCTATGGAGCCTGGCTATGTGCGAGACGAGGAGAATGAAGACATATTAATGCAGATATTTTTGAGCATCGCGATAAAGATGATGCGGTGGAGAAGGCGCCGGTGGAGAAGGCGCGGTGGAGAAGGCGCCGGTGCCGGTGTAGATCTTGATTTTGAGGAATTTGCCTCACAATTTCTGATGGACTCTGGTGAGGGTCTTTTAGATGAAGAAGAAATAACACCCTCCACCTCGAACACCCTCCACCTCGAGGTATATATATGAATTCTATATTTTGTTGATCACAAAATGCATTAACTGATTTGTATTGCACTTAGTAACGCATTATATTTCTTACTTTAGGCCTCCACCTCGAATAAAAAGGCTAAGAATCAAGCTCCTCGAGGCCGCACGAAAAGAATGACGAGCAAAGATGCAAAGTTACCGATCTATGAAATTGATGAAGAGGGCGATCCGGTGGAACCCCCAGAGAACCGCAAAAAATATATAAGTCAAGCTGGAGTTATTGTTAGGGACTCGGTCCCGATCTCCATACCAGAATGGAATAAGCCGGCGGGCGTTGCCGAGGATGACCCCTGCTATGTCCACAACCATTTGAAAGATTTGTGCTTTGACACACTCTTGGAGCATTTTAACCTCCCGGATGATATTGAACCCACCACGAAGTTGAAACTCAAGCAGTGGACTCTCTCCAAGATGGCCGACGCATTTCGGAAATATAAGCAAACATTATGGGCAAAATATAAAACAGTTGATCCAGATTTCAGTGAAGAAAAACTAGTGAAGATAAGAGATCACTGGGAAGAGTTTAAGGCGTATAAGAAATCGGATGCGGCTGTGGCCCGATCGAACATAAATAAGGCAAATGCCGCGAATAAGGTTCACCACCATAACTTGGGGACAGGTGGCTACAGGTCAGCCATTCCTAAGTGGCTAGCCTTAGAAGATAAAATCTTTGCTAAAGATATCACTCCACAGACATACTACTGGCCCGAAAGGTCCAAATTCTGGTTGTTCGCGCATGGCGCAACGTTGGACGAGGAAACAGGGTATATTGTCCCGAAGGTTGAAAAATTCAAGAAAAAAGTAGAAGAAATCGTCCCGAAGATTGAAAAGGTAATAGAGGAAGTTAAACGGGGTGTGTGGAAACCCTATAGAGAGGACGACGAGCTGACACGGGCCCTAGGGAATCCTGAACACTGGGGACGTTTACGAGGCATGCCCGGCGGTGTCACCATTAAGAAAGCGTATCCGCAACACGCTGACACTTATAGAAGCCGTGCAAGAAAGAAGAAGAAGGGTGAAGAGCGGCTAACGGAATTGGAACTCAAGGTGCAGCAACTCATGGAGTCAATTAATAGTCAGACAGGGCCGTCTCAGCAGCAGCAACCCATGGATGCTCGATCTCAGCTTAGAAGCAGCGTGGGTTCCACGCAAATAGATGTCGATGCTCACTACCCCGTGGATGATGTCACGGAGAAGACACCATGTGAGCTACATGCACCTGTGGTTAACATATCCACGAAGGTGGCGGACGGCTATGCTTTACCGAGTGACGCCGGAGCAAGCTACCATAATGGTGACATTGCTCCTGGCTATGCTGTTGTCGGGGTGGATGAAATTGCGCCGGGATTTGAATCATTGGCTCTTGAGATTTCTGGAGGTGACGGTGAGGAGACATTGTACGATGTCAAGGGTGGTTTCGTCCAGTGGAACAAGAAATACATCAAGTTCTCAAAGCCACCGACTCAGCAAAGCCCATCCTGCCCGGGTATCGATGAGACACATCCATCTCCGGCACCGCGTGACAGGGACCCCCCACCGGAAATTGATGTAGAGGACCATCTCAGTCAGCACAGTCCATCTCCATCTCCGCCACCGCGTGAGGAAGTGTCCGTAGCGCTTCTCCGGAGAAAGCGCGCGTCTTCCCCGGTCAGGAGGCGAACTAAAAGGGCCACATCGCCTGATCCGAGGTTACCTTGGCAGAAGACTCATGAGCAAAACGAAGCAGCCGTGGCGGAGTATAATAAAGCATTGTTCGCACCGAAAGTGCCGCCGCCAAATTTTACCGCCGGCTATACTGCACAGGCTTGTAATCGAGTCATCGACAACTTATATGTCCCTCCAGAGAAGCCGCCATCTGACTATGACCGTTATATTCAAAAGTCATATGACGCGGTGACAGAGGTGGAGGCGCCGAAAAAAGGTGAACAAGACGCAGAGTCAGTCCCGCGCCGGCGGCAAAAGATAAACAAGCAGCACCATCGGACCCGCCGCCGAAGGAAGCTACAAAAGCAGCACCATCGGTCCCACCGCCGCCGAAGATAGGTAAACAAGTTCCCCAGCTCGGAGAACAACCCGTACGTTCTGTCCCCCCGCTAATTGTCCCGCCGCCGACGAACAAAGATAGTCGAGTTCCCCAGCGCGGAAAACAACTAGTACAATCTAACCCTAAAGCGCCGATGGTGTTTGACTTAGAGGAAATCCGTCGTCTTGCCGCCGAAGCGCAAGTTCCTATAGACGAATATGCTTCGAGATTGAACTTTGAGACTGCACCAACAGCTCCACCAGTAAGTAAATTTGTTATGGGGGAAGCTTTGGTGAAATGCAAGTTACCAACAAAAATGCGTGCTCTCCATTTTTGGTACTTGAAAGCCGCAAAGAAAGGGACAGCTTCTGTCGTTCTGAAATGTAGGAAAGACGATGAGCACTTCTTAGAAGACTACAACCACATTGTTCGGTTTAGCGAACTTTTTCAGCTATACAATCTGCGGGCACTCGACAAATCTATCATGAGTTCCTATTGCCTGTAAGTGATTTATTTAAGTCTTTACCTAGTCTCGTTCATTGTTTGTAATTATTCTCACTTTAATCTTTTGTGTGCTATATTATGCAGATTGAAGATGCTCGAGCTCAAAAAGCTGAACCAGCATGACATTGGGTTCATTGACCCGGATAAATATAACGAAGCAACCATAATAAATCCCTTGTATAACAAGAACACACCGGATGATTTGCTAAGGGTGTTCAAGCGATACCGCGACAAAAGAACTATATATTGGCCTTACCACTTCGGGTAAGTTTTAGTGTCTTCTACACATTCTAATTTGCTCACCCGATGTTAAGTTTAACTGATGAGTTATGCATGACTGTGCGCAGCTACCACTGGATTCTTCTTGTCATTGAACATCGCAAAGGACTTATTCATTCACTTGACTCATTGAGGTATCATCCTGACAAATACAGGAGTTGTTTCGACTTCCTAGCAAGGTACATTCATTTCTTACCGCCTCTGTCATTCATATCTTGATGTCAAGTCATTAACGAATAAATCATTTGTGAATGTTCTTTGTCGGGCAGCGTTTGGGCAAGGTTTGTCGAGGAAGATCCTGCAGGTGGGTGGCCCAAAAAGCTGGATTGGAAGTTGAACAAGGTAAGTACTGCTACCTACGTCCACACAACATTCTCATGCATACTTCATTATTATTGATTGAAATCTATTCTTGTATAGTCTTGCTTGGAGCAACCAAAGGGAACTGAGTTATGTGCATACTTCGTTTGCGAGTATGTACATGTACTAGTCACCGAGAAATGGAATATGAAAAGTGCAGAGTTGGCAAAAAAGCGCTGCAAGCTACCATTCGAGCACCGCTTCAAAGCAATTGGAGAGGAATTGGCGGGATTTTACCTTTCGGAGGCCTTATCGGAGAAAGGAGAGTACTACGATGCTGAAAGCATGAAAGCGTGTAAATAACTTGTTGTTTTGCTTCAACTCTTGTACTACGATAACTCTTGGCGCATCAACTCTTGACTACGATCTAAAAGTATTACTTAATTTAATTGTATGTGTTATAAATATGTGCATCGACTTCATACGACACGGGAACGGTTACGACGTGGAAAACGTTACGGTAACCGTCACCGTTACCGTAACGGTTACCGTAACCGTCACCGTAACGGTCACCGTCACCGTAACGGTTACCGGTTACCGTTACGGGAAGGGTTACTAGTGAAACCACGGTTACGACATGGGACACGGGAACCTATAACCAAACCCCGGCATATATAAACCCTAAACCCTGCAATTAAATCGAAAAAAAACCCAAAAACCCTTCCCGGTTGGTTCTACCAACCGGGACTAAAGGTCCCAACACACCACGTCCCCACGTCCCCACGTGGAGGGACCTCTAGTCCCGGTTCGGAACCCGCCGCGACTAAAGGGGGGGCTTTAGTCCCGCCTGCTTAGTCGCGGTTGCCCGGCCGCGACTAAAGGGGCTCTGGAACCGCGACTAGAGGTCCTTTTTCTAGTAGTGGAGGAAGCATCATGAAAAAATCAGAACTCCTATAAGCTATTGAAACGGCTGGAAAGGAAGAACGACGACTTACCTGTAACAGCTAGAGGTTGCAGCTACAGGTGGCCAAGGAGAGAAAACAAACTTGCAGAGCCCGGATATCAAAACTCACCAATAACAATAGTTGCCGAGTGGTAATTTTGCGGACCCTGGTATGGTCATGTGATTAAGATTGTACAGATGAATGAGAAGAAGTTGGGTGTTGGCGGCGGATCGGAGGCGCTGAAGGATGTTGAAAGACGTCGGGGAGGGGAGGTCCTGCGACAGTGCGACATGGCTCCTCAAGGGGGACGCCAACATGGCATTCTTCCATGCCATCGCTAACGGTAGACACCGAAAATGTGCTATCTCCAGACTCTCGACTGATTTGGGGATCATTTCAGAGCCTAGGGCGCTCCAAGAGCATATCTACAGTTTCTACCAGGGTCTCCTTGGAGAGGAAGGGGAACCGGGCTGGTTCTCTCTAAGCCCTCACATCTGGAACGCGTCGGGGCGTGTCTCAGAGGAGGAGAACAACAGTCTCATGCTCACATTCACAGAGAAAGAGATAGACGAGGTCTTACCTAGCATGAAGGTGGATACTGCGCCAGGACCGGATGGCTTCCCAGTGGGGTTCTTCAAAAGATTTTGGGTCTCGCACGCCCACTCATTCTAGCCATTGCCAACGATTTTGCCCTCGGGAGGGTAAATCTAGCAAGGCTAAACTTTGGGGTCTTGACTCTCATTCCCAAAGTCCCAGGGGCAGAGGATATATGATAATTTAGGCCCATTGCGCTTATCAACGTCATTTTCAAATTTGTTGTGAAAGCCTATGCGATCCGCCTCTCCCCCATCGCGCACCGCACGAGCAGTCGAACGCAGTCGGCCTTCATCAAGGGCCATCATATTCATGAGGGAGTGGTCTCCTTGCAGGAGATTGTACACGAGGTCAAGTCCAGGAAGCTTGGGGGAGTTTTCCTTAAACTTGACTTCGAGAAAGCGTATGACCGCGTGAGGTGGCCTTTCCTGAGAGAGGTATTGCTCCGGAAAGGTTTTGACCCGGGTTGGGTACACCGCGCGATGGGCTGGTCTCGGGGGGCCAGACCGCTATTACCATAAATGGAGAAGTAGGGAACTTCTTTCGTAATGGACAGGGGGTACGTCAGGGGGACCCCCTCTCGCCCATCCTCTTTGACTATGTTGTGGACGCCTTGGCGGCAATTCTTGATGCGGCCAAACAGGCAGGGCACATCAGTGGCCTCATTCCGCACATTGTACCTGGGAGGGTATCACATCTTCAGTACGCTGATGATCCAGCCTGATGATCTAGCAATCTCAAACCTCAAGTTTATCCTCCTCTGCTTCGAGAGCATGTCGGGGCTTAAAATAAACTTTCACAAGAGTGAGGTCATGGTTTTGGGGACCAATGAGGATGAACAAATTAGGAACGCGAACATGCTCAATTGTAAGCGTGGATCCTTCCCTTTCACGTATTTGGGCCTACCCATCAGTGATAAGGCATTGACGGCAGGGAACTGGGGTCCCCTGACGATGAAATTGGCCAAGCGCGCGGACCCATGGTTGGGTAAGTTCATGTCGTCGGCAGCTAGACTTACCTTGATCAACGCGTGCCTTTCTAGTACCCCGCTTCACGCCATGGGTCTTGCATGCTTGGGGACGGGGTGCATGGAATGATGAACAAGCACCGCTCCAGGTTCTTTTGGGAAGTAAATGGCAAGAAAAAGAAGTATCACTGGGTTCGGTGGTCGGCGGTTTGCACACCAAAAGCCTTGGGGGGCTTTGGTATCATTGACACCAAACTCATGAACATTTGCTTAATGGCCAAGTGGATTTGGAAACTATTCGCGGGTGAGGAGGGGTTGTGGGCCGACATCCTCCGTGGGAAATATTTGCGATCCAAGGATTTGTGGGTGGACTCACATGGCCAGGGGTCGCAATTCTGGATGGCCATCCAAAAAACTAAGCCGGTATTTAGCTTGGGGGCTAAACACATAGTTGGCAATGGGACCTCCACCAGATTGTGGTTGGACTTCTGGGTCGGATCGACCCCTCTCAACGTTAGGCACCCGGCCCTCTTTGCTATCACCTCGGATCCAGAGGTGGCAATTACCACGGCGCGCGTTCGGGGAGAGTGGCACATCCCATTCCGTCGGGAGTTGGGCCCCCCTGAAAGGGTTGAGTGGACAAACCTTATGCGTGAGATAGCACAGGTACAAATGTCTTTGGACCCGGACCGTATTAGATGGACACTGGAACCCTCCGAAAGGTTCTCGGTCAAATCTCTGTACCAGAAACTTTGTCAGGGCACCCCTAGAAAACACTTTGGGGAGATCTGGAGGATTGGGGTCCCCCTCAAGGTCAGGATTTTCCTTTGGCAGCTCATCAGAAAGAGGCTACCATCTAATGACAACATTGCTAGGAGACGGGGTCCCTCCTCTGGCCGTTGCGCCCTCTGTGACGAGTTTGAGGACATGAATCACATTTTTTTCAACTGCCCCTACCAAATTCATGTGGAGCGCAGCTCGTGAGCTGCTCCAATGCTCTTAGAATCCCACATGTTTCGCATACCTCTATAGACTAATCGATTCGTACGAGGGTCAAGAGAGGAGGGTACTTTGGATTTGCTGTGCCGCCATATGCTGGTCGATGTGGAACACTAGGAACAAATTTACCATTGAAGGGACCTTCCCGGCGTACCCGGCTGACAGACTCTACAAACTCTCTATGTACTTGCAGGTGTGGAAGCCAGTGGCTAGGAGTCGAGACCGGGAGATGATCCAAGTGACGATTGGCAGGATTCGCTCACTTTACTCGCTTGTTAGGGAGGATCCAGTTTGATCCTCCTCCTCCTTTATCCTTAGCTTTTACGCTTTCTAGTCACTTCGATGTTGCTCTTAGGACTAGTCTTAGCGAGCTTGTCGCAGTTTGTGGATTGTGCTCTTATGCCTTTCATTTGTGGGCGTTTGCCCCCGTGTTGTAACAAACCTATGTACTCTGCTGGTTGTGGCTTCATTAATTTAAAGCCGAGCTCATCTTGAGCCTTCGTTCTAAACAGTGCGGACATCTCCGTACCGTAGCGCGTCGGCGGCAGTCAAACGATCTGAACGATCTGGAGTGCGCATTGTTAGCGGTGGCCACGCTCGGGAGATCTTCGGGGGCGTGGGCGGATTGGAGGACCGCAGGCGCATGCGTGGAGGAATGTCGCAAGGGTGCAGCGGTGTGGGCGATAATTACGTTGCCCAATTAACGTTTCGTCCGCGGCAGAGTTTTCGTCTGCCCGTGGAATTTGCTAAGCGTACGCCTTTGGTGTGGGTTATTCTGTATTGGGCCTAATCGTGGGGTGGAATTCGGGCTTCATTGTTCTGTGTACATTTGTTGGGGTGCCCATAGGAAAAAATATGTTTGCTCTTTTAATAATAACGTTGAAGTAGATTGTGGGATGGCACGGCCATTATTACCGTTCCTTAGAGCATCTCTAGCAGATCCCGCAAAACTGGTCAAACCCGCAAAAATCCGAAGTTTACAGTTTTTGTTGCCAAAAAACGCCCCGAACAGATCCTGCAAAACTGGTCAAACCGTAAACGTTTTGAGGGGGCTTGCAAATCCAACCCCACAACCCTTGTATCTACTGATTTGAGGCAAAAATATAAGGGTACCTGCAAACCGGTCAACGTTACACGACAAGAGAATTCGGCGGTGCGCTCTCCATCGCCGTCGCTGCGCGCTCGCCGGCTCCGCCGTGGCAAGCTACCCGCTTCCATCCTGGACGCCGGGGAACTTCCAGCGGGCTTTCTACACGCCGAGGGCTTTGTACTTGCCAGGGACGAAGGGGCTTCCGACGTCCGTTGCGTCCGCCGGCGGCGGAGATGCTGCGCAGCCGGGGGGATTCGTGCGGCCTTCCTCAGTGCCAGGAATGGAGCATCTGTGTCGCGGTGGGCTTCCTCCCGGCCGGCCGGCGATGCCGAGCTACAAGGATCGATCGATCCGATCAACTAGCTGGCTGGCTAGCTCAGCTAGCTCGATCCACGCAAACGATCTATCAATCGATCCGCGGTAGCAGCTACATACCTCAAAGGATCGATCCGCTGGCTTTTATCGTATTACCTAGCTAGCTCAGTCTTCTTAATTTAGCAGTGGAGATTGAAAAATGTACGGTGGCGTTGGGAGGAAGAAGAAGATGGTAGAGAATATTCTGTTTTGAGGTTCGGATTTACGGTTTCTGTTCCGTCGCGACTCGTTTCGAGCCTAAAAACGCGCGTTTCGCGACCCGCAAAACAGCTTTTGCAGGCTCTGCTAGAGATGCTCTTAGATGGTTTAACGACAGGTTTGTTTAATTTGCCTGCTATAAAGCACAAACGTTCCTTGCATTAGGCGGCACAAACTCTTGAGTTCAATCGTCTCAAAGTTAACCACATGCGCAAGAGTTTAGAGAGCGATCCGCCAAACTGTTCGTGCATGTTTTCCTTTTCACGTCTTTTTTTTTCCTTTGCATGAAATTTTCCTTTTCACGTCTACTATCGCTTCATTGCCCGTTCCCACGCCCGCCCGATCAAAAAAAAAATTTGATAGATACAGTGTACAAATATATTGACAGGCCCAACTTTTGTACAAAACAAAAAGATTATTCAAAAGTTGGGTATAATTAGGTACAACTGTGTCTTTCAGACTGAGCCAAGCCGGCCGGCACCATCTTGAGACACGGAAAACAACCAGCGGGCAGGAAAAAAAAAAGACAAGCAAACACGGAACAAACGGATTTGACAAAGGTCATCCGGCATCGTCTTAAGACAAGAAAAAATAACCAGTAGGAAGAAAATGGAAAAGAAACCGGATAACCAAAACATAAGACGTTGGCAGAAATTAGGCTATCAAGCAATCGGCGGTGCTGTGTTTAATCATTTGCGCGTGCCGTCTTCACCCGGTTGCGCAAATACTATCTCGGATTCTGGCAGATACCATATGCATAAGTTGCTGAGTAAATGTAGGCGATACCATGGTTTCTGATGTACTTGCATCAATAGGGCTACAGATGACAATCACCAGAAAAGGCAGCTAGCTGTGGTTAGAGTGCGATATAGAACTTCAGAAAAATAGTGGTCTATTTCTTCTCTGCTCGTACTAGGCTAGTACTTATATTACTGCTTGGCAAATGGTACTTCTAACCCTGCTCGTGCTGTTGTGGTGGTATCACGGTAGATGCCATAGGATGGCTAAAGTGTGGGGCCGATGGACGCTGGTGGAATCCGGGAGAGGGTTAGCGCGATAAGAAGCGCACACGAAGAACACAACAGCACACCAAGATCTACCCAGGTTCAGTGCCCTCGTGAGGAGGTAAAACTCCTACTCCTGTCTGTCTCTCTCTATATATCTCGGTAGCACAGATACAAGCTTGCTCCTTGAGCTGTACAATACAACAATGGTGCAAAGCACAAGATAGAAGATGAAGCTGTGGGGGGAAGTATCTCTTAGGGCACCGTCCCTCACGCAAGAGGGGGTAAGGGCACATATATAGGCTAAACCGGGTTACCGGAATACCCCTCCACATGCAACGGTCACCTCTCCGTACCGTCACTATAGACACGCACACCTACACGTCATGATTGTCTCTGCATAGTGGACAGGACGTGGCTTGCCCATGTCCTGTCCCATGTCTCTGCTCCAAAGTACGCCCGAGGTTAGCGACAAGACAGGGTCTGCCCATGCCTCTGCCTCGCAGTCTGTTCCCGAATAACCCGGAGTCAGCGATGGAATGATGGCCTGCCATCTCGGTCTCCTGCATGCCCCCGTGTCAGGCGCTTCCATGTCGAGCGCTCCCGTGCCAGACGGGATATGACAGGAGCATTGACTCTTGTCCGACATATGGATAACCCGGCATGATATGCCGGATCCTCCTTCCTCAAATATCCTTCCCTGCACATAGAAAACACACAAGTTACCGACCTACATATGTCGGTTATGTTATCTCGATTCTCTTGTCTCGGTCACCATATGCCGCTAGCACCAGCGTGGTACCCCGGTCCCCTCTGGCCAGGATATCTCGGTAAACCTATCTCGGTTTGCACCTGCACCACACTCTGAAGCCCGCTTATGCCGGTTTTACTGTAACTTGGCCCACATCTGGGCATTGCTTTTACCTCATCATGACCCTACCCGGGGTAGCCCCCGACACGTGCCATAGTTCCAAATCACACAACACAAACCGTGGCTAGAATCAGTGACGCACTCTATTTGATTGTTGAAAAATTACTGGATATCACACCTGAACGCTGAACGTGACAGATAACACCTCCATGTCTGACAATGGTGTATGTGCATGCGTTCTGCTGGGGGCTCTTTCACATCGATGACTCAGAATCTACAGAACCGATGAGCCTACTTCGTCCCAATTCCGGTTGATTGCCGGCGGAATTTGACATTCCAGTGACTCGGGGCACCAGCGAAGCACGGCGCTCTTCCAATCAACTCAATGCGAGCCTGATCCATCCCGAATGAGGGCTGGTAGGCGACGCCGGCGGCCTTGGGGTTCTCGCGCCTCCAGCCGCGGTCGGTGTGCGACCCAGAGCGTTGGGCGGAGGAGGGAAGGGGGGCCGTCGGCGGGGTCGTTGGAGGTGACAGCTTGAGGAGGATCCTCCTACACAGGAAAGGTTCGGCTCGTCGTCTGCCTGCGAAGGATCGACCCGTGGCTACTATACGTTTCCCTTGCTCCCGCAAGGACCGGGAAGAAGCCAAGGTCTCTGATTGGGGTGATTTCAGGAGATCGGTGGATGAGGTAGTCTCCTCTCCCACCCAGTCCCACCGGAGCTCGCCGAGAGGAAAAGGCGGCCACCGCTGAACGACGCAACACCGATGCACTTGGTAGCAGCAGGAAATCTACCGCCGCATCCTCCACAGTCCACACTTCCGTGGCCGAGGTTAGTTCTTCTTTGAATCCTGTAGGGAAAATGTGATATCCTTGCATAGGCATTCAATTTCCAAGTCTAAAGTTTTGTTTGATGTACCACTGGGCAAGTTTAACATCTTTTCAAGGGTGTGATTAATTCATAGTTGCGCTTAAAGTACTTGTAGTTTATTAAGAGCAGGAAACAAAAACAGCCAAAACTTCAAGAAACAAAAGTTCACATGCTGAACTTTATTTGTATGGGGTCAACCGCAGTTTACATACACGACAAACATAGATTTACTAGGTAAATGAAAGATGATTCACAACGTAACACGATTTCAATCAGCCTTATGTAAAGTAAACTAACATGTGAGCAATAGAAATCGGTTGTACTTTTACTCAACCCTGCAGTGCTGCAAATACTTCTTTGATTGTGGTGACTCTGTTGTAAACGTCCTGCATTGCTGGACGATCTTTGGGTGTGTCCACGGCGCACAAGAGGCCAACATTAACGAGCTCGATGATGCAGCTCATTGTTCCAGCCATTGGACGGTTTTCTTGGTTTAACGTGCTTCCTGCTTCTTCATCTCCATAACTGGGAATGATTCTAGGATCTAGAATGTCGCCGATGTTTTGAGGAAATGATTTTTCAACAAATTTGTAAAGGCTGAGACCATCGTTAAACATGTCATCAGTTGGACGCTTCCCTGTGAGCAATTCTAAGATGATGATTCCATAGCTGTAAACATCTGCCTCGTTGTTATTTTACTCCAAAGCCATATTCTGCAGTATGCAAAATTTATTTATACAATCAATCAACACATGGGTTGAAACGTGAAACAGAAATACCATGAGTTTAAGAAGAAGGTAAAAACCTGAGTATCTAGAAGACTATAATAAATTTGCAAAAATAAACCATCTTGTATTTTGAAATTGTTACCTGGTGCAATGTATCCAACTGATCCTCTTGGCCCCACTAAGCTTGTAGAACTATCAGTCTCCAAAGAAGTATGAGTATGCAGGAACTTAGCCAATCCGAAGTCACCAACACATGCACCCATGACATCATCCAGGAGGACATTGCTAGGCTTCAGATCACAGTGGGCCATAGGAGGCATGCAATGGTTATGGAGATAATCTAAAGCAGCAGCTATGTCCACTACTATTACAATTCTTGAACCTAAACTCAATGGCCTTTTCGGATGATGTTCATGGAGTGTTGGATGGAGCCAGCGCTCCAGGTTGCCGTTAACCATATATCCAAGAACAAGAGCTTTGAACTCATGTCCTGCACGATCTATTGTTGAGCACACAGTTTTTTTTTTTTAGAAAAGGAGGGTGCGAGTCCCCGGCCTCTGCATCGAGTGATGCACACAGTCATTCGCACTTATTAATTCCAACCAGATTTACAAAGTACAATGTTGAAAAACAAACTGAAGTCAACCTCTCGACAACAAGGGTCGCTACCACTATGATGGGGGTGACTAACACCAACGCACATCATCTAAAACCTTCAGCTAAACACTCAACGCACACCGATGTGCACGCTTTAGTCGCTGCCGCCGTCTTCTACGAACCCATCTTCAGAAAGGATCAACACCATGATCTTGCAAAATCAGGTCTGCCGTCGGCATCGCCACGATGCCAGACAGCGCCACCATGTGCGAGTCCATCAACCCGAAATCGAGACCCCGCAGCGCCACGCCGCCGAGCCTCACCGACATCGACGTGGCAGATGAAACACCGCTCCGCCAGCTGAACCCCTCCAGGTAGTTCGTGTTGAGCACACAGTGATCACCCTTACAAGATTACGATGACGAGTGTTCCTCAAGGCCTCACACTCAGCAAGAAAGCTTTTTGTTGCTCCAAGTTGATCAAGTTTGAAAACTTTGAAAGCAACTTCATGTTCTCCGGACTCAATTCTACCTTTGTACACGGACCCATATTTTCCGGAACCAACCAAGTTGGCCACAGAAAAACCATTTGTTTCCTCCCACAAATCAGCATATGTGAACTTCATTAACTCCTTGAAGGATGGATGAGCAGCTTGTTTGACTTTTCTTCTCTTTTTCAAAATAGTGACTCCAAAGCATGATACCAGGACAAAAAACAGAGCAATGGATCCTACTATCTTCAGAATGTTGGAGGTGTGCCTTTGTTTAGATGTATCTGCATTACAAAGTGGCAACTGTAGCAACGGGGTGCTGGCACATAACTTCCTGTTCCCTTGAACGAACACATTGCTTTCATTCTGAAATATTCCATCTGCTGGTACTGGTCCTTCGAGGTTGTTGAAAGACAAATTGAGAAGCTTCATAGACTTAAAGAACTTCAAGAAGTCAGGGATTTCACCAGATAAGTTGTTTTGAGATAGATCCATCACAATGATGCCTCTCAAATTCATGAAAGATTGAGGGATTCTCCCATGCAGAAGGTTCCCCTCCATGTGGAGCGACTCCAAATGAACGCACTGACCCAGACTAGAGGGTATTTGTCCAGACAGTTGGTTATTGGAAATACTCAGTGGACCCAGATTGATCAAGCTACCAATCTCCAGAGGTATTTGTCCAGAGAGTTGGTTGTGAGACAAGTCCAAACCTTCGGAAAGGGTAGAAAGAGCAAAGAGCTCCTTTGGTATACTACCGTAAAAGCTGTTACAAGAGAGGTTCAGTATGTCCAATTTTTTGCATTCTCCTAAAGCTCCTGGGATTGGGCCACTCAAATTATTTTCCTGTAAATAGAGCTCACTCAGTTGACTCAGATTACCAACTGAAAGCGGGATCTGTCCAGAAAATTTGTTCTGTGACAAGCTTAAGACAAACAAGCTTGGAAGGTTTCCAAGTGATTCAGGAAGATTTCCAGTAAGCAAATTCCTTTCCATGTAAAGAACCTGGAGGCTTGTCAGGTTCTCTATTTCCCTGGGTATAGTGCCAGAAATGTTATTTGATCTTAGTAACAATATCTCTATGCTCTTTGAGAGGCCTGCAATGGAGTCCGGCAGCACTCCTTCAAGGATGTTTGCATCCGACCTTAAGTTCACCAGTTGTGTGCAATTCTTCAATGTGGATAAGAAAGACCAGTCTCCTGCTTCAAGTTGATTCTTGCCTAGATTCAGATCTCTTAGTCTTGGTAAATTCCCAAAAGACGGAATAATGCCATGGAATGCATTGTTCCGGAGATTAATCTCCTGAAGATTTGTTGTGTTGGCTAGCGAGGTGGGGATTTGACCTTGGAATTGGTTATCTCGCATATTCAAAATTTGGATGCTTGGAAGAGTATAGCCAAGGTCATATGGAAGCTCCCCTACAAGACTGTTGCTAGCCATGCCAAGGTATGTGAGTGCTGACATGTTATAAAGAGAGGCTGGGATACTCCCGGACAAAAAGTTAAAAGTGGTGTCTAGTATTTCCAGGTTTGGAATTTCACCTATACTCATGGGGATCCTACCTTGGAAATTATTATCTCCAAGCAAGAGCAAGCGAAGGGAGGAAAAGATCCCTATAGAGGAAGGTATGGTGCATGAAAGATAATTTGATTGCAAGATAAGATATTGCAAGGGCGAGTCAATATTCGGAAACACGGGTATGGTCCCGTTAAAGTTGTTTGCTCCTAGTACTCCCTCCGTTCGGAAAAGGATGTCACAAAAATGAACTATAGATAGACCATTTTTGTGACATCCTTTTCCGAACGGAGAGAGTAATACCTTTTGAAGTGATGTACTGTTAAACAGCGCAGGAGGAATCTCTCCACTCAGGTGATTGTTCATTACAGCCAAAAGTTGAAGTGATGAACTATTAGCTAGGAGAGGCGGGACAGGTCCGGTGAGGCTATTGTTCACAAGAACAACAATGCGGAGAGAAGAGCTGCTCCCGAGTGAAGCAGGAATGTTGCCTGTCAGGCTATTTGTAGCAAGACGTAAAACCGAAAGGTTGCGGAGCGTCCCCAACCCTTCTGGGATGCCTCCACTGAGCATGTTGTGACCCAAGCTGAGCTGCTGGATATCTGAACATTGGCTCAGGCTTGGGGGGATCACACCATGAAGGGAGTTGCTTCCAAGATCAATGATTTGAAGGCTGAAGCAGGAAGCAATAGTGTGTGGGATCACTCCACTAAGATAGTTTGAGCTGAGGTTAAAGTACTGCAACCTACTTAGTTGGAAAATTTCAGGTGGAATCGGACCACTGAGTTGATTGTTTGGGAGGTGAATTCTTGTGAGGAAAGCGAGGTTGGCAATGCAAGGAGGTATTTGGCCATTGAGATTAAGCGACTCGAGGTCCAGTGCAACGACACGGGACGCGTGTCTCTTGTTGCACGTAACACCGGGCCAACTGCAGAACTGCAGCGACTCATTTCTCCATGAGCCTAGTAGTCCAGCAGAACCGACGAGATGGAGTTTAAGGCAATGAAGGGCTTGCAAGTCGGCGCCAGAATCATTCTTGAGAGCAGTAGCACCCAGTGAAGACGCAGGGAATGCCACGAGGGAGATGAAGACAAGGACCAGAGGAACTGAGCAAGTAAGGTTACCCATGCTCCGTCAGTTTTGTAGAGGGCAGGCTGCGGCTAAGAATGAAACAAATTGCAAAGGAAGGAGGATTTAATGGTAGCTCACGACAATTTGCCGGACCAGTGCAATGAGGAATCCATGGATGACGAGCTCGGCTGCACACACAGCAGCACGGCGATACTGCAGCGGTGGGGAAATGGAAAAGGAAGGGTGAGTTGACTTGGGACGATCTGCCGTTAATTTGTTTTCCACAAATATGTGCTTCCCTGGTGCAATGATTGGCCGCTATGAAGGAATTGAGAGGAAAGGGGGAGGAAGGCGGCCTCGTGTTGAATATCAGTCAAGCCTGCTGCCAATCAAGGATGAGGTTAGAATGCATTCTTTTTATTTAACTTTGAGATAGTTTAATTTGTTTTCCACAAATATGTGCTTCCCTGGTGCAATGATTGGCCGCTATGAAGGAATTGAGAGGAAAGGGGGAGGAAGGCGGCCTCGTGTTGAATATCAGTCAAGCCTGCTGCCAATCAAGGATGAGGTTAGAATGCATTCTTTTTATTTAACTTTGAGATAGTAAAAAAAACTCCCTAAAAACCCCTCAAAGAAAGTTAAACTAATCGAATATATAATCATATTTTTTGGCATATACAAAGGCGCCCTTAGTGGCAGAGCTTGGACTCCAAACTACGTGATGCTTGAATTAAGAAACCCAGATTAGGCCATTTGCAGTTCAATGGATTTAGACAGCCTAAATACTACTATTAATTTTGTGAGATAATATTACGTATATTAAGCTTATGACCTTGATGAATGAGGGTCCAAAGTTAGAGAAGTTCCACCGCTAGTAGTACTGCTCCTGCGCTCCATGTCATCTAGTGTCAACATTCAAATTAGTTCACACAATAGATTGCAAGCTGACTCGCCGAAGAGCTAATATTGCACATAGTAGCGCGTTAAGTCGATGTGATGATACAAGCTTCCATTTTTTTTAGATACAAATGAGCTGTATAATTCAACTACAACTTGCTGCGAAGGGCTCCGAGGTGATTTTTTCACATGTCTCTTTGCTTTGCTTGTTGCCAGGCATAATGGTCCTGGCATGCAATGTATTGTTCTTACACCCTACCCACTTGGATGTGACGACTGACGTGTCCATGTATCAACTCAAACTAGCTTTTTCCTACAAAGACTCGAGTCTTGAAATAGGTTAGTCTTCTTTGTTTAACCCCCCACCACCCCAAGCAGTCACGACCGTTTGAACGAATAGATTACAATACTGAGACTTCACCTCGATGCCAAGTCGTTGAGTTGGAAGAGGTTGAAAGAAAGCAAAAAATACATGTGACGTTCCTGAACTAAAAGACGAGTTTAATTACGCAGGCTAAGATATTTTCTCCTCTTAGTCATACATTTTCTATTTTAATTTTAATTACGCCGCATAAAAATAAGGAGCATGGAAACAATAATTGCCAGAGACAACATTAAATGGTGTGTAAGTCTTGTCTTTATGTCTTTATTTCATCATCTCTAGAGAGGGTGGAGGATTAAAATAGACAATCCTATCACCAACTTTGACACAACTCTCGTGCTAGTAATTCTTTTTGTGTAAGAAAGACATCGTGCTATATGAGTACAACCGTTCAAACTTGGGAAGTCATCGACGCATGCAGAGACTTTTCCGCACCATGTGTGAGAAGAACGGAGCGAGTCCGTGGTCGCGTGCATTCCCAGTCAACTAAAGTTATAATTTTAGGAACCCCAGCCAACAAAGGTCACTTGTCTCCAAGAAATAAAAAACGTAATTTGGAGCAATATATAAGGTGCTGAAGCATTGCGGTCAGTACGCCAATTGTTCCCTTTCGGTGCACTGCTGGCTTTGCCCTCTGCAACGCTCGGACCCTGTCGAGGATCCGGAAAGATGCTAGCCAACTGTCGCATCCTGCTTGTCCGGCTTCTTGCCATCCTCACGTTGCTCTTGTTCGTCGGCGCTACCCTCGGTCATGCTCAAAATCTGCATTGCCCCCCCGGTAGTCGTAAGTGTCCACTGCTTTCTTCATGTTACTGTACTCTCAAAACTTATCTTTTTTCAAGGATCTCTTGGAACTTACTCTGATATCGTCACAGATGACCCAAACGGCTGCTCAAAATTGCCCGTTCCACCATGTAAAGGCTGCATTGGACGGTAAGTATGCTCTGTTCTAGATAATGGGACGTGTCTCCGAAGCTTCTCCGAACCGTTTACTCAGGATGGCAGCAGGGCTCGTTCCGAAGCACGCCATTGACCATGGTTTTTAGGAGAATTTACATGTAACAGATGAGATGTTCATCGGCCTTCAAGTTTTATTTAATTTCTCGTATGATACAGATATGAATGCCACGATCGTTTTATTAACTAGAATGATAGGGGACAATAATTACTAACTATATGAAAGTAGAGCGAATCCTCGCTCTCTCTGCGGCCCTGCTACTGTGCTTAGCAACAGTAAGCACTGTTCGTCTACAGTGCTGAACAGTACCTGTCGGGTTTTTCACAATAAAGTCCCCACGGTTGCCTAAAATCACCATTCGGTCCTTCAAGCACACAGCTTCTCGGGGCGAAGGACCTGTTTGAAAATTCGTGAAAGCTCAGGTTCTTTTCCGTAAAAGAGCCACAAATCCCCCCGTCCTCCTTCTCTTCCACACGCGGCGTTCGAGCTCGCCGCGGCCGCCGACGCCCACCGCGGACGCTCCGGACCTCCACGTTCAGATCGAAGCAGACGGGGCGCTCCGCCGCCGCATCCGCTTCATCTTCGCCAACGGCCGCACGCTAGGACGGCCGATCTACACCGGAATCGGCGCCGCCGCGCTCGGCCGCCCGCCACCGTCGCTTAGCTCGCCGCCGGCGAGTCCGTCCACCAAATGGACCACCGCGCCGCCCGTTATGCTCCCCTCCATCTCCTCGCAAGGATCCGCGCGATCCTGAGCCCGCGCGCGTGCTCGACCGCAGCTCGCCATCGCCGCTGTCGCGTCCGTCGCCGGCGCGCATGACGCCACTGACCACGTCGCAATGGTCCCACCTGTCAGCCCCTCCGAATTTTCGTTAAAAAAAACCTTACATGTAGGCCCTCTGTCAGGCATTTAGTAATTACAGTAAAAAATCTAAAATTTGTAATATTCATAACTTTTCATCTACAATTCAGAAAAATACAGACAATATACCAAAAAATACAGAAAAATGAAAACTTTATAGATAACACATTTCCATACATGATTGAACAACTTCTTAAAAAAATTATAAGAACTAATATAACTTTTATATTAATTATGAAGCTAAATTCAGAATAAAAAAACAAATAATATATTAAAGATTAAATGCATAAAAATGAAAGCTTTACAACTAACACATTTTCATACATGATTGAACAACTTCAAAAAAAATTAAGTTATAAGAACCAATATAACCTTTTATATTAATTTTATGAAGCTAATTTCCATATTTTCCGCAACTACCAAATTTGCATACTTTCCAAACAATTTTCAAATTTAAATAATAATTGTAGAACGTGGATAATTTCAAACTTAAAAAACAACCAAACCTAAATATTATTTTCGTAATTATTTTCCAGAATTAATAAAATCCTGACATTTGAGACCCACCTACCAGAAAATTCGCAATTACAGAAAAAAAAACCCCCCGAAATAATTCAAACAATATTTCAAAATCTTCTAGATTTACCAAATTTTCAAACTTCCTGACATGTGGGCCCATTTTGTTTAAACAATATCTGGAAAAAAATTGCAAAAATCGACAATTAAAAAATCTATCCATCAGAAAAGTATGACAAAAATATCAAAATGTCCAGAAAAATACATGCTAACTACTTATAACAAAATACAAACACTTTCCCACATAACATTTAAAAAAAATACTAAATCCCTAACATGTGGGCCCACTTTGTTTACACAAATTCAGAAAGAAACACAATCACAAAGAAAATAAAAAATTAGAATCCAAAGTTATTCAAACAATTTATAAAAATCTACTAAATTTACCAAATTTCTAACCTCTTCGACATGTGGGCCCATTTTGCAAACACAATATCTACAATTTTTTTTTTTTGCAAAAAACAACAATTAAAAAATCTATCCATAAAAAAAAGATAAAAATATCAAAAATATCCATAGAAAATACACGCTAACTACTTACAACAAAAAACGAACCCTTTCCCACATAAATTTAAGAAATTGCTAAATCCATGACATGTGGGCCCACTTTGCTTACACGATGAACAAACATTATATCAAAATCTTCTAGATTTACCAAATTTTCAAAATCCTTAACATGTAGACCCATTTTGCTTACAAAAATATCTAGGGGAAAAAATATTACAAAAATCAACAATTAAAAATCTATCCTTCAGAAAAATATGTCAACAAATATCAAAATGTCCATAAAAATACATGCTAACTACTTACAACAAAATACAAACATTTTTAGACATTTTAACTTAACAAGTATTTAGAGAAAACCTAAATGCATTTCCTCTGCTTAAATGGAGTTGAATTTCAAGAAACAAAAACTTCCATACAATATTTCCATTACTTATGAAGCTTAATTAAATATGGCGAATTTTTTTGGACAGTTTAACTTAACAATTATTTAAGAAATACCTAAATGCATTACTTCTGATTAACTACATGTTCTGCAGATTAAGTAATTGCCATTGTCCTCATCCATATAGGTTCAGTTCAATTTGTTTTATTTCCTTTGATGTATGAACAATTCTGGCAAATTCATTATATCTAATATTCATACAATAATGTTATGCAAGGATATAATAACTACTCTAGATCAGATAAATTTTATCATTACTTATATTCGACATGTCTAGCTAATTATGGATCAAAGTAGAGTTCATAACTCTAGGTGGATTATATCAAATGAGTTGCACCTCATGCATTTTATTTATTGCAGGGAGAAGCGGCAAATCAGTGGGACCACAAACAATTAACATGACGCACTATAATCTTCCTTGACATGACAATCAAAATTTACAGTAACCTTTATTTATTCTCTAACAACATGAGAAATATAACATATGTCGACAAATAAAAATATGGAATGAAACATATAGGTACATGCTCCTTTTGAAAGAATGTGAAGGACATAAGATAGGCTAAACATCGATACTTTCTCGCTACATGCCTGAAAATTATAATGTGTAAACCTCTTTGCTAATTTGCGTTCTATTGATATACATCTGTACTGCCAAATTTTCTCTATCTAGGTTTTGTTAACACAATAGTTATAACTTTCTAGCTTCATATTCTTTTGGGCATGACACAGAGTGCTTTGCTTAAAAGACAATTATTCACTTGTTAATCTAAACCTAATAATCTCAACCTGTGAAGCTTTTAAAGTGACGTCGAGCATATGATTTTAGTAGTAAGTAAAGCCTATGTTTATGAAATTTTTACCTTTGCTATCTTCTTTAGCTATACAAAACTTTTATAACGAAGTTTTATAGAATTTCAACCTTGCAAGTTTTACCATATTTGCCACAGTAGAACAAATATATATATTCATAATGCTACCAGTGTGTTCCTATTTATTTTCTATTGCAAGCCAAAATTTTACATGCTTACACTAATTTCCTTATCATATATAAATAAATAAGCAAGTTTCCATTAGCTAATTTAACTTCCAGTGTTCTGTTATGTAATACGTATTATTGCAAACTAAATTTTCTGTTTGGACAAATAAACATGCTATTTCTCGCTTTCCCCAACCAATTAATGCAACATTGTCTAAAACATGTACTTTACCTGTGCTGTTTTTTTTTTCCTACTGAAGTTTTATATCTTCATCATTTTTTCCTACTGAAGTTTTATATCTTCATCAGTATTAAGTGCATATCTTCCTAATTGTGAACTTTGCAACACATTTCTATCTAATTATTTATTTATTTGCTATGATCATATCTTCTTGCAGCACTTTGAACAGGATATTGTTGATGAGGTTCAAAAGGTAGATATACTACGATGGATGAGTAAATAGGACAAAAGTTTGTTCCTATTGCATTATATTTGTTCGAAAGATATTTAGTTGCCGAGGAGTTGTTTTTACTCTTATGATATGTAATGCACAAGACATGGCATGCAACCTCAGCCTGCATACTAGACATCCATAGTTTGAGAAAAAAATATTCTTTTAGTATCAAGAAATATCAACTTATATTATCTGTTTAAATAAACGAGCTGCGCAACCAGTGGTTTCATTGCTGCAGGAAATGCTTATTTAGAATGAAATACATGATGGCATACAAAATTGCCGTAAATGTTCATGCTCAGATTCTACACATGTCGATTTGGCCATTATGTTTAGATCAACAACAAGTTCTTATTTTTGAATGTTTTGTACATGAATTACATGCAACAATCTTATGGCACCACCCAGTCAATTCCATGTTTCTACAACAGCTGTCCTGCTAGCTGATGTAGATATATGTAATGAATATATATGTGTATTATATGCATTTGCGATTCAGCTAATAAAAATACTAAATGTACTATGCAAATTAGAACCACTACTACTGCTTACAAAATATATCATGTAACTAAACGATAAAACAAACCGCGCACAAAAAATTCCACCAAGGGCGCGGCGTGACGCCGCGCATAATTTCAACTAGTAATAGCTGAAGTGAGACATAATTCATCAACGAATATGCATTGTGAATACAATCTCTTCCAGTGGAACATACTAACACTGAAAACACGGGGGGCAGCAATACTCCTATCTAAGGGCATCTCCACTCGTCCCCCCAGCGCCCCCCAAGGAGCCCTTTTTAGCGCCGGCGCGAAGGATTTTTTACCAGTCGCCCCCCAGGACCTCATTTACCAGTCGCCCCCCAGGACCTCATTTAGCGCAAACAAGCCAAACCCAGCGTGCCGGGGTTCGCCTGGGGGGGGCAAAAGGCGTGCGTGGGCCAGACCTGTCGGCGAGGCAAGGCGATTTCCCTCCATAATTTGGCCCTTCCCTCCATAATTTTGCTCTTTCCCTCTATTTCGCCCCACATATACCCTCCCCCACCGGCCGATCCCGCCATTTCGCTCAGATCTGGCCGCCATGGCTCCCAGCAAATTCACCGGCCCCCGCAACGTCGCCGTCGCCGCTGCCGCGCCCTCCGCCGTCGTGGAGAAGGTGAAGCAGCCGAGGAAGCCAAGGGCGCCGATGAAGAGGGCAAGGAGTACGTCCCGGACGCGCCGGCGGCCGGTGCGTCAGATGGGCGCCCTGATGGCCACAAGAAAGCCAAGGCGGCGAGAGACGGGGCGCCAGCGGCGGCGAAGCTCCAAGCGTCCATCGAGACTTGCATCGCCGACGCTCAAACCCACGCCGCCGTGAGAGAGGAGAAGGCGGACGCGAGGTGGAAGGCGCTCATGGACAAGGCGGACGTCAAGCTCGACCTCCTCAAGACCGGCACCACGGCGAAGAAGAGGAACAACGACCTCGCTTTCCTCATGGGAGGCGATCCGGCGGCGATGGACCCCGAGGTCAGGACGTGGTTCATGGCGCAGCGGCGCGCGATTCTCAGCCAGATCGCCCCGGCCCCGACCCCGACGGCGACTCTGAGCTCCACCACTCCAGCTGACACGAGCTCCGCCAGTCTAGCCGACACGAGCTCGGCCACGGTCACGCCGCCTCCGAGCACCGAGCCTACCGCCGAGCCTACCGCCAAGCCTACGGACACTCCGAGCTCTGCCCCTACTCCGACGACCACGCCCATCGAGCTCGACGACGATGCCGAGGTGTCGCCGGCGACCATCTGATCTGCGTATTAGCAGCATGCCGAATGTGGTCGTTTCACCAGATCGCCGAACTGCGGCTTGATCCATTCGCTGAACTATGGCTTTTTTGTATGATCGCCCAACTGTGACTGTTTTGATCGCCAAACTCGGGCTGTTTTTTTGGGGCAGGAATATGAACTTTCAAATTATGTTGATGAGTGTTTTCTCCAGGGGGGGGGGGGGGGGGGTGCCGAAACGGCTGGTAACTTCGCCCCCCTCCCCCAGGCCAAAGTTTGCGCCGGCGCAAACGCAAAAAGGCGCCGCACCAAAACCTGGGGGGGGAGGAGGGGGGCGAACGAGTGGAGATGCCCTAACAAGCTACAGCATGTGTGAAGAGAAGACGATCCCCATCAAAAATCAAAACATTTGTTCAGCTATACAATACTAAGTCACATGCGGCAGAACGTCATCTCCTCGGAAGTATTGGCTGGAATATATTGCATTATTAACCCAATTACTCAATTCCAGCAAACGGCACTGATGAATCAACCATTAATTGTGTCAAAATCACAAATACAGTGCATAAAGCACCACCAGTTCCTAAGGCGCACAGATCATCTTGGATTCTGGCAGAGAAACTGTCATGGCTTGTACAATGGAGTCAATAGGCCGCACATATGGCATCAGTCGCTAAGTTAAGGAGGTGATACCGTGGTTTCTGATGCACTGCTGGTTGCTCTTGTAGTTTGTTGGACCTATCTTGTTCAACACTCACAGCACCTATCTCGTCTATGGCCATCAAACTATTTCGCAAAAAAAAAGTGTGCAAAGCACTACCAGTTCATAAGGCGCAAATACTACTCTCTCCGATCAGGAAAGGTTGTCGCGAGGCTACATTTTACAAAAACGCCCTCCAATCATTTCCTACTCAACCCATACTCCCCTCCTTCCCGTCCTGGTGAAATGCTTCACTCCTGATTCCCCTCATTCCCCTCGTGATTCACTCCGGCGACCTCGTCCCTCGGCGTTCCCCTTGCTCCCTCGCCTGCATCGCCAGTCCTCTCCCTCGCGCGCGTCGCCGCCAGCCTCTTCCTCGCGTCTGTCACTCGCTTGCTTAGCTACGGTTGCCTACGACAGCGAGGTCATGTTCAAAATGGGATCTTTTTCCCCCTCTGGCGGCCGGCGCTGCTGGATCTGCTGTTGTGGTAGGGGATCTGTCGAGCCAGATCAGCGCTGGGATGAGCGACTGGAGGAGCAGAGCAACATGCGGACGAGCGGCTGGAGGATCAGAGCTGCACGGGGATGAGCGGCAGAGCAGCGTGAGGAAGGAGACGAACGAAGCGATCTTATCCGATCCTATTTTCTGAATCTGAGAGGGACTCTGTGAAATATAGAATGTAGGGGGTTTTCTGTAAAATGGACTTATTAAGGGAGCCGCGACAACCTTTTCTGATGGGAGGGAGTATTTCGGATTCTGATAGATACCATATGCATAAGAGAATCTCCACCGGCGCGTCCAACTCGGCTCCCAATAGGCGTTTTGGGCGCGCCGACACCAAACCGTCCCCCAGCGGCGCGTCCAATAGAAGAAAAGTTGCCGGCACGCCCCAATACAGCGTCCGGCAACCCCGCTTCGCGCCCTGGTTCTAGGGACGCAAGCGAGCATGTCGGCAAACACGGCAACGCGCGTCTCGTCAAATCCTGACGGGTGGGGCCGACGCGTCAGCTGCACAACGGCCGGTCAGCGGGTTTATTCTGACATATTGATGCATGTAAAATGAATACATGAACTTTGCATTATTTTACTTATATTCCAGTCATATTTGCATCATATAAGGGTTATATCACTGTTTTATAATGATTTTTGAAATATTTCATGATTTTCCTATTTTTATGGAATTAACCCTGCGCAGTCAGAAAACCATGTTTTCTATATTTTAATGTTTCAGGGATCCAAACGACGTCCAAATGACCTGGAAATTTACGAGCATCAGTTTTTGGAAGGAAGAAGACTTGGGAGCGAAAGAAGCGAACAAGCGGAGGCCCGAGGCCCAAAAGGGAGTGGCCCAAACGGCCAAGGAATCTGGCCGCGTGGGACCCACCATCTAGAGCCTCGAGGTTCCGTTGCCGTCGATCTTTTCGCCCACGACTCTGTCTTGACCTAAAACCGACTATAAAAATAGCCCGCTGACGTTCTCTGGAGGGAGCGCCACCGAAACACAGAAACCACGAAACAGAGACCTGGAGCTGCAGATTGGAGGGGGAAAACTCCGGCGGGGCGCTGCCGGGGTGGTCTCCATCTTCTCCAACGACTTCTCCACCGTCTCCATGATGAAGGGGAAGTAGTCCACCCCTGGACTTGGGTTTGTGGTGGTAACTTATGTATCTCTCCTCTCTTTGAGCTTCACTAATTAGTACCGTATGAGCTGCTGAACATGATTATGGTCATCTATGTAATTCCTATGGTGGATATTGTGGTATGATATGATTTGTTATGCATTTACCGTTGTGTTGGAGCTTTTATGATTTGTCATACTTTGGAGATATTCTATAATGCATGTGATGGTTTGATTTATGCATAATACCTTGTTTATCCTTGTCATGCGGTGATTGACACCACCAAGTGTGGATAGATGAGAGAGATGTGGTCATGCACACGAAATATGAATCATTGCACTAGTGTTTAGAATATTGTCCATTATGAAGTATGATGTATGTAGGTACGGGATGGCCGATGTGACAACGGCATATGTATTGAGTGACATGTGAAATACTGCCCAACATCCTTTATCTGGGGGTAAAAAGAAAGAGTACGATGTGGGAGTGACAGCAGCCATGCTAGCCTTGCGGGGGTGACATAGCACACAAATGAGTATTTCTTTCAACTATGTGTTTTAGGACATATAGCCGTCATTAAAAGCTACCATTAAAACATGACAATTGTGTGTACTTTATCTATAACATGATAATCACTGTAGATGAGAGAGAGAGGATTAAGTGAACCCATGAAACCATGTCCATTGTTCCTATAAGAGAAAACCTTTGTCTTGTCCTCTTGCATTGAAAGGATTGGAACACTTTTACATTCTTGTTTTGTTATATCAAACTTCCATCCATTAAATCAACCACCTTGTTCTTTAAACTTGTTTAGTGCATAATCAACTAAAACTTGTGAAACTTTAGTTGTAGGGAATAGATAACTTTTCCTTTTGCTCCTGCGGATCGATACCTTACTTCCACATTAGAGGTGCTACAGTGATCCCCTGCTCTTGGGGGTTATCAAGTACTTTTCTGGCGCCGTTGCCGGGGAGCGTAGCGCTTAAGTTTCTATTTTGTGTGCACTAGACTTTAGATTTATTTTATCTTGTTTTATATCTTGCAATCACCTAAGCTTGGGGAGGTTTCTTTAAACTTGTTTGGTTGTGAGTTTCTCATTAGCTTTACTTTCAGTTATATATATCAAAATACAAAAAATTAGAAAATGGAAAATATTATAAAAACTCGTGTTATGGGCATAACTATGGATATAAATGATGCTTTGTTTAGACACTTGAATGCTGATAAAATTGCCAAGGATTATAGAGAATCAAAGGAAGGGAAAATACTAAAAGGTTTCATGATGGAATTAAATTATATTGCTGAGAAGTTGCTTTTACACCATGATGCAACTTGTATGTTTTGCTCTGAACAAAAGGATAAACATTTTGAATTTCAATGCAGGTTCCATGAAGAATGTGTTATTTCATCCTACCATACTGGTGATTATGCTTATTTAGGAATGGAACAAGTAGAGGAATTTGTTACCTTCAAGGCATCTTTTGAATTGCAAACCTTCATTCATGAAAATAAAACTTGCCCTATAGCTAATAAATTTGAAAGAGAGATAGATTTTATTCTTGAATATTGCAGAAACAACTTCTCTCAAAATATTTATGTTGTTGAATATCATGAGGCTCCCCAAGAAAGTACTGATGTTTTGCAGGAAGAAGATGATGGAAATATGAGCTTGAAAGAGAAGATAAGAGCCTAAGCTTGGGGATGCCCATGCAACCCCAAGAAGATGATGAAGATGATGAACAACTAGAGAATGAAGAGAGGGAACTTCCACCTTCACCACCTATGGATGAGGGTAACCTTCAATATATTGCTGATGATAAACTCTGCTTTTATGATTCCGATGAAGATGAGGAATATCAACCTATGCTTAATGAGAACATGATTGATAATGATTTTAAAGATAATGAGGAATATGGTTTAGACATGCTATATGATAATGCTTTAAATGATGGATGTGATATTTTTACTCCCACTATTTTTAATGATTATGCTTATGTGGAGAGTAATGGTACTGTTATGCTTATGGATCATGATAATAATGCTTTATGTGATAGCTATATTGTTGAGTTTATTCATGATGCCACTGAAAATTATTGTGAGAGGGCAAAACATGGTTCTAAATATCTCAATATTATTGTGTTTCCTCTCTTTAAGTTCAAAGTCTTGAAATTGCTCTTGTTTTATCTTCCTATGCTACTTGCTTTGTGTTTCAATGATTTTTTTCTTACAACATGCCAATGCATAGGAAGTGGGTTAGACTTAAAAGTGTTTCATATTTTTTCTCTTGATGCTCTCTTTTTGCATTACAATTCTTATTCCTATGTGAGCATCATTAAAACTATCATGGCTGTCCAGAAAACAGATTCCTAAGCTTCACTGCGAAAAATGTTAAAAATCACAGAAGAGGAATTTTGACCTGATATTTTACGACAGCAATATTCAGTTATTAATACACATTTCATTAGTTCAAAGTTTTCTGATTTGAGCAACGTAAGTGCCTCTGAAAATTCACTCTTTACGGGCTGTCCAGTTTTTGACAGATTCTGTCTTTATTTTGCATTACTCTCATTACTTGTGTTTTGTGTGGTTCCATTGATCAAAGAGCAATACACAACCATAGTAATATTAGCTAATGTGTAGAATCAATTCATGATATGTCTTTTCTGTACCTAAGAGGATTTTATTTATGGAGACACTAACCCCTCTAATCAAGTTTTATGATGAGTTTTGTGTAAAGAGAATCTTCAAGTGGAAGAGATGAGGATGATGAACAAATATTAAGAGGGACAAACACTCAAGCTTGGGGATGTACCCCTACATATTTCGAATAAGTACAAGAATTCAAGCTTGGGGATGCCAAGCCACCTCACTCCAACCATCTTGATACCAAGTAAGTAAGCCTAGCTATATGGCTATAAAGAAAGCGCTTTACGGGAGGCAACCCGGTTGTTTTTATTTGTGATTTTCTTTGTGTCCTCTTGCTGTAACAAGAGACTTAGTTTTTAGTTTAGTTTCTGGAATTTTTAATAAAGTGCCAAGTTTTACCCATTTTGGTTTGAAAAAGTTGCTTATAGCATTCGGAGATTTTATTCCTGCACGAATCTGTGCACGGTATGATTTTTAATTCTTACTCTGTAACTCCGAATGAGCTCATATTTGAACTGTAGTTGCAACTTTTCATCCTCTGTATGCGTGAATTTTTCGGAATTTTTCGACAAATTTAAGTAGGGTAGAAAAATACGTTTTGTTGCTGCTGTTTTTCTGGACAGATTCTGTCTTGATATTGTTTGATGCATTCTTTGAGCTTTTTACTTGAATCTTTTTGATTCAATTGAGTTTATGAGTAGGCATACAACATTATATACTCTCTGGACATTCATATGAATTTTTTCTAAGGATTTTATGCAGCAAGGAACCTATTTGTTTATCACTACTAATGTCACCCCACAGAAAAGAAATGGGAGAAACGGTGTTTTGAAGTTTTTTCACAGGGATTAGAGGAGCTGCACCAAGAGCTATCCAAGGATGGTGAAGACCATAAGCTTGGGGATGTCAAGACAACCCCACTGGACCAACACACTCTCGGTTTGCACACGTCTAACTTCTGTTTTTCGATCAAAGCACTTTATCGTATAAACTTGGAGCGTTGTTTTTTTTGCTTTTGTTATTTCGGTTTGTTAAATAAGACCACCACTATCATTTATATATGAGAGAGCTACTGGAAGTTTGGGTTGAATTATGTTGGATGCTATTAAATATATTGGGATAGGGATGTTTGAGTTGATTTTAAAAGATACATATAGTTGCATAATTCATGTGCTTTGAATGAATGTTAATTTGCAAGTGTGTTGTTAAGAGCTATCTTATGCCATGTTTAGATGTTGAATTTTAACTTTACTTGGTTTAACATGGATTGATTAGTTCTATGGACACTTATGCATGCATTTAGATGGTCAACTTTCTCCCTATTGCTAGCCCAAAAATTACAACAAGTAAAAAGCTTGTTTCCCAACACCTTCAACCAAAGTTTTTCCAGTGAGTCCACCATATCTACCTATTAGCTTTATGCTATTCCAAGTATGTTTATCATGTTATATTGTGTTATCTACATTTCTGAATTTAAATGCTTATGTTATTGATTGTCATGGGAAAAATTGGTTAAAAGCTCTCACGAACTTGATGCACAATTTACTTTTATTGCATTTAATAAGCATGAACCATTGTGATTAAAATTATGAAGTTGTGGGCTTGACAATTGTTTTGGTTGGGAGTTAGCCCATATGTGCTGTCACATGGCAAGCTTTCAACATTGCACTTATTTATATTTAGTTGATGTCATGTACTTTTGTTTATGGATGCCTATCATGGGTGAAATGAATGTGGATACTTAGTAAGTTCAAAGAGTTTGTATAAATGGTTAGAGAAATGCCTGGCCGCTAATCTAAGCCATGCATCATTCATGGTGGAAATTTACAGCATAACCATAATGTTCATTCAGTGATGCACCTCATAATAAAAAGCTATACCCATAGTAAATAAAAGAGTGCTGAGATTGTTCATTGTCTGTTTGTCTTGTTGTTTTGACATGGGCTTGTTCATGTCAAGGGGCAAGAGGTACCCCAGTGCAGTTCTTGATGATACTATTATTACTTGCAATGACCTTTATTTGAATTTACTTTGTGGACCAAAGTGAGTAACACATGGTGTAGGTACTTGTATTCAAGGGACATGAGACATTCAACCAATACATTGTCAAGCACACCACTCATATTTGCTTTCACTTTAAACATTAATCATTCAAGATGCTATGATAGGGGTAATGAGAGCTCCACACCAATGACTACCACATTGCAAGCATTAACTTAAGTAGAAGTGTTTGGAAGTTAGATGAAACTTATTCATGCTTTACCTCTACTTATTTATCTATCCAAAGTGTCCACCTTTTATATTCAGTTTTCATAAGAAGTACTCTATGACCACCATAGGATGTTTTTACTTTTCATTATGCATACATTTGGTCCATAGTACTTTCTTCTATATTACACTTTGTGAATTTATCATTGAACATCTTTACATTGAGTATTTGATATCACTTCATAATTTATCTTGCATATTGTTATTCCTTTGAAGAATGAATCATTTGACTCTATGTAGCAATAGTAATCACCTTTGATATCCATTGATAGTATTAAAATGCAAAGTCCATGTTAGTTTTATCACCTTCATACTCGGGACGAGCATGGGTTAAGCTTGGGGATGTTGATGCATGTAAAATGCATACATGAACTTTGCATTATTTTACTTATATTCCATCATATTTGCATCATATAAGGGTTATATCATGTTTTATAATGATTTTTGGAATATTTCAATTTCCTATTTTTATGGAATTAACCCTGCGCAGTCAGAAAACCCTTTTTCTATATTTTAATGTTTCAGGGACCCAAACGACGTCCAAATGACCTGAAATTTACGAGCATCAGTTTTTGGAAGGAAGAAACTTGGGAGCGAAGGAAGCGAACAAGCGGAGGCCCGAGGCCCAAAAGGGGTGGCCCACGCGGCCAGAATCTGGCCGCGTGGGACCCCCATCTGGAGCCTCGAGGCTCCGTTGCCGTCGATCTTTTCGCCCACGACTCGTCTTGACCTAAAAACGACTATAAAAATAGCCCCCCGACGTTCTCGGAAGGAGCGCCGCCGAAACACAGAAACCACGAAACAGAGACCTGGAGCTGCAGATTGGAGGGGGAAAACTCCGGCGGGGCGCTGCCGGGGTGGTCTCCATCTTCTCCAACGACTTCTCCACCGTCTCCATGATGAAGGGGGAGTAGTCCACCCCCTGGACTTGGGTTTGTGGTGGTAACTTATGTATCTCTCCTCTCTTTGAGCTTCACTAATTAGTACCGTATGAGCTGCTGAACATGATTACGGTCATCTATGTAATTCCTATGGTGGATATTGTGGTATGAGATGATTTGTTATGCATTTACCGTTGTGTTGGAGCTTTTATGATTTGTCATACTTTGGAGATATTCTATGATGCATGTGATGGTTTGATTTATGCATAATGCCTTGTTTATCCTTGTCATGAGGTGATTGACACCACCAAGTGTGGATAGATGAGAGATGTGGTCATGCACACGAATATGAATCATTGCACTAGTGTTTAGAATATTGTCCATTATGAAGTATGATGTATGTAGGTACGGGATGGCCGATGTGACAACGGCATATGTATTGAGTGACATGTGAAATACAGCCCAACATCCTTTATCTGGGGGTAAAAAGAAAGAGTA